>OU896713.1:53521794-53559309 GCA_918026855.4 Phaedon cochleariae | reverse complement strand
GCTTATTGTTACCAATTCAATATCCTGACTTGAAATAAGATATTCATGCCGCCCTTTTTTACAGTTTTTTGTATACAGGGTGTCCGGAGATAAAACCGACAAGACTTGTGGGGTTATAGAGACTGTCAATATGATTGCAAAATGCCATAAACCAATGTCCAAAACCGCTTCGTTATTGACATACAGAATGATTTGTGGATTTTAACAAAAAAATCAATCCGCCATATCAAATACAGGGATTAACCGATTAGATTCAAATTTGGTACACGAATTACACTGAAAAGCATCAACAAGTAGCCCTTTGATCGAAACCAATATCAGGAGCGGAATGATATTTTTTCCCTATGTTGAGTTATTGTGAGAATAACTCACCCTGTATAATAATAGGTAACAAAAAATGTCAACTCAGATTCGACATCTACGGTAAAAATTGTATAGGAATTTGTTGAAAAATCTCTTGGCACTATCTTAGTTATTCCGTAATTGATTATTATTTTGATTTTTTTCTTTCAAAATCCAATTATTGTCGGATAAAGTACTATCAAAATTGGTAATATGATAATTATCAGCGAAACCATGACATGAATATCGTTATTTTCTTCAATCAGTCCGTAAATCGTAGTAAAATGAAATACTCTCATTACCCGAAAAAACTGAAAAATAAATTCGTATCAGGACTGGAAGAATAGATGATCTAGTATAAAAATGATCTGATCGCAGATTCGAAATGCACTGAGAAAAGGTAAAAAAAAATGATCGGATTGAACTTTCAAATAATAAATCCGTATCTAATGTTTGTGTATAAAGAATACTAGGCTTGTGTCAAATTCAGAATTTCATTATGGAGAACCATTGTTCAGCTGTCATCAGCATTTGTTTTATTGGTGTTATTCATTCATTATTCCAGTGTTTTTAGAATCAAACTATAGTTCTGAGAGTGTGCTTATGATGCCGTTTCATTTCACTTATGAGGAATACGCAGATATTCTATTTGTGTTTGGGCTTTAACTGGTGATGTTTACCTAAATTTCCTGGTCAATACTTGACCGGATCTATTGCAAGGTGTAAATACCTGATGTATATGGTTCCAGCATGATGGTGCTAGACCTCATTTTTCAGTTCCAGTTACAAACCATCTCGATGCCAATTACCCCAATAGATGGATTGGCCGTGGAGGTTCAGTAAATTGGCCACCGCTATCACCTGATCTAACTCAGCTAGATTAATTTTCATGAGGTCATTTAAAGTAAGAAGTTCATTTCGAAAATGTTTTGTAATACTGGGTAGTGAAAGTTTTTCATGAATTCGTTGCTTTTGTTATGTTCATTACAAACAGTTATTGTTCGTTGTGTAGTATTCTCATAAATTCAAATTCATTAGTGAGCGAATATAATTTACGAAAACATCACTGTAATCCTTCATTAACAGGTTCTTATACGATTTTTTTAGATTCAGAATCTACGATCAGATCATTGATAACTATTGATGTACTAGGTCAGCTAGCATTCCAGCCCTGATACGAATTTATTCTTCAGTTTTTTCGGGTTATGAGAATATTTCATTTTACTCCGATTCATGAACTGATCGAAGAAAATAACGACATTCATGTCATGGTTTCGTAAATATACGTACTTTAGCCGACAATGATTGATTTTTCAATGAAAAAAATCAAAATAATAATTAATTACGGAATAACTAAGATGGTGCCAGGAGATTTTTCAACAAATTCCTATACAATTTTCACCGTAGATTGCGAATCTGAGTTGAAATTTTTGGTTATTATGATACAGGGTGAGTTATCCTAACAATAACTCAACATAGGGAAAAAATATTATTCCGGTCCTGATATTGGTTTCGATCAAAGGGCTACTTGTTGACGCTTTTCAGTGAAATCCGTGTACCAAATTTGAATCCAATCGGCTAATCCCTGTATTTTATATGGCGGATTTAATTTTTTGTCAAAATCCACAAATCACTCTGTATCTCAGTAACGAAGACGTTTTGGACATTCGTTCATGACATTTTGCAATCATATCGACAGTCCCAATAACCCCATGAGTTTTGTCGGTTTTATCTCCGGACACCCTGTATATCCTAAAAAGCTATGAGGTTTAGCTCAAAAATGGTTTCATACAAATATATTCTACATTGAATTTTGAGAAAAAAATTTTCTATAAGTTTATTCTAAAAATGAACAGTGGCGGAGATATGGGAGGAATAATATTTCAATTCTAAATATCTTGAGAAATAAAGATACCTAGTTTCAAACAATTGTGCTTATGAAATTAAATTTGCCAGTGACTCAAAAATCTCATGAGCTATGTATACTATGTACACTATGTATAAGACGATGAAGGTGCCCATTAAATTTTTTTATTCATATCAGTCAGGATGAGAAATCGAAAAAATCTAGTCTCAGAAGCAAATGGTAGAAGGTACTACGGGAGGCGTATTGCGAAAAGTGTACTCAATTGTTCACGAAAACATAGTAAGGTAATATGAGGAAGGAAAATAACATTTCTGTATGGAAAAGGATACCACTAGACTTGACTCTGACTAAATGAACCTTCTTCCAAAAAATTATATTTTCTGGAAAATTACTAGAGTGAAGAAATAAAGAAAAAGTTGACGCCTTGCAGGGATTGAACACCAGCCACCGTAGTCAGTCCACCGAGCTATTGGGTTATTCGAGAGTTTTCATTATGAAGACAGGAGAAATATCGTTTGTTCCTTGCCGAAATGGGGACGGGTTCATCCGCATTCCATCCACAAATCACTCATGAAAAGCGTATCTGATACGTTCTGCAGCGATGACCATCTAAGTACGGGATTACACACATTCAAGCTCTGGAAACTCGTCTCGGCTTCAGCACTGGCGCAGAGACCTATTGCGTACGCTTTAAGAAATTCGCCTACGGGAGGAACCCGTTCTTGCACGGCGTTCGATGTGAAAATATTGATGTCAAGATGTCATCGTATTGTATAGGTATTCAAAGAACGCAATTCTGAAGACTTCGCGTTTTCAAGCTATTTCGACCTTGCTGAAATCGAAAATGCCAGTTAGCAACTGGAGATTCTAACCGGAAATGAGATAGGTATTCAATGTGTATGTGAACACATTATCTGCTTCCAATAACCTATATGAACGTAACTCAAACATCAAACTATAGCCATTTTTCCTCGTAGTTAACCACGCAATTCGGAGGCTCCTCGCAACAGGATGCACAAGAGTTTTTATGTTGTCTGCTAGAACGAGAGGTCGTCAACATGGTCGTAAAAGAACCGAACCCGAACCCAACGCCAGTCCTCATGGAAATGGACAAATCATTTGGTGTTAATATTGAAGCAATAGATTCATGATTGAGATTCTTGAGAGTTCGTCGATAATTTTGTCGGGCAGTTCAAGTCTACTTTGAGATGCACCTTCTGTGGCAATTGTTCGGTGACGTTCGAACAATTTTGGGAGTTGTATACCGATACCACAGCCAAATCAGGTTGTCTCATTGCTTGGTCTCGTTTACCAGTGTTGAGATTTTAGACCGTGAGGAGAAACCAACTTGCTTGATGTGTAAAGAAAAAAGAAAATGTTTGAATTCATTATTCATCCACAAGTTCCGTAAAATTTTGGTTATACATCTGAAACGTTTCTCGCTGACTGAAGAGTTCCATGAGAACGTAATCACAATTGTCAACTTCCCCTTGATCTGCTTAGGCATGAGTCTCTTCGAAGCTGCAGATATCGTTTCATGTCCTTACAATCTGTAACGCTATCTCGAATAATTGCGGTACCACCTGCAGTGGACACTACACAGCCTACTGCAGACACCTATACACTGAAATTTTGCATGAGTACAATGATTCTCTTGTCTCTTCAGTTTCCATAGAATTCTCTCGTCAGTGTGGATGCTTATATTCTTTTCTACCAACAAGAGGTTGACATCAAATGAGAATTCAACTACAGAATTCAGGACGCCTCAACTGGTGACAACGAATTCCATTATAACTGATATTCAAATTCGTGTAATTTATTATTGTTAAACATTCAGAAATGAATAATTCATACAATGAGAAAAAAAATACAATAGAGAAACCAGTCAATTTTCCTCGAAGTATATTCCAAACTGTGACGTAATAGTAAACAACTCAGCAAACATTTTGATATGGGGCATTACTGGCCTAATGTATTTTACCCATACCTAACATCAGTAGCCCAGTAAATGGTCCCATATGCGGGATTCTGTATATTAGTACACTGAGGACGGCATCTGGTCCCAGTGCTGGGTACTCAGCAATCATATTCAGTTTTTTCGGAAAAAGCCAGAACAACATAATCGACACATCGAGTTCTCCATAGCAAGCCCAGCACTACATAAATGATGGGACTGTAATGGCCACTTATCGACATTGATTACATACTTTCGAGGTAGAGGGAGGGGGTGAGATTTTGGGGGTCCAATGGATCTCAAAGTTCTAGTTACTCTATAGTTTTCAATGTAACCTTCTCATCATATTATATCAAACAGACATATACCAGATTTCAAGGAATCAATTTATTAATGATACAATGATATTTTCTCAACCTCTCTTTTCTTCCATGATGAAACTTCTTAGAGTGACTGCTTACAGGCTGGTATCTATGACGACGTCAAACAGTGGAATCCGTCATTCTCTGGAATGCCTAGGCATTTCACGTATTGCCGGCAAACAGCGTAACTCTAAATTTCGTACATTGTTTGCCTAATAGTTTCAGGCATTCCCTGTTATGACGGAAGGAAGGTTCATATAGGCCGAGTCAGCTCAGGTTGTTTAGAAGCAGTAGTCTCTTCTGTTCTCTCAAGTAATTTTCTGAAGAATATACTTTCTAGAAAGAAGGTTCATTTAGGCTTAAAAATAGTCTACCTTCTTATACATATGCAGAAAGGATATTTTCCTTCCTTAACCCCCCGGCAAACAAAGTAACGGCTGAAAATGGAAGTTACGCTGTTTGCCGACAATACATGAAATGACTAGGCATCTCAGGGAATGACTGGGCATTTCAGGGAATGACTGATTCCACTAATAATTGACGCCGACATCTGTATATACATCTTATATGGGTAGCATCATCAATGGATTCTTTGTTGCGAGGTAGGCACAAAAGTAACATTTTAAATGCCTATTAGCTTCGATGGGACTTCAAAGAGGTTATGTGAGCGCGAATGATAGGTCTAATTTGTTCTACCGTTTTATGAATGCCCTGGAAAAAGCATATTGGCCTTTATGTCCATATAATCCTATTGAAAGGCTTTGAGATACTATGATAGAACTATCGCATGAAACAATTTGGCATTCAGCTCACCTCGGTTTCAAGAGAACTCTGTGAGAGTCATTGAAATTCTTCATCAAAACTATTTACTCTCAACTAGAGTCCCTGTATGTATTTGAAACTTTTGCTGTAATAAGAGTACGGACACTATGACAAGCAGTGACAAAAGGCATAACCCTAAAAAATTTGAAATGACATGAACAATTTGACGGGCACTGACAGTTCATGAACGTACATGACATTAAATTATTTGAATATTCAGGTTTTCAAAAATTAAAATGTCTAATTGTGTAGTGGAGAATTGCAAAAATGGAAGCGCGTCCTTTCATTTATTTCATTTCCCCCATTCTAACCAACAAGTACATATACCCTTTGTTAAGTATATCGAGAAATTCTTTCAACAAATTGATTTACAAACTATGACCCCTTTTCGCCAGTGAGATGAGACGCCACTTCTTTATGAAAATAAAGACAGAGAAAGATATATGGATGTACCCTTCACCGCGACAGTAGAGGATAGAAGATCCAAAGTGCATGGAAAAGCATATCCATGTCTTTGTTCAAAAGTCATTTTGAGAAATTGGGGTTATGCCTTCCGTCACTGCTTGTCATAGTGTCCGTACTCTTATTACAACAAAACTGACAAATATATACAGGGAATTATACATACAGGGACTCTACTCTTAACAACCCTCTTAAAACTCTTAGGTTTATTAGTGTCTTGAATTTGACCAAGAGGTTTTGAACTAATCCTATGAAAAAACGTCATAAAGCAATCATAAAACCAAATTTACACTAGGCCAATTAGGATTTGACTGAGACAATAATGAAACCTATTGGCATTATTCTAGCTATGTGAAAGTGATTATCAAAACCTATAAGCCACAATGAACTCATCGGAGTCAATCATAAAATCTATAGGATTTATGAAGTTTTATTTAGAACCGTGTTAAACCCAAATCCCATAATATAAATGTTCGTATTTTTTTTTCCTACAAACGACTCACGTTGAAATGGACTCACAAGAAAATAAATAGTGTGAAATTAAGAGAAATGGCAACTCCAAGCAAAAAAATGAAGAGAATTACTTAAGAATCGAAAATCAATTCGAGAGAGCAACAGTAAATCAGAAATCTCAAGCCCAAGCAATTCCAAACACTGCGTCTTCCGATTCATACGACCTGAATTCACCAAATAGCAAGAATTAATTAGGACCTGATGTTCATGAAGTACCATCAACGAGTCAGAACGTAATGGAAGATACTTCTGATCATCGTGCTTCTGAATGGGAACTAGGAAGCGAGGAAGTTGACAACAGTTTTGCACTAATTATGTCAGATGGCGAGTAGAGCATGAATTTGAGAGAATGAAGCAATCAACACAATATCAGGCGAATTGCACTGAGTGTAGGTTGTCTATGTTTCCTACTCGGTTTCCTATTTTAAACCAATCACAAAATTCCCAAAGTGAACACTGTAAACAACAAAAGTGGGGTTATGTTAATCATGTTGATGACGTTCTTCTACACTTTGCAACACTGCCAATGAGCACTGGCCAGGATATTCTTAAAGCTTTATACTCTTCATAGTTTTATGAAGGCATTATCTTATAACCTTCTTAAATCAATCTTATCATTTTCGAAGCTTTGTTGTCATACCCAGGAGCAAATAGTCATAAGAATGGATTCGAATATGCAATA
Organism: Phaedon cochleariae; assembly: GCA_918026855.4. Lineage (NCBI taxonomy): Eukaryota > Metazoa > Arthropoda > Insecta > Coleoptera > Chrysomelidae > Phaedon > Phaedon cochleariae. The sequence goes on along the minus strand of OU896713.1, from coordinate 53,552,305 downwards.
AGTACTCCAACAGGAGGAAATCGTCTCATAAAATGCCTTATCATTACCTAAAGGTTTTAATCAAGCATTAGAGAAAGAAAATTGGTTTTAAGTATATTTTGCGCCATATTTACTACAAACAGATGTCGGCCATTGATGGAAATGGAAATTTCAAGCGGAGAATAGAAAAGATGCATTGATACTGCCGTCGAAAATGTTGTTTTTCCACATTTTTCAAACGACTCACCCATATTCAGCAAACATTCACACAGTTTTGTCAACTTTTTTGGAAAGTTATTAAAATTCACATCCAATTCTAACTAATGAAAACACATTATTTCTAGGGCGCTGCTTTTTCTGAAGCATATCTGGTATGTTTTGTCAAAAAAATCGATACAGTAGGGAATTTTCATATCATACCGCCATGTTTAATCTATTTTATAACTATCTATTGTTCTCTCTCCATTTCGACATGTTTGTATAATAATTAGTTCTGAAGAAAGACTATCATAAAACACGTTACGGACTATATTATCTTAACAAATGCTTACTGCGACTGATAAGGTTTTAATTCTAGCCAATAAGTTTTGATGTTGGCACAAGAAATGTCGTTCTAAAACATACAGGTTCGATCTCGTGCTGAAAGGCTTTAAACGAGGTAGTTTTGATAGGTTTTATTATTGCTTTGAGGCATACTACAATGAATTCCTATTAGTTTTATGACAAGCTTTAAGAAAAGCTGTGACAGCATTCATAAAGGTGGGCCTTTTATGTTTTGAGAAGGTTGTTTAATTGTTTTAATGATATTATTAAAGTATAATAGTTTTAAAAAGGCATTTTAAAATAGGCTGTAACAACCTCCTGTAGCTAACAATAAAACTGATAATGTTATTTGGGCGGTACTTCTGAAATATAAAATTCTTCATAAGTTATCAGTGTCCTTTCTTGATATCAGAATTTTCCCCCCCTAGGAGTATGAGGAACAAAATGATGTTGCATGAGTTCATAAGTTGATCAACATAGTCTGATAACGTGTTCATATATGGTGCTTTCCAATTCACATCATTATTTTTGGCACGAGCATTTCTGTAATCATAACCTCATTATAATTCACTTCTATAAAAGAGACAGGTTTGTATAACCTAAGATTACTCTTGATAGCAACGATCGAGTTAAACATGATATGTTAAGCTTCTGGAGAAGTTGAGCCAATCCAATTATTATGATCACTAGGTATACGAGGTAATGATATACCAAACACATGCATTTCATATTGAAATTTGGAACACTTGATAGGCAGATTGATACTTACTCAATATTATCATAATGGAATAGTCCATATTTTATATATTATCAATTGATAATACTCCTGCCATCCTAAATAACGACCAGGGAAAGTGAGAAGCACACAAATTCGACAAAAAAACAGAGAAAAACGAAAAATACGCTATCACTAAAATTTGTTCTAAAATTTGTTCTATCCGTCATTCGGTTCACATAATAATGATCCCAATTCCAAATGATCAGCTGATTGTTAATGTGAACGTTCCCAGGACATCCAGCAGGGGGACGAGTAGTGAATAGGATATTAATTGGCCAACAAAAGACCAAAACTCGTTAGTGTTCAACTAGTTCCAGACATCTTACCATAACAAGGCCATCATCGTATTTTTAGCTAATGGCTACTTAGCTAAGGGAAATCCTCGACCCATCACCATTACCCATTCCCAGACTTGCCTGCACTAGACCGGACTTTTCCCGGCAGTTCGATTTTTGCTGTGCAACCACACAAACCAGCTCACTGAGGTAGTTCACGGAGTAGTTAAGGCTGTTTGGGCTCTTGTTATAAAATTGATTATACTTCCTCAAGAGATATTCATTATGAATTCATACAAAGCATTTTTTAATGAGAAATCTCATCATATCAATGTTGAAAATTGATATTTCATACATTGAAAATGAACTGGTCAACATTGATAACGTCGTGGTCCAAAATATAGCCTGGATTCAAAATAGAATAACTCACGAATTTCCTTACCACTTTGAAATCGGTTTCCACCGATGATTAGCCTTAGAATTGCATCGTGGTCGTCACTTTACCGTTTGAACAGATAATTTTTTTAATTTTTTTTCTTACCTGTATCTCCTAGCTTGATTGATGCTTTCTCTCGCAACGTTTTCGGAATTTTCAAATTCAGAGCTTAGATAATCGTGTTATGAATTATGAATAATCAATCAGAATGATGCATTTTTTCGACGATTAATTGAATGAAATTGGAAGTTGGAATTTTTTTTCGAAGAATCAACGTTGTATGTATAGTCGTCTGATATCTGATTGTGTTCGAAAACAAAAATTTCTGAAGGAGTCTATACAAAGTGATACAAGAAATATTGAATGATGGAATGGAGGCTAACGTAGGCTTCAGTAAATAAAACATGATTTTTTCTGTGTTACTAGTGGAATAATGGAGTGTTACTTCGTCATGAGGACGTCTGGTACCTATCTGACCTCGAAATGGTTTTGTTATTTTTCGAATCGAAGGTCATAAATTGAAGGTACGCATTTTTATTCAAAATGATGCATTTTCTTTAAGATGAATTATAAAATTAAAAAAAGTACGATTGCAGTTCCAGAAGTATTAAATTCATATTCATTCTCAACGATGGATATACAAGGTGCGATAAAAAATATGTCCAGTTTGTCCCGAGATGAAGAAGAATATGTTTGAACATGATGAAAATCGCTATGTTCCGAATAAGAAAAATAGTGTCGGTTATTGTCGAAGATTGTGGAATGTATAAACACAGGGGGCCAGGTAGCCGTGCGGACAGAGTGACAATATTCTAATCCGCATTCGCTTTCCGGTCGTGGGTTCGATTCCCATCGACTGCAGAAATTTTTCTGATGGCCCAAGAAAGTGTTTGGGATCACACGTTAAAAGGTAAGGCCCCCGTCATTCCTTGCTCGCACAAGTCTCTCGAAGACTTCTGAGGGTTGCTCGTAAGGGGGCAACCGAATGACGGATAGAAATTTTTTTTTACAATTTTTAGTAACTTTTCATGAGGTTTATACGAGGAAATGACTGAAAGACTGCAGAATTGTCATAGATTCGATAAAATGTTTTACATTCTAATGAAGATAAATACAGTGAGTCCTCATAAGGCTTATACGAGGTGATATAAGAGAGAGAGACTCCACAGATTGGAATGAAAGTCAATCCAATATGCCAATATTGCCAATATGCAATTAGGATTTTTTTTACGTGATAAAATCAAAATAGGTAATATAAATTCCTTATGATTCACCCTGTGAGAAAGATGATGCAGGAATGAACATTCAAGAGTTATTCTATCTCCATTCAACTTCACACTGGAATACTATAAGGAAATTTTCCTTCTATTGTAGGTGCTAGATCAGTATAAGATGCAATGATAACAAGTATGCACGAATATATGGCAATTCTGAAGTCTCTTTCATATCACCTCGTATAAGCCTCATGAGGAGGTTCTGTAATCATCTTCATCAGTATTAAAAACATTTTATAGAATCTATGGCGATTCGGAAATCTTTTTCATATATCCTCGTATAAACTTCATGAAAAGTTTACTGTATTTTTACTGCAATCGTGAATTTTCTCAATATTTTAATTTATCTCAAATAAAATTTTGATTAAATATGCGTAAATATGCGTACCTTCATTATATGACCTTCGATCCAAGAAATTTCAAAACCATTTCGAGGTCAGACACAAGACATCCTCATGACGAGGGAACACTCAATTATTTCACTAGTAACACAGGGAAAATTATGTTCCATCTACTGAAGACTACGTTATTCGCCATACAATCATTCAGTATTTCTTCTGTATCACTTTGTATAGACTCCTTCAGACTTTTTTGTGTTTAAACACAATCACATATCCGACGACTATAAACATACAACGTTGATTCTTCTGAAAAGAATTTCAACTTCTAATTTCATTCAATAATTAATCGTCGAAAATATGCATCATTTTGAATGAATATTCATAACACGATCATCAAAGCTCTGAATTTGATAATGCCAAAAATGTTTCGAGAGAGAGCATCAATCAAGAGGATGCAGGTGAGAAAAAATCATCTGTTCGAACGATAAGTTGACGACCACGATGCAATTTTACACCCATTCAATTATCACCCTGTAGCAATGTCATCTGGAATTACAGAAGTTTCATATTGCCACAACGAACTGTCTAGAGATTAAGCTATTCATCGGTGAAAACCGATTTCAAATTGGTGAGGAAATTCGTGAGTTATTCTATTTTGAATTCAGGCTATATTTTGGAACACGACGTTATCAATGTTGACCAGTTCATGTACGTAGCAAGTTGTTCCAATTTTCTTGAATTGGAAGAAGGCGAGTACCTAGTTCATATCTATGATACCCCGCATTAACATATCTTCATGCATGGGTCCACAATCCTTTTCTGCACCGGCATTAGTTTGTCTGACACATTAGTTTGCAACCACATGAACGAAGAGCATCGCAGGAGGCGGGAATAGACGGCAGCCTCATGAAGATTGGTTTGCGAATAGTGCCGTCAACTCTCCAGCCACAGTTATCTGCCTATGTCCCAATAGTTATGGCTCACCCTGTATAACCTCAGTACCATCCATCCCGCGCCACAAGTTTCCGCAACTTGGATTAGATCCGCGGCCGCACAAGCAGATGTCCACAAAAATGTCCCCGTCTTTGCACACAGATGTTCACGATAATGTTGTAACGTTTTCAATTACTCATTTACCCTACTCACCAAACGTTACATCAGTAAGCTTGATTTCCTACTTAGTTCATTTAACTTAGTGAATTTCCAAGCAGTTCATTTTATTTTTCATTCACAACAGAGTTTGGTAAACTATTGATTTATAAAACACATTGCCTCGCTCTATGTTCCATTCCTAAGATGTATAGGTGTCCTGAAAAGAATAAGGTAGTTAATTGATAATAAATAGTGATGATAACAAAAATAAACAGAGCACCACATTAACAATAATAAATTCAAATTAACTTACCAAGTAGATAGAAACCATCAATGTTGTTCTGTAATCACATCCTAGGGAGACGTTGTTGTTTGGTTTCCAGCAAATAAAAATCTGAAAAGGAAATAGTGTTAGTGAAATTTAGACCAGGCGGCAGTATGAAAATTTAACAAGAAATACCAAGTAAATACCTTACACACTTACCTCTCTAGTGTACATAGTGTACATTCTTTGGGTTTTAACTTCATGGAGTAGTTATTTATTTTCAAGTCATATTATTGCAGGTGATTTTCCAATGTTGACTGGTTGAATATTATAGGGTTATGTTTGCTTATGTCAAGTGACATTAATTCTTCTTAACCAATCATCGGCCATAAAACATAAAATTTCTTCTTGACATTTTCCAAACAGAAATTCAAGGTCATCACACATGGTAATGACAAGAACTCGCGGCAGTATCGCTAAAATGTCGATGGCTGCATGGATTATTTGTTGCACCCTGTCTCTAGGTAGCACGTCTCCCCATCTCAAGTACTATTGAATAGGAGCCATGGATTTATCCTAGGAACTTCGCTTTCCAAGCTGACAAGTTGATGTTTTGTGGAAATTTATGGTGTTGAGACTTTGAGAGAAATCAAATTGTCAAAGGAAGGAGAGGGGGTATTTTCCGGATTTCGCTTTTCCGGGAATGACGAGAAGAGAGGTCCCATCATTCTTTTTCGATCACCCACGCCGCGAATGTGACTTTTGTGCAGTTGGTTAGTACTACCACAAAATTTTGATTTTCTTGGCGATTATGCCAAATCAGGTCATCCTGACATGGTTTCGGTTTCTGGAAGATGTGGAAACCCAAATTACTGAACACCCACTAGGACTACGAGCAGGACTACGACCACGTGCAGGACTATACGACCACGTGTTTGGGGAAGACACCTGGAGGAAGAGGAGGCCCAGATGACCCGTCAAGTCGCGGAAATTGCATACTTTTATATGGGAAAACCCTCTGATGACCAGAGGTGAGTTATCCTTCGAAAATTTCATTTCAATATTTTTTGTAACATGGTACTTAGACGGAATGCTCTCCTATAGGGTTTTCTTGCTGGACCTCACTTCTCTGTACCGGACTGCATTTTGTTTGAATGCTGGATTCTACCTGTTCCTTTTCGAATGGTATTGTTGCTACTTTATGGCTGCTGCTGCTGCTTTCTTTCGTTCCGGATGGTCCCATGTGGCCCTAAACCAAGGCCCAGCTATGAAGGCCTCAACCATCTTTGCACCTCCTGAGGACATCATCGAGGTCTAAGACACTTTCCTTGAGTTCGTGCTGCCGGTGAATCTCATCACCTCATCAAACCAGTCACCATGGCATCAACCACTAACAATATCAGGTTTTTCTAGATATAGAGTCTTATCTCATTTATTAGTTTTTAATTATGTATTTATCATAATGTATGCTCATGCAAAAGCTATATCTATGAGGCACTCAGTTTGAATTTAAAAAAACAAACCATCTATTTTATATTCACTCTTTTTGGCGTTCACCATAAGACAAAACTACATGCGCAGGGATTAATCTCAAAGATTCATGAATCTTCTGACTAATTACTCTGACTAACTACAACTAAGCGAAGTAACCTGTGGTATACGAAACATCCAAACATACTTGTTGATATTTTCTTTCCCAAACTGAGTTAATATAATTAAATTTAACAATCTGAGTGAAATAACTTTATATGTTACCAACTATAATCTTTCTTAATATGATGAGATCTGTTTCATTAATGATCACATGGTAGTGTACAGATAATGGTAAATCTATATTATGTTATTAAATTGTATATATTCATTGGAGTTTTCTTATTTCTACTGAATCTCTCTCACATATCATAGGTTTCTGATTTTGCCAAGTCTAACAAATGTCTAAAAGAATCAGTGGCGCCCTTTCCAACATTTAATATATATTTGAAATATCATATATTGCTTCATATATTTTTTAGTATAAAATTTCAACTATGTCAGATTTAGCAATAGACTCACGCCCTTATGCCTCCGATGAACAGCTGCCGTTAGCAGTGAAATAACATAAAAAATTACGTTTCACTAATTGGCGCCCTTAACGTGTTAAATATTGCTAAATTATGCTAAACATGAGAGATTTCAGTGAAATGAGAAAATTTTTCCTTGAACATATTCACAAGATCAATCAATAAGTTTCCATAATATTTCATTAGTTATCATTTTTTTTCTAATATGGTGAATGGTTTGATGCTCAAACTTGGAAAGTCTGTAAAACTTTTATGAATTCAATTTTTCATTTCTCCACTGGTGTGGAATATTTTGATTATTTTTTGCATAGATAACTAGTTTGACTTGCTGTCATCTTCCTATAGGATTTGTTAATTTAAGCAGCAATGAAAAACAGTATCAGAAAATGTCAAGTTATTCATTTTGATTAATATTTTCTTTACAATTCATTCAGTGTTAGACATAGCATTTTTTTTCCCAAGGGAAAATATTTAAAATATTCATTTGACCTTATGAATAGGGTATTTTCGTTTTTCATTAGGTGAGTTTGAGGTGACGATCTCAACTCCTAATTTGATTAGATGATTTGTTTTTTTATGATTATGAATATATGGTGAAACTATTTCATAGTCACTATTTTCTATTGATTGATTATGATGCATTGATACGTGTCCAAGACACAAATTTTGATAAAGTCACTTTTGACAAGTCTAATACAATAACTACTGACCTTTGCAAATTTTCATACTGCTGTGGACTGATTTCATTGAAGATATTTCTACATCACAGATCAATAATACTGCTTCCTCCCAATTGTGACACTTTTGGTTCATTTTGATTAGCCATACAGGGCAATAATATTATATCACAGGGTAATATTTTTTATTAATACAGGGTAAAACAAAACACTTCTTTCTACAGTGAATAAAATATTTTAAATTCAAAATGAATCCTGAGAAATATCAAATTAATCACTTATTAGACTATGAACTTGAGTATGAACTCTTAGTAAGGAAAGTCAAAACTAATCGTCCAGTTGCAGACAAACGAAAAATGCTTAGAAAACTCTTGGAAAAGGAACAAGTGAGACCAGACAGTCAAGTACAGTTAGATTCATATCCTTTTGATTGTGAGAGGGAACAAAGAGAAATAAATGATACTTTCATTCAAATTGCTGCGAATATCATTGATTTTGCTGATATAGGAGACCCAAACGACAATTTATTTCAACGAACAATGTCAAGAATAGTGCATGTTACTAATAGAGTTTGCAGAATAGAAAAGTTTCTTACAATAGAAGGTTTAATACCACAGAATAAAAAAGCGGAAATTACCAAGTTTTATGAAGAAGGTTTTGCAACATGTTTAACATTAGAGGCAGATCTTACTGCAAATATTAAGAATACAGATAACGCAGCTAATAATAATAATAATAATAATAGTGTAAACCCTCCAATTATCAACATAGCACCTCCCATAGTCAATTGTCAGAGATCTTCAGCTCCCATCTCTAGCTGGGGTATCAAGTTTAATGGTGATCCTAAAACATTATACGAATTTATTGAAAGAATATCAGAATTAGCACAGTCGCGAAAGGTGTCTGAGCAACATTTATTTGAATCTGCTGTCGAACTATTTGATGGAGATGCTTTTGTATGGTTCAGGAGTATAAAGACTTCTGTTCAAGACTGGCCCTCACTTGTTGCTCTCCTAAAAAGAGATTTTCTACATTCCACTGCTGATGAGGAAATTTGGGAGCAAGTTAAAAAACGCAAGCAAAAACGTACGGAATCGGTAGCTATTTTCATTGCACATATGGAAGCACTTTTCAATAGATTGAGCCACAGCCCTGCGGAAGTAACAAAAGTTAAGTATTTGAGACAGAATGTCCTCCCTGAGTACATAAGCCAATTAGCATTAATTGACATAATTACAGTTTCATCCTTTTCGACATATTGTCGTAAACTAGAAGAAGCAAATTATATAAAGAATAAGAGTAACCCTTCTTTACAAGTTTCTGAAGTTTCTGAGCATCAATATAATAGAAATAATCCTAGAAATGAGTCTGAACCCCATAGTTCATTTCAACCTAACAATTATAGGTCATATGGTGGCAATTATAATAATAACTATCAATCTAGTAAACCTTCAACTTCTTTTCAACATAGAAATAATCAAATTTCCCCTCAATACAATAGAGCTAGGCACAATTTTCAACAAAATAGTGGTAGAAACAATTCTTATTATCATGACAGACAAGCTGCATCTACTTCTTTTAATAACAACAATTTTAGAAATAATTCTTCCACTACATACAATAATAACAATGGTTCTAGAAATGATTCCTCCACTACATATAATAATAACAATGGTTCTAGAAATAATTCTTCCAATACCTATCATACTAGAAATAGAAATGTGACCTCGAATGTGGCACATACATCAAATAATCACCCTCAGAATGAAGAGGCAAGAGATAGGGCAACTTCAGCAAACAAGGATATAATTTGTTGGAATTGTGGGTTGGCTAACCACTCATTTTATGATTGTAGAGCTAGAAGAAAAGTATTTTGTTATGAATGCGGTTTACCTGATGTAAAATCTTCTGATTGTAGAAACTGTAGAAAATCAAAAAACTAGTGAGTACGGATTTTGATAGTGACCAACAAAATTCTGTACAAGACCAGGTCACATATAAAATTTCAAACAAATGTCAAAAAGGTGCTGATGTAGATCCTTTGCCAAGTGGTAGTTTATTTTGTACACCTTGTGGTAATTTTGATGAAAATATTGATGTTTCTCCAGTTTTCATAGAAAAGCCCTTAGACAATCGACCATATATAAAAGTTACATTGTCAAATCGAGATATAGTTGTGTTATTAGATAGCGGAGCAAATGCATCTATTGTCGGTTCAGAAGGTTTGAACATTTTAGAAAAATTTCAATTAAAAATTAATCCTATTTCTCATAAGCATGTCAGAACTGCTGATGGTACTCAGAAAAGTGTTAGAGGTGTGGTAGACCTGCCTATTATAATAAATGATTTTTGCCAAATACTTAAAGCTCTAGTTGTGCCCTCATTACCCCATGCTTTTATCTTTGGAGTTGATTTTGCAAAACAGTTCAATATTAACGTTAATTTTAAAGACAATTCGTGGCAAGTCCAGTCAAATGATGTGAACATAGACATTGTCGAAAAATTTGATGAACCTGTAATTGTGCCAACGCTACTTTCACTCGATGACTTGACTTCAGTCCAACGTACTCAAGCAGATTTGGTAATCAAGAGTTTTGATAGTATTGATAGTAAACACAGGTTAGGTCGTACCAACAAAATTTCATTAAAAATCGATACTGGAGATTCACCACCTTTTCGTAAAAGGCCCTTTGTATTATCACCATATATGCAGCAGATTTTGAATGCTGAGCTTGATGAGATGTTAAAACTCAAGGTTATAGAGCCATCTAATAGTCCTTATTGCTCGCCTGTTCTGTTAGTCAAGAAAAAGAATAATGAATACCGTTTTTGTTTTGATGGTCGTCCACTTAACTCTGTAACAAAACATGATAGTTATCCACTACCAAATATAGAGAGAATTTTGGCCTCACTTAGAGATGCGAAATATATATCTTCAATAGATCTCAGAAAAGCGTTTTGGCAAGTGCCATTAAATCCAGAGTCTAGAGAGAAGACTGCTTTTAGCATTATAGGTAGGGGACAGTTTCAATTCGTAACTATGCCATTTGGTCTTGTAAACGCAGCACAAACGCAACAGCGATTAGTTGACGCTATTTTCGGTCCTAAATATGAACCCAAAATTTTCTCATATATAGATGACATCATTGTGACAGGATCAACTTTCGGAGAGCATCTCAATCTATTGAAAATTGTGAAAGAAAAACTTCAAGAAGCAAATTCAATGATTAACTTAGATAAGTGCGAATTTTTCAAAACGTCATTAAAATTCTTAGGATTTATCGTGGGTTCGAATTCTTTGAGGACTGACCCTGACAAAGTGGCAAGTATGGTTAACTACCCTCGTCCGAAGACTACCACTGAAATTAAGAGATTTGTGGGACTCTGTTCATGATACCGTCGTTTCATTGAAAATTTTTCAAGTATAATGTCTCCAATTAATGATCTTTTGAAAGGTAGAAAGAAAAATCAACCAATTGTTTGGAACGAGGCTGCCGAAGCTTCCTTCGTAAAAATAAAGCAACTTTTAGTATCTTCACCACTTTTATCACAACCGGATTTTCCAAAGAAGTTTACAATCCAGAGCGATGCTTCGAATACAGGGTTAGGGGGGATTTTAACACAAATGATAGATGGAGACGAACGAGTTATTGCTTATGCTAGTCGTACACTTTCCAAATCTGAACGTAATTATTCCACAGTAGAAAAGGAACTATTGGCTTTGTTATTTTGCATAGAAAAATTCAGACCGTATATTGAAGGTGTTAGATTCACTGCTATAGTTGACCATTATTCCTTACTTTGGCTTAATAATATTAAAAACCCTTCTGGTAAACTGCAAAGATGGGCAGTAAAATTGAGGCAACATTCATTTGACCTAGTTCATAAAAAAGGAAGTACCAATATCTTACCAGATGCATTGTCTCGTGTTGTGCCAGATAACGAAGCTGATGATGAAGTAAACTCTCCTAATGCAGAAATTGCTTATTTTGATTTAGATATCGACAGAATCGACCGTTGGTACGATAACCTAAGAAGTAAAATTATTGAGAAACCCGATCATTTTCCACAGTGGAAGGTCGAAGATGATTTCATTTTTAAGTTTGCGCCTAATAACCTACCTTTAAAATCAAATTTACCTGATTGGAAATATGTAGTACCTAAACCCCAACGCAAAGAAGTTATTAGCTCATGTCATGATCCGCCAACGTGTGCTCATTTAGGGTTTTATAAAACTTTGCACAAGGTCCAAGAACATTTTTACTGGCCGAAAATGCGGCATGACATTTTAAAATATGTCAAATCATGTCAGACATGTGGTGCTCAAAAAATGCCAAACACAGGTCGCATGGGTTTTATGGGGAAAGAAAAGGAGGTTAAATGGCCTTTTCAAATAATAGGTTTAGACCTAATAGGTCCTCTTCCACCGTCGAAGAAACAAAATAAATGGGTTTTGGTGATATCGGATTGGTTTTCGAAGTACAATCTTATCTTTCCTTTGAAAAGTGCAAAGGCACATTTTGTAGAAAGACTTTTAGAAAATGAAGTATTTTTGACATTCGGCGTACCACAATATATAATTTGCGACAACGGAGTACAATTTACGAGTAATAGTTATTTATGTATTAAGGGAATAATGAGGGCCTTAATTACCGATGGCAAAGTTTGCGTCCCGAGGGCCTCTGGCCCGAGGGACAGCAATTGCCTGAGGTTATTGAGGCTCAGTAATTCCCGTGATACATAGATAATTTTATTTCTGACTGATTTCATTCATTAGATATCTTTGGAAGTTAGACATGTTTTTCCGTATAGTTTCAATGTCATCAGAACGTCAGATGATGATCTTGACTACCGCGAATAGGAGATTCCTTATTGCTACGTTATTGCGTGGTTGTTGCTATGCATTTCTTATTTAATTTTAGCTAGAGGGAATTATAGCATCTATAACATCCCAAGGGAGTTATGATCCTCATTATAGATATCGTAACTATGACGATATAAGCTCATAATGTCACTGTCAGAAATAAAAGTTTTAAAAAATTATGTGAAAATTATGAAGTACAAAAGATTTGGTATAATGCGGTGTACTCACCTCAGTGTAATTTCGTGGAAAGAAACAATCGTACGATTGAAACCGCTATTAGGAGCTATATAGACGAACACCGTGACTGGGATATAGAAATTCATAAAATTCTTCAAGCAATTAATACGGCAAAACACGAAATTACTGGTTTTACACCCGCTTTCCTCGTTTTCGGCAGACATATACCAATTTCTGGTAAATTTTATAATGGTAAAGAAACCATAAATGATTTTGAGATTGTTCCTGGAGACCGTAATGCATATGCTGCTGATCTCCAAGGTTTAACACAGGTTTTCAGTGACGTTCGTGGAAAACTTCACAAAGCCTATCAAAAAAATACTAGGACTTATAATTTACGTAAAAGAGACGTAGAGTTCTTTGTGGGAGATACGGTTTGGCGGCGTAATAGGGCTAAATCCAATAAGGGTGATATGTTTGCTGCTAAACTTGCTTCCAGATTTATTTCATCGGTTGTCCGAAAGAAATGCTCTCGTTTGGTCTACGATTCAGAAGATTTAGAAACAGGTACAAAAGTCGGAAAGTGGCACATAAAGGATTTGAAAGCCTATAATGGTCCCGACCCACCTGATGATCCAGATGAGGAAAATTTGTCCGATTCCTCAGATTAATTGTAAATATGTAAATTTTTTTTTTGTCATTCAATAGCTTATCCTGTGACATAATATAAAATTTAAGGATGACCCAACTTTCTCGCAGAAGTTTGCGAATGAAATACAAATTGATGCCCCATCATAGCTATGATATCCTCCCAATCTTCAATGTAAATATGTACAAAATAAATCTTTTTTCCTGAATATTAGAATTCTGCGAAATTCAGAAATTCAGGAATTCCCCAAAAGATAATGTTTTTCATTATCCAAAGATTCCCAGATCATGATCTGAAACTTTAAAATTCTAAAAATTTTGTACTTGAAAAACATTTTCTTTTTCTTCAAAAATATTTTTCTCTCTCTTCAGTGGTTGTGGAAGACATTACCAAATATTACTTATTCATTATTTTGACTTACCCAATTTATGCCTTACTAGATTTGACTCCATTTTGGACGTGTGATACGCGCAGTTATCAAACCACAACACTCAGCTGAAGTCTCAAAGTTAAAATCATTTTTTTTTCTTTCTCAGATAAAGATACCTAAAGTTTGCAAGAAAATATGTAATTGTTATGTAATAAGCTGTAAATTTTTTTTGTGCGCCTTTGTGGTGTAAAATAGTCTACCAAGGTAGCCTATTTTTTTTTTCGTAGGGGGGTAGTGTAACGTTTTCAATTACTCATTTACCCTACTCACCAAACGTTACATCAGTAAGCTTGATTTCCTACTTAGTTCATTTAACTTAGTGAATTTCCAAGCAGTTCATTTTATTTTTCATTCACAACAGAGTTTGGTAAACTATTGATTTATAAAACACATTGCCTCGCTCTATGTTCCATTCCTAAGATGTATAGGTGTCCTGAAAAGAATAAGGTAGTTAATTGATAATAAATAGTGATGATAACAAAAATAAACAGAGCACCACATTAACAATAATAAATTCAAATTAACTTACCAAGTAGATAGAAACCATCAATGTTGTTCTGTAATCACATCCTAGGGAGACGTTGTTGTTTGGTTTCCAGCAAATAAAAATCTGAAAAGGAAATAGTGTTAGTGAAATTTAGACCAGGCGGCAGTATGAAAATTTAACAAGAAATACCAAGTAAATACCTTACACACTTACCTCTCTAGTGTACATAGTGTACATTCTTTGGGTTTTAACTTCATGGAGTAGTTATTTATTTTCAAGTCATATTATTGCAGGTGATTTTCCAATGTTGACTGGTTGAATATTAAAGGGTTATGTTTGCTTATGTCAAGTGACATTAATCCCAGATAGCACAAATTCTTTTTGAGGCCCTTCTGAGGCGTTCACAATCATGTCCTCAGGACGTCGAGAGCGAGCCTGAGGACATTCTCAAGACGTCCTCCTGTTACCATTCTCTACATACTAATAACGTCTCAGAACATCCCTATGAAATCTTTTGAGACAACCTCAGGACATCATGGTAACAACTTGAGGCGGTTTTTGATGATGTTTCAAGGAGGTTCAAGATTTATGGGAGAATATTATTCGTATACAGAATGAGTCACTATAGTGTGTTCTCCTCCGATATTAGCCAAACCGTCAGATATATAAAATGAAAATTCGAGTACAACAGTAATAGGGTTTCATAAGAACAATCACCTAAAGTTGTTTTCATATCTATAGGGTGTTCGAATTCCAAGATATCGGTTGATGATTGGTTTTTTTCAATGGAACACCTTGTATATTATTGCATTTTTGAGTTTTCCCTGAAGAGTTGATTCCATCAATGCATCACACTTGGTGTCTAGTGGGAATTATTACAGAGATATAGGGTGTTGACAATTGA
The DNA here is from genome assembly GCA_918026855.4 of Phaedon cochleariae. NCBI lineage: Eukaryota > Metazoa > Arthropoda > Insecta > Coleoptera > Chrysomelidae > Phaedon > Phaedon cochleariae. The sequence goes on along the minus strand of OU896713.1, from coordinate 53,537,074 downwards.
GATTCTTCAAATGTAGGATTTTTTGTGTCGAAACTATTCATCAATGGTCAAAACGGCTCACATGTTCCTGTCATAACTTTTGATTAGCTATCTACTGATATTTATTTGGAACAAATACAATAAGCTGATCAGTATTCTGAATGTTAACCCACCCTCTATTTGTTCCGATTGAATGTCAGAAGATAGTAAATCGAAAGTTTTTAAGGATATGTGAGCCGTTTTGACCAATATTGAATAGTTTCCACATAAAAAAATTCTAAAATTGAAAAATCTTGTTTTTGAACACCCTATATCTCTGTAATCATTCCTGCTAGACCCCAAGTGTGATACATTGATGGAATCAGCTCTTCAGGGAGAACCTAAAAATGCAATAGTATACAGGGTGTCCCATTTGAAAAAAAAAACAATCATCAGTCAATATATCTTGGAATTCTATCACCCTATAGATATATATGAAAACAATTTAATGTGAAAGTTCTCATGAAACCCTATTACTGTTGTACTTGAATTTTCTCTATTTATCTGATGGTTTGGCTAATATACAAAAAGGATAACACACTATTGCCTCACCTTGTATTATGCAAATGATAATTTCTTCAAAATAATATATGGATCTCATGATATTTACAAAATTTCCCTCTATTTATAATAGGTTCAAATGAAAAACCAAATGAAAAACTTACATTCTATTATTTATAACTTATTCTGAAAAATCTCAATTTCCTTTTCAAAGAAATGTATTTCGGCTTCTTGTTGAGCACTACTAGAAGTTATTGCCTATTGATAGTTATATTTCTCCATGTTGTTTTTGATTTCTGAACTCTGGACATTCCTGATGCAGAATAATCAACTGGAAGTTGAAGCCTTCATGCAATATTTTATAGATTCTGAAGAAGCAAAACTATCTTGGAATGAAAATATCATCAGGTTTGTGTTTTGCATAACCTTCTGAAACAAACAATGTATCAATATTTCATGTCCAGTACTTACTATCAATGATATAATTTATGTAGTTATAGGTACCAACCATTATTGAATCTACTGAAAGTTCAAGTCTGCATATGTACAATCTTTCATAATTTCCAAAGAAGCCAAAATATCTTGGAATAAAATATCTCTGCTCTGATGATATCATCATTTTGTGTTATCAATAACCTCCTGAAACAAATAATGTACCTATTAATATTTCATGTTCCAGTCCCTACTATATCAATGATTTGATTTAGGTACCTACCTTTATTGAATATATATACTGAAAGTGCAAACATGCATAAGCAATCTCACATAGATTTCGAAGAAGCCAAAATATCTTGGAATGAAACATCTCTGCTCTGATGACATCATCAATCTTGTGTTCTCAATAACTTCATCTGAAACAAATAATTAACCTATTAACATTTCATGTCCAGTACCTACTATATCAATGATTTGATTCAGGTACCTACCTTTATTGAATTCATACTGAAACGAGTACTGAAAGTTCAAGCTTCCATACAATATTTTATAGATTCCGAAGAAGCAAAGCTATCTTGGAATAAAACATGTTTGCTATGATGATATCATCAAGTTTGTGTTCTCAATAACCTCCTGAAACAATAAATAATGTATATGAATGTATCAATATTTCATGTCCGGTACTATCAATGATTCTATCTCTAGTATTTACTCACCATTGTTTCTTGCTACCTGAGAGAAATCAACAGAGATTATCATCCTTTTGTTATTGTTATCTTTTAATTCTGTGCAATAAGTTCTTCTCGCAATCATTTTGTGAAATAGAAATTTGATGAAGGTATTCAATGAATACTCTAATAATTTTGATATAATCATTGATATATTATGATGTATCTTGAACAAATCATGACTATCATGAGACATAACCTCAATTCTGGTTCTTCTTTTTCTTCCTTTTGTCTGCGATGACACGTTATTTCATGGAATGTCATCTGAAGACGTCCGTAGGCACGAAATTCTTTACATCCTCAGGCTGTCACTGAAATAACTCATTTAGGACAATTACAGCGCTAAATTTACGCCTGATGATGTTCTTAGGTTGTAGAAAATAGAACGTCCTCTCCAGGCGTTTGGCGACACATTGAGGATGACCTTAGGCGAGTGTGTGCTATCTGGGATTCTTCTTAACCAATCATCGGCCATAAAACATAAAATTTCTTCTTGACATTTTCCAAACAGAAATTCAAGGTCATCACACATGGTAATGACAAGAACTCGCGGCAGTATCGCTAAAATGTCGATTGCTGCATGGATTATTTGTTGCACCCTGTCTCTAGGTAGCACGTCTCCCCATCTCAAGTACTATTGAATAGGAGCCATGGATTTATCCTAGGAACTTCGCTTTCCAAGCTGACAAGTTGATGTTTTGTGGAAATTTATGGTGTTGAGACTTTGAGAGAAATCAAATTGTCAAAGGAAGGAGAGGGGGTATTTTCCGGATTTCGCTTTTCCGGGAATGACGAGAAGAGAGGTCCCATCATTCTTTTTCGATCACCCACGCCGCGAATGTGACTTTTGTGCAGTTGGTTAGTACTACCACAAAATTTTGATTTTCTTGGCGATTATGCCAAATCAGGTCATCCTGACATGGTTTCGGTTTCTGGAAGATGTGGAAACCCAAATTACTGAACACCCACTAGGACTACGAGCAGGACTACGACCACGTGCAGGACTATACGACCACGTGTTTGGGGAAGACACCTGGAGGAAGAGGAGGCCCAGATGACCCGTCAAGTCGCGGAAATTGCATACTTTTATATGGGAAAACCCTCTGATGACCAGAGGTGAGTTATCCTTCGAAAATTTCATTTCAATATTTTTTGTAACATGGTACTTAGACGGAATGCTCTCCTATAGGGTTTTCTTGCTGGACCTCACTTCTCTGTACCGGACTGCATTTTGTTTGAATGCTGGATTCTACCTGTTCCTTTTCGAATGGTATTGTTGCTACTTTATGGCTGCTGCTGCTGCTTTCTTTCGTTCCGGATGGTCCCATGTGGCCCTAAACCAAGGCCCAGCTATGAAGGCCTCAACCATCTTTGCACCTCCTGAGGACATCATCGAGGTCTAAGACACTTTCCTTGAGTTCGTGCTGCCGGTGAATCTCATCACCTCATCAAACCAGTCACCATGGCATCAACCACTAACAATATCAGGTTTTTCTAGATATAGAGTCTTATCTCATTTATTAGTTTTTAATTATGTATTTATCATAATGTATGCTCATGCAAAAGCTATATCTATGAGGCACTCAGTTTGAATTTAAAAAAACAAACCATCTATTTTATATTCACTCTTTTTGGCGTTCACCATAAGACAAAACTACATGCGCAGGGATTAATCTCAAAGATTCATGAATCTTCTGACTAATTACTCTGACTAACTACAACTAAGCGAAGTAACCTGTGGTATACGAAACATCCAAACATACTTGTTGATATTTTCTTTCCCAAACTGAGTTAATATAATTAAATTTAACAATCTGAGTGAAATAACTTTATATGTTACCAACTATAATCTTTCTTAATATGATGAGATCTGTTTCATTAATGATCACATGGTAGTGTACAGATAATGGTAAATCTATATTATGTTATTAAATTGTATATATTCATTGGAGTTTTCTTATTTCTACTGAATCTCTCTCACATATCATAGGTTTCTGATTTTGCCAAGTCTAACAAATGTCTAAAAGAATCAGTGGCGCCCTTTCCAACATTTAATATATATTTGAAATATCATATATTGCTTCATATATTTTTTAGTATAAAATTTCAACTATGTCAGATTTAGCAATAGACTCACGCCCTTATGCCTCCGATGAACAGCTGCCGTTAGCAGTGAAATAACATAAAAAATTACGTTTCAATGTCCCAACTGATTGATTGAAACAAAGATGTCCACATAATGCTCGCTGCAGTAAACATTAATACATGGGCTATCACTATCCCAGATAGCACAAATTCCTTTTGAGGCCCTTCTGAGGCGTTCACAATAATGTCCTCAGGACGTCGAGAGCGAGCCAGAGGACATTCTTAAGACGTCCTCCTGTTACCATGCATTCTCTACATACTGATAACGTCTCAGAACATCCCTATAAAATCTTTTGGGACAACCTCAGGACATCATAGTAACAACTTGAGGCGGTTTTTGATGATGTTTCAAGGAGGTTCAAGATTTATGGGAGAATATTATTCGTATACAGAATGAGTCACTAGTGTGTTCTCCTCCGATATTAGCCAAACCGTCAGATATATAAAATGAAAATTCGAGTACTACAGTAATAGGGTTTCATAAGAACAATCACATAAAGTTGTTTTCATATCTATAGGGTGTTCGAATTCCAAGATATCGGTCGATGATTGGTTTATTTTTCAATGGAACACCTTGTATATTATTGCATTTTTGAGTTTTCCCTGAAGAGTTGATTCCATCAATGCATCACACTTGGTGTCTAGTGGGAATTATTACAGAGATATGTTGACCTTCGAGATTCTTCAAATGTAGGATTTTTTGTGTCGAAACTATCCATTAATGGTCAAAACGGCTCACATGTCCCTGTCTTAAATTTTGATTAGCTATCTACTGATATTTATTTGGAACAGATACAATAAGCTGATCAGTATTCTGAATGTTGAACCACCCTCTATTTGTTCCGATTGAATGTCAATAGATAGTAAATCAAAAGTTCATAAGGAAATGTGAGCCGTTTTGACCAATATTGAATAGTTTCCACAAAAAAAATCCTAAAATTGAAAAATCTTGTTTTTGAACACCCTATATCTCTGTTATCATTCCCGCTAGACCCCAAGTTTGATACATTGATGAAATCAGCTCTTCAGGGAGAACCTAAAAATGTAATAGTATACAGGGTGACCTACTTGGAAAAAAAAACAATCATCAGTCAATATATCTTGGAATTCAAACACCCTATACAGATATGAAAACAATTTAATGTGAAAGTTCTCATGAAACCCTATTACTGTTGTACTTGAATTTTCTCTATTTATCTGATGGTTTGGCTAATATACAAGGATAACACACTATTGACTCACCTTGTATTATGCAAATGATAATTTCTTCAAAATAATATGGATCTCATGATATTTTCAAAATTTCCATGTATTTATAATAGGTTCAAATGAAAAACCAAATGAAAAACTTTCATTCTATTATTTATAACTTATTCTGAAAAATTTCAATTTCCTTCTTGAAGAAATGTATTTCAGCTTCTTGTTGAGCACTACTCGAAGTTATTGCCTATTGGTAGTTATATTTCTCCATGTTGTTTTTGATTACTGAACTCTGGACATTCCTGATGCAGAATCAACTGGAAGTTGAAGCCTTCATGCAATATTTTATAGATTCTGAAGAAGCAAAACTATCTGAAACAAACAATGTATTAATATTTCATGTCCAGTACTTACTATCAATGATATGATTTATGTAGTAAGGTACCAACCATTATTGAATCTACTGAAAGTTCAAGTCTGCATATGTACATCTTTCATAATTTCCAAAGAAGCCAAAATATCTTGGAATAAAATATCTCTGCTCTGATGATATCATCATTTTGTGTTATCAATAACCTCCTGAAACAAATAATGTACCTATTAATATTTCATGTTCCAGTACCTACTATATCAATGATTTGATTAAGGTACCTACCTTTATTGAATATACTGAAAGTGCAAACATGCATACAATCTCACATAGATTTCGAAGAAGCCAAAATATCTTGGAATGAAACATCTTTGCTCTGATGACATCATCAATCTTGTGTTCTCAATAACTTCATCTGAAACAAATAATTAACCTATTAATATTTCATGTCCAGTACCTACTATATCAATGATTTGATCCAGGTACCTAACTTTATTGAATTCATACTGAATGTGCAAGCTTCCATACAATATTTTATAGATTCTGAAGAAGCGAAGATATCTTGGAATAAAACATGTTTGCTATGATGATATCATCAAGTTTGTGTTCTCAATAACCTCCTGAAACAATGAATAATGTATATGAATGTATCAATATTTCATGTCCGGTACTATCAATGATTCTATTTAGTATTTACTCACCTTTGTTTCTTGCTACCTGAGAGAAATGTCATCAACAGAGATTATCATCCTTTTGTTATTGTTATCTTTTAATTCTGTGCAATAAGTTTATCTCGCAATCATTTTGTGAAATATAGTCTAAGATCCGAACCTAAATCGACCTTCACCGAGCTGATAATAGAACGAAATATATTTTATCATGAATTTAGTATATTAGAAAACATATTAAAAATGGGTTGGCTAAAAAAATCCTGGGCAGACTATTTTTAATTATTTTTCGAAAAATTATTTTTAATTAAATGTTGCAACATCAGGATAATAAAAAAATTGTGTCCTGACTGAAAGTATAAAACGTATAGAATGTGCAGCCGTTGGGTTGTCTACTATTTACCTGGGCGAACTACTGGGTTGTCAGGTAAACACAGGTATATCGATGCCAGTTACTTTCACTGGATTGGATAATTTAAAAAAATTTATATCATCATAAGCGCTGTTTAATTGCGAACACGTTGATATAGGGTTGTCTGCGAAAATTCCGGTCCTATTAGGGGTTTGCGAATTTTAAAGATTTTAATTTCAACGCGCGTGGAAGTGTGTGACAGAGAGATCCGAGGTAAGTATACTGTGTAATAATAAAGGACCCAACATCGCAGTCGCTTGTGATGGGACCCTGAATAGTAGAAAGTGTGCGAAGTGTGCGAAGTCAAATCCTGAAAACTATGGTTGGCATTTTGATGATTTCTTAAAACCAACAGGTTTTATCGGAGATCAAACTCCTTTGAAAATCCAAGACATTGTCGAAATGGAAGCAAATGAGGAAGAATCTAATGAATCAGACGAATTCGAGAGTCAAAATGATACTTCTGATGAATCAGATATTGAATAGAAAATATTTATTAGAATTTATTTTTCATTAATATTATTTTTGTATTTATACTGTTTTTAATAAAATTTTAAATCGTAATACAAGATGTCTAGTCTATCTTTTTTGTTATTTCTTAATTTAAATTTTTGGCGGTCCACTTTGTTTCTATTTCCAGAAAGAGCAAAAAAATTTCAAAGTAAGTATTTGATATTTTTATTGTCGATTATAGATATATCATTATGGTTATAACGCAATATATTGATATTATATTGTTTTTATATATTATTATTATATTAAATATATTTAATTATTATGTAATTAATTAATTATTTTTTTTTGCTACTGAGATATCAGTTGCTCCAAAATAACACGCACTGTTTACTATATGAAGGGTAGTAGAGGTACCTCTACCCTCCATAATTTACACACCGAGCATGCGCACTTTCTACTATTCAGGGTCCCATCACAAGCGACTGCGATGTTGGGTCCTTTATTATTACACAGTATACTTACCTCGGATCTCTCTGTCACACACTTCCACGCGCGTTGAAATTAAAATCTTTAAAATTCGCAAACCCCTAATAGGACCGGAATTTTCGCAGACAACCCTATATCAACGTGTTCGCAATTAAACAGCGCTTATGATGATATAAATTTTTTTAAATTATCCAATCCAGTGAAAGTAACTGGCATCGATATACCTGTGTTTACCTGACAACCCAGTAGTTCGCCCAGGTAAATAGTAGACAACCCAACGGCTGCACATTCTATACGTTTTATACTTTCAGTCAGGACACAATTTTTTTATTATCCTGATGTTGCAACATTTAATTAAAAATAATTTTTCGAAAAATAATAAAAAATAGTCTGCCCAGGATTTTTTTAGCCAACCCATTTTTAATATGTTATCTAATATACTAAATTCATGATAAAATATATTTCGTTCTATTATCAGCTCGGTGAAGGTCGATGTAGGTTCGGATCTTCTACTAATAGAAATGTGATCAATGCATGATGGAGGTATTCAATGAATACTCTAATAATTTTGAATTAATCATCAATATTATGATGTATCTTGAACAAATCATGACTATCATGAGACATAACCTCAATTCTAGTTATTCTTTTTCTTCCTTGTGTCTTCGATGACACGTTATCTCATGGAATGTCATCTGAAGACGTCCGTAGGCACGAAATTCTTTACATCTTCAGGCTATCACTGAAAGAACTCATTTAGGACAATTACAGCGCTAAATTTACGCCTGATGATGTTCTTAGGTTGTGGAAAATAGAACGTCCTCTCCAGGCGTTTGGCGACACATTGAGGATGACCTTAGGCGAGTGTGTGCTATCTGGGATTAGAGCAATGTCACTCCAGTCAACGATTATTAGCTTCTTATTGTTATTTTTCAATGGTAAATCACAAAAGTTGCGTACTGGCTGACTTAACGCCAACATTGGCAGTAGCCGTGCGGACAGAGTGTCTATATTTTAATCCGTATTCGCTTGCCGGTCGTGGGTTCGATTCCCACTTACTGCAGAAATTTTTCTGATGGCCCAAGGAAGTGTTTGGGATCACACGTTAAAAGATAAGGCCTGTTATATTATTGTTAATTGTTATTTACCTATATTTGTTAATGTTTGAAAACACCTTGCAAAACATGTCATGTCAGGGAGACATTGTCAGACAGACAATATATAGACTGGAATCACCGAAGTGTTTCAATAACTAGTTCATCTATTGAACATATTAAAACATGGTGTCAGGTGAGAGGAACTGATATAGTTAGAAGTAAATTGAGTAGGAAGAATCAACACTACAAAATGACGGAAGAGTTGAAGAAGAAAATTGAGGAAATGGAGCGAGTTCTAGCATCCATAACTGTTCAAGCATCGAAACCTACAGTTATGAATACGAGTAATATTCCATTACCTAGAGGAATTGTTGTTACTGAAGGAGATCTATCCATGAATGTAAAGCATTTCAAGCAGATGTGGAATAACTATTTGATAGCCAGTGGTTTGAAATATAAACCGGAAGATGAGAAGATTGCAGTATTACTGATTGCTATTGGTGAGGATTGTTTCAAGTTGTATCAAAATTTTCCTCTGCGAACGGAAGATACGACAACCTGTGAGAAATTACTGGAAGCTATAGAAGCAAATCTAACACCACAGTTGAACAAACGATATGAGAGGGCAATTTTTAATACAACAATTCAAGATGAGCATGAAAATATAGATCAATATATAAATAGGCTACGAGGATTGATCAAGAACTGTCAATATGGTGAGATTGAAGAAGAATTACTATTGGATAGAATTATAGTATCCATCAAAGATGTGAAGTTGAGACATAGATTATGGGAAAATAGAGAAGTTACTCTAGAATCAGCAATAAATCAATGTAGAGCAGCAGAACTGACCGAAAAACAACTGAAGAAATTAGATAATTCAGTTACAGAAGAAATTGAAGTAAAGAAAATCAGAAAAAATATACCAGATGAGATTAGAACACAAAGGACTTCAAGAGATAGGAATAAATGTACATTTTGTGGATATTTTCACGATTATACAAGAGGAAAATGTCCAGCAATTGGTCAAATTTGTCGAAAATGTAATAAAAGAAATCATTTTGAGAAAATGTGCAGAGGAAATAGATCATACAGAGATGTCAAAGAAATGGAAAATGATAGTTCTAGTGACACTGAAATTGATGAGATTTTGAAAATCGGAGATAACATCATAACAAGCGAGTTATTTATTATTACAGATGAGAATAAATGCGAGCTCAGTTTAGTAAAGTGCCAACTAGATACAGGGGCATCATGTAATGTAATTGGGATGAAGAACTATTGTGACATTATGAAAATTGATGATCCAAAACTCATTAAAACGAAATCGAAATTGAAATGTTTTGGAGGGTTCATCATTGAACCATTGGGAAAAGTATATATTCAATGTATTAATGAAGGAGAAGTACAGAAACTTGAATTCGAAGTAGTAACAAATCCGCATATGCCGTTACTAGGTGGACAAACTTGCAAGAATCTAGGATTGATTCATTTTTGTAAAGAAATTTTACAGGATGATCAGAATATCGACGAGAGCAAACAAAAACAGGAAAGTAGGAAAATCATAGAGCAATTCGACGACGTGTTCACGGGAATTGGGAAATTGGAAGGATATGTGAAACTAGAATTAGATAGAAAAATAATACCTAAAATACAGACACCCAGAAGAATACCTATTAAACTTAGAGAAGAATTGAAAACAAAACTTGAAGAGATGGGGAACGATGAAATAATTTCTAAAGTTGAAGAACATTCCGATTGGGTCAGTAATATAGTTTTGGTTAAACGAAATGACAAATTGAGAATATGCATCGACCCATCAGACCTCAATGAAGCCCTGAAAGACGTGAAATATCAGATGCCAAAAATTGAAGAAATATTACCAGAGTTGCAAGACGCTAAAGTTTTCTCAACTTTCGATGCTAAAAACGGGTTTTGGCAACTTGTCTTGGACGAAGAGAGCAGCAAAATGACTACATTTTGGACTCCATTCGGAAGATATAGATGGTTGAGATTACCTTTCGGAGTGAAACCAGCAATGGAGATCTATCAAAAGAGACAGCACGAAGTCTTACAAGGATTGAAAGGAGTAGAAGTGATGGCCGATGACATCATTGTATTTGGAAGAGGCAGGAATACAGAAGAAGCAATAAAAAATCATAATGATAATTTGAAGTTGATGTTAGAAAGATTACGTAGAGTGAACATGAAACTGAACAAAACTAAAATCAAATTATGTGAGACAAAAGTCAAATATTTTGGACATTTACTCACAGACAAAGGAATAAAACCAGACCCTTCCAAAATTACTTCAATAAAAGAAATGAAAAACCCTGAGAATATAGATGAACTGAAGAGACTTTTAGGAATGGTGTCTTATCTCAGTAAATTCATTCCGAATTTTTCAAATAAAGTAGAGAACCTGAGGAAACTGGCAAATGGCGACAAATTTGAGTGGAATAAAATACATGAAAATGAGGTTAAGCTGATAAAAAATGAGTTGTCTTCAGAAACAAACTTGAAATATTTTGACACTTCAAAAAATGTGACAATTCAAACAGATTCGTCATCTTTCGCACTTGGATGTACTTTGATGCAAGATGGACAACCAGTTTCCTATGCCTCCCGAGTTCTGACAAAAACTGAAATCAACTAGGCAAATAGAGAAGGAAACTTTAGCAATAGTATTCGCCTGCAACAAATTCGACCAATACATTGTTGGTAAACATAATGTCATAATTGAAACTGATCACCAGCCCTTGTTAACTATTTTTAAAAAAACACTTTACAATGCTCCTAGGAGAATACAGAAAATGTTAATGAACCTACAGAGATATAATATATGTCTGAAGTATTGATCATTCTAGAACACGTGATTTTGACATAGTTTCTTGAGGGGCACACAAACTATATGTTAGGTTACCTTTGATGAGCATTGCCCTGGCCGTCCCAGCCACATCCACAATATAATAACAGTTTCACCAAACAAAATTATGAAATTCTTTCTGGTTCCAACTCGGATTCCAAGGAAAACGATTCCACAAATCCTGGTTTTATATGACTGATCTTGACAAAATACAATGTTTGCCCCTCAGCAACCTGTCAAATGACGTAATTCTGGAATGATTAATAAAAAAGGGAAAGAAATGTATGTTGCAGATACGCTATCGTCACTTACAAAAGATGATAAGATCTATGAAGTTTATTCCTGTGAAGCAGTTAAAGAGTTTGCTGATTTGAATCCATTAGAATTCATGAAAATATCTGACAAAACGATAATTAATTTACAAGGAGAAACCTCAAAAGATACCGAACTATGTGAACTATTGGACGTAATTTCAAAAGGATGGCCGGAAGACAAGACAAAACTAAATCCATCTCTGCTCAAATACTGGAAATATAGAGAAGAATTAACTATTTATGATGGTTTGATTCTGAAACAAAATCGTATCCTTGTTCCCAGGACCATTAGGCGCGAATTGTTAAAGAAACTGCACTCAAGCCATCAAGGTATAGAGGCTACAATGAAATTGGCAAGAGACACAATATTCTGGCCAAATATATCTGCTGAAATTAAGGAGTTGGTTACATCATGTCAAAATTGCATAAAATAGTCGAAAAATCAACTAAATCCAGAAATGCATTCTCATACAGTTCCTACACTCCCATACGAAGTCATAAATATGGATGTTATGGAAGTAGAAATGAATAGCCAGAAAATTAAATATTTGATAACGGTTGACCAATATTCTGATTTTTTCGATATAGATAGGTTGAAAGATCTGTCAGCAAAAACAACGATCGATATCTGTAGACGAAACTTCGCATTACATGGGATTCCATCAGTTTGTATTACTGACAATGGTACAAAGGACCCCGCACATTTAGTACGTAAAATGGCTTTCGGCGAAATTTTCTGAAAATTTGATATGTTTAAGACATTATCGTCCTTATCACACAGTCCAATTTACAGATCGATCCTATGACCAGTTTTCGAGCTACAGGGTGTCAAACATTAGATTTTGGCTGTTTAGAATATTTTGCATCAATTTGAATTATGTGCTCTAAGTCGTGATTATTCTTCAGTAGGAATGAACTCTTCACGTCTAATATCTACCTCATGAATCCCTCTTTTCGGTTAGAGGATAATATCACATACAGAGTATTGCATTCCATCATGACAAGGTAATATTCTTGGGAAAAGACAAATATTGAAAACATCAGAATTTTGATTTTTACTCAATCACTGAAAACTTGAAAACAAACGGCTAGAATCGGCCAATTATGTGACACAGTATGGGTCTTGATCATAAACATGAGGATTCATATAATTACCTCTGATACCATGTTCGGTTGGCCATATATAGGGTGATGACAATTTGAAAGCTTATAGAATTGATGTAACTCAGGTACAAAATGAGATACATTTCTATAATATATGAAGTGGAAAATGAAATGTCTCATGAAATAACCCACCCCCACCAAGCCCCTGATGAGTCACAACCACCCCAACGCATATCATCTCAATAGTAGCCCCTACTTATTGTGTTACCTATATCATTCTGCTGGGGTGACGTATTAATTTCATAACTTTTGAAAAATAAATCGTTAATATCGACCACCATAGAGACATACTGCTGAAATAGTTATATTCAGATGATTTGAAACAAGTATTTGTGTACAGTAGATCGGTGTAGCGAGAGAACACGGCGATGAACAGAATGTTTAGTCCAGGTAAGTACCTAAATGTGATTATTGAAATATTTTCAAAAAAGTTGTGATTGCGTGATCGGTGAAAACATAATCATTTAGGTACTTACCTGGACTAAACATTCTGTTCATCGCCATGTTCTCTCGCTACACCGATCTACCGTACACAAATACTTGTTTCAAATCATCTGAATATAACTATTTCAGCAATATGTCTCTATGGTGGTCGATATTAACGATTTATTTTTCAAAAGTTATAAAATTAATACGTCACCCAAGCAGAATGATATAGGTAATAAATATTTTTGTTAGTTCACCCAGTTCGAGATATCAATAATAATACCACTGGAATGTATTTTCACCAAGCTATTCAATGAGGTATCACAATAAGTAGGGGCTACTATTGAGATGATATGCGTTGGGGTGGTTTTGTGACTCATCAGGGGCTTGGTGGGGGTGGGTTATTTCATGAGACATTTCATTTTCCACTTCATATATTATAGAAATGTATCTCATTTTGTACCTGAGTTACATCAATTCTATAAGCTTTCAAATTGTCATCACCCTATATATGGCCAACCGGACATGGTATCAGAGGTAATTATATGAATCCTCATGTTTATGATCAAGACCCATACTGTGTCACATAATTGGCCGATTCTAGCCGTTTGTTTTCAAGTTTTCAGTGATTGAGTAAAAATCAAAATTCTGATGTTTTCAATATTTGTCTTTTCCCAAGAATATTACCTTGTCATGATGGAATGCAATACTCTGTATGTGATATTATCCTCTAACCGAATAGAGGGATTCATGAGGTAGATATTAGACGTGAAGAGTTCATTCCTACTGAAGAATAATCACGACTTAGAGCACATAATTCAAATTGATGCAAAATATTCTAAACAGCCAAAATCTAATGTTTGACACCCTGTAGCTCGAAAACTGGACATAGGATCGATCTGTAAATTGGACTGTGTGATAAGGACGATAATGTCTTGAACATATCAAATTTTCAGAAAATTTAGCCGGAAGCCATTTTACGTACTAAATGTGCGGGGTCCTTTCGTAAACAAAGATTTTGAAAAATTCTCGAAAGAATGGAATTTTACTCATAAAATGTCAAGCCCTCATCATCAACAGGGAAATGGAAAGGCAGAAGCAGCTGTCAAGATTGCGAAGCAACTCATAAAGAAGAGCCAAGAAGATGATGGCGATTTTTATAAAGCACTTCTAATATGGCGTAACACACCAAACAAAACAGAGTCAAGTCCCAACCAAAGACTATTTTCCAGAAGAACAAGATCAGATATTCCAGCTGCCAAGTTTTTATACAAACCATCAGTAATACAGCATGTACCAGAGAAATTGAAAGAACTGAGATCGAAGGCAAAAACTGCGAAGGCGCTGAAGTGCCACATACATTTTTTTTTAGTAATTTCGACTTTAAACTCGAAATTTCGACTTTAATCTCGAAATTTCGACTTTAATCTCGAAATTTCGACTTTTAAAACTCGAAATTTCGACTTTAATCTCGAAATTTCGACTTTAAACTCGAAATTTCGACTTCAATCTCGAAATTTCGACTTTAATCTCGAAATTTCGACTTTAAACTCGAAATTTCGACTTTAAACTCGAAATTTCGACTTTAAACTCGAAATTTCGACTTTAATCTCGAAATTTCGACTTTAAAACTCGAAATTTCGACTTTAATCTCGAAATTTCGACTTTAAACTCGAAATTTCGACTTCAATCTCGAAATTTCGACTTTAATCTCGAAATTTCGACTTTAATCTCGAAATTTCGACTTTAAATCTCGAAATTTCGACTTTAAACTCGAAATTTCGACTTCAATCTCGAAATTTCGACTTTAATCTCGAAATTTCGACTTTTAACTCGAAATTTCGACTTTAATCTCGAAATTTCGACTTTAAACTCGAAAATTTCGACTTTAAACTCGAAATTTCGGGGTGTGGCCCAACGTGACGTAACCAAAATGTCTATTTCGCGGTAGCCAAGGGTCAATCTAACCCCAGGAGCTATAGGAATGTTTTCCC
>OU896713.1:53476809-53521294 GCA_918026855.4 Phaedon cochleariae | reverse complement strand
CTCATCTTTTCTGCTCCATTCGGCTCCCTGCATCCACACTGCTTCGTGCCGCAGTGGCCGCAGAGCCCAATGCAGCCACAAGCTCCAAATTCGGGACATGACTTGGGAATAGGTAGCAAAGTCATCAAGATTGGGACTTACTGTCCATCACCAATTTTCCAGCCGCAATTAATCGGGTCTGGTGAATCAAGATACTGATCATGGGCGTTAAACCACACACTAGTACCTAAAAAGAAAACAGACTAAAATTAAAATCCCTCGATTTTTTTCTATTTTCTTTTTCTTCTTGTTAATTTTATCTGGAAGTGGCACCGAAGAATGTGTTGATGGATGGCATCAGTGGTAGATGGCAAAAATCATTCGCACTGTCCCAAAAATTGCAACACGGGCTGCGTCTGCCGTTGTAATGTCCGGTCCAACCTGAAATGAAGATGATATTAGTATAAAAACGGCTAACAGTTCTAATTCACCATGTGTCTTAGAAAAGGGACGCAACAAACCTTGTATAAAGCTGGCACCACAAACTGTTCAACCAAACGGAGATCCTCGGGGGCTATATCAGGAGTCTTTCCAAGCTGACTGAGGAGTTTACAGTAGTTTTCTTCAATGTACTGCTTCCACCACCCTGTTTTTGTGACAGACCCTCATCAAGATTTAGTATCACATTCGGTGATTGGGTGGAAATCCATCAGGTTTTTGATCTGTTGTGATGTAAGCTTTCTACATAGTTCATGAATTGGAATATACTTTCTATCTCGGGAAGTACCACACATCACCCAGCATTCCTTGCATTTCATTCTTTCAAAGTGATAGATAAATAATGAAATCACACTAGTGTCTTTAACAGAAACAACAACAGCCTCTCTTTCGGTTTTTACGCATGGAGTATATTCCAATTCACGAACTATGTAAGAAACTTGCACCACAACAGATAAAAAACCTGATGGCTTTCCACGCAATCACTGGAAGTGATACTACATTCAAATTAGCGTCAGTTGAACAGTTTGTGGTGCAAGCTTTATACAAGGTTTGTTGCGTCCCTTTTCTGAGACACAATGGTGAATAAGAACTTTTAGCCGTTTCGATACTACTACCATTTTCAATTTGAGTTGGACCGGACATTACAACGGCAGACGCAGCCCATGTTGCAATTTTTTGGACAGAGCGAATGCTTTTCGCCATCTACCACTGATGCCCTCCGTCAACACATTCTCCTGTGCAACTTCCAGATAAAAAAAAAATTGAACAAATCGAAGGATGTTAATGTTATGTTCAGATACTAGTGTGGATTAAGGCCCATGATCAGTATCCTGATTTATAAGACCCGAATAATTACGGCTGGAAAATTGTTGATGGACGATATGTCCCAATCCTGATGACTTTGCCACCTATTCCCAATTCATTTTCCGAATTTGGAATTCGTGGCTGCAAGGGGCTCTCTCAAAATATAAGGAATGAAGGCTTGGACAATGTTCAAATGCTTTTTTGGCTCATAAACTTATTGAGCACCCTCGAAAGCGTATGCAAGCATATACATTATGCAACACGTTTTCACAAGTTCTTTGGAATTTTGGTCTATTTCGTCAAAATTTGATCATTCGATGAACTTTCAATGCTCCAAATCATTTTTTGAGTGTCTCATCGTATTTTACACCCCCGAAAACATGGACATCGACACCTCAATCGTATAGCTGACCGAAAGTAGAAAATAATTAGATTTTAGTGGTATTTCGGACGCCATCTTGAATATCTCACTTCCGGTTGGAATTTCGACTTGATAAACGGTATTTTCGGATTCAGCGGGGTCGAAATAGGGGCTTAACGTCATTTATCCAATTGTTACATGAAATGCTTCTAGGATTTGGCTTTTCGCAAAACAAGCCCCGACTAAACCACGAATAAGCATTTTTTATGTCCCACGAAAAGAGATATCCTGTAATGTTCAAACAACATCGTGAGAACCAAGAGAAGTAAGGTAGGAATTGGTGTTTTTCTTGAATTTCTAGAGGTAATATGCCTCGGAGAACACCTCCCTTGGCAATGTGTTCCGGAGCGTCGCTGTTCGTTGGATGAACGACTCTTTGGAGAGAGATGTTCTGCTGGTCTCCAAAGTAACCACGAAGGGGTGCGAAGCCTCAATTTGACGGGTTAATCTCGCGGGGACTGCCAAGGGAGGAACAATTGTTGATATTTCATTAGAGCATCGTCCATGAAAATATCTATAAAATAGAGCCAGACCGCCAACTGTTCTACGGTGTTCCAGAGAAGTGAGTGGGATTGTGAGCGACGCATCACCCACAAGACGAATTGTCCTTTTTTGGACAGAATCCAACAGTTTCAGGGTATGTTTGGGTGCTGCACTCCAAATATGGAAACAGTATTCCAGGACAGGTCGGATCTGTGCCTTATAGATCATAAGCAGCTGACTGGAAGTGAAATATCTCCTGGCCCGAAACAGAAAGCCAAGTTTTTGGGATGCACTCTACGCAATTGATCTCACGTGATTTTTTCAAGAAAGGTTACTGCTGATAGTGATGATTGTGATGAAACATATATCGGCCAAACCAAACATCAAAAAAAAACAAGGTTCAAAGAACACCTAGCACATTTGAAAACTGATATGTCAAATGAACCGTGTGCAGCCGAACACATGTTCAATCACAATCATAACACACATATTATCAACCTAAAATTAGTTAAGCAAGTTAATAATGTTAGGAAATGAGATGCCTATGAAACTACACATTTTAAGAAATGGAAATAGTGTGATGGCCTTTATTTCTGGAGCCCCTACTTTGGCGCTTTGTTCTAACAGAGACAACTTTAGTATTTGACGGGGAAGAGGTCTCGGACGCCAGATTGTTCATGAGGGGGTTTACTCCACCTGCTATTTTTGTACAGAGGCCCAAAGTAGCAACAGTGGAGACAGGCACAGGAGGTATACATACCTCGGTACCTACAGTATGAACCAGGATTCAATGTTATTCAATCGACCTGGAATCAATAAGGAGCCAAGAGAGTGTAGGCTTTAATTACAAACTCTGTGTTTAGCCTGAAGAACTGGTTGCTAATTTTAGTCTGGATGATTACAGAAATCGAAGCAGATATCTTTCGGGTCTCTGGTCTTTTTTGGTTGGGCCTGGAAAATTATTTATTCGAACTATTTTATAAAGTCTACCTGGAGAATCGAAATTTAACAAAGGTCCAAACGAGTTAAACTTTCACCTCCTTCGTTTTTCAAATTTTTCAATGTTGGAATTATAGTGAGGTTCATTATATTTTTCTATCCCTGTTCACATTTCATCAACCACCGGCCGCAGCCTGACAGGATACCAAGAACAGGGACACGGGTGCTCAGGTCAGGATTTCTCAAGGCAAAGAAGAAGAATGAGAATTGACAACTGACTATGTCAGTGTCAGTCGTCACCACTCTCCGTCAGTCAAAAATAACAATCAGCAATTCGACAAATGAAAATATTGAAAATCATTAAATGAATTATTGAAACTATTCGGAAGTGAAAACGACGACAACAGAGAAAGAAATATGGAATATGCAATCACAAAAAAATGGTAAAAAACTGTTTTGCTCTTCTCCTGAAGATGCTAGCATAGTTGGCGAAACACGTGTCGAGGCCTTCAAAAAATCGGTTTGGTTAGTGGTAAAATAGTGTAGTGTATTATCGTGCCAAAGTTTCCAGTCTTCGATAAATCATTGAATTTATTCGAAATTTTCCTCTGATTATTGTCGATGTTTTCCATCCGAAACAATTTCATCGATTTCAAAATAAAAAATCGTGCGATGTAGGGTTAATTTTCTGGGTGAGGAACCTTGACTGAAAAGATATGATTGAATTGCCATCGGAAAGCATCATAATGCTGGCTTATTATTCGATTCCAATCCTGGATACACGTTTCCGGAGAGAAATCAGAAAATTTCATGTTGGCAAGGCGACAACATCGATGTGAATGTGTGTGTTAAAACGAATAATTCGATTCAAATTGAAGCTGCCACTGTGGAAATTCATTGCGCACAAAGAACCTCGTATAGTCCAATGAATCTCCACAAAGCAGCCTGTTTTTAATTTCCCAGTTCTTGACAAAGATATCAAAAGAATTGAAGTTGCGTAAAGTGAAACCCGACCATGGAACTGAACAGTACAGTTTAGTAACCCAGACAGCATATCCTAGAATATCCTCTAAATATGCTAAAAAGGAGGAGTATATTCCGAATATTCATCGATTATTCCTAGAATATATACATGCCTCTGGAACATCTATAAGGAATAGTCGGATATGTTCAGGGAATATTCAAGTTAGAATTTTCCAGGAATATTTCCAAATGAATATTCTCTCTTGTATATTTATGAAATATTCCCAACTGAATGTTCTGTGGGGTATATTCATGAAATATTCTCAACTGAATATTCTGTGCGGTATATTCATGAAATATTCTCAACTGAATATTCCGTGGTGTATATTCATGAAATATTCCATGAATATTCCTATGTTTCTCAACACGACATAAATACCAATCATTATTTCAGAGATGTGAGTATCGAACATCAATCAGATTTAAGGTGATTTTGAAACAAAAAGTGCTTATGATCCGATTTCGAACAACGCTCTCACAAGAAATTGGTATGTACAACATTATTCAATTCGATTACTGGCCTAGTGGTCAAGGCGTTGCTCTGATAGTCTTGAGGTCACGAGTTTCTATCCCTACTTGGGTCACTTTTTTTTAATTTCAGAATATGTTTATTGGAATATTCCAATAACATTCAGCATAGAATATTCTTTTGGATATATTCTATAAATATCTGAAGAATTCCCATTCGCATATATAGAGAACATTCCACAGATATTCCGGAATATTCCAGATTATTTCTAGAATATTCCAATATTCCAAAAGGAATATGATAGGGAGATTCATGGAATATCTGGTGCTGTCTGGGAGACGGACATGAAACAGGGGAGGAAAATCCTCGCAATTTTTTGTAGTGTGGTGAAGAGAAGTGCTATGAACAACATACTGAAAGTAGTGAAAGTAAATTTTTCGAATTCGTGTTGAATAATTCGACAAACCCTCGACCTCTAGCGCAAAAATGAAAGTATAGACAGTGAGAAGTAAATGTTTGAAAAATGATAGTGCACTTGTTTTTTGGATGTATGACAAATCGATATTCATCATACAGGAAGAGGAAAGAAATTCTGAATTGAGAAAACCTAATCACGAATCTGCGATTAGAGGTCTATAAAAATGACAAGCTTCCATCGTTCAAGTTCGTACTCCTTGATTGAGTGGAAGTATTGAAAAGGAATATTCTCAGATGAATCAAGAACTTGGAAAATGGATATATACAGTGTGTCCCAGTTCTAATGGAAACACCCCTGTATCATACGTATTTGTTGGGTGAGGATATCTAAATTTTCTGGAACGAGATATACAGGGTAACTCACGGTCCATGGTACGTTAGACGTTTATGGAGAACGGGACAAAGGATCATTCTGAAATTTAGGTTACCCACGTAGTTGCTCTTGGTCTATCGATCTAAAATATTTTCAGCTCTGCGGCGTTGCCGCTTCTATCAAAAAGTAGCAACAACTTTGTTATTTTCAATGGAACACCCTATATTTCATTGCATTTTAAGATTCTTTCTGAAGAGCTAATTTTATCGATGTTTCACACTTGGGTCCTAGCGGAAATGATTACAGAGATATAGGGTATGAAAAATCGTCATTTTTCAACTTTAGGATTTTTTTTTTTGTCGAAACTATTCATCATTGGTAAAAACGGCTTGCATGTCCCTATCTCAACTTTTGATTAACTATCTACTGATATTTAATTGGGACATATACCGGGTGATCAAGATTCTGAATTCTGCATCACCCTGTATTTGTTTCAATTAAATGTCAGTAAATAGTTGATCAAAAGTTGAGATAGGGACATGTGAGCCGTTTTGACCAATAATAAATAGTTTCGACAAAAAAAATTCCTAAAGTTGAAAAATGTCGATTATGAACACCCTATATCTCTGTAATCATTTTTGCTAGACCCCAAGTGTGATGCATCGATGAAATAAGCTCTTCAGAGAGAATCTGAAAATGCAATGAGATACAGGGTGTTCCATTTGAAATAACAAAGTTGTTGCTACTTTACGATAGAAGCGGCAACGCCGCAGAGCTGAAAATATTTTAGATCAATAGATCAAGAGCAACTACGTGAGTAACCAAAATTTCAGAATGATCCTATGTCTTGTTCTCCATAAACGTCTACCGTACCATCGACCGTGAGTTACCCTGTATATCAAAAATGCAGTCTACGATCAAGTGAAGTCTTCTTCAGTGATATACCTGCTCGCCAACAGCCATGGAACCACCCCAATTTCCGTCGGAATATGATATTAGGAGTCGAAATAGGTTGAAAATCACTTCGGATTCGGAATCAGGACGCCCAATTTACTAACCATTCATATTTTTCCTGAAGAAATGTCAGTTCTGAAAATTTTATTTCTCACTTCTCATGGAAACACCCCCATATCCTACGTGATTATCGAGGTATGAATGTAAAATTTCCTGGAGCAAGGAATATTTCGAAGATACATTCAATAACCAATTGGAATCACTATCAGTTCCCTAACAACACGGGATCTTGCTGGTACATCCCGCTAAGGTCCTACAAATGTCCCAATGTTTCAGACTTAGGTACGATATCCCAGAGATGTTTCTTTTGGGACATCCATCAGATATTTTCATTGGATGTTCTAGAAACATCGCATTTGATCTTTTTTTTATAAACAATATCATGGTTCCATATCTGCTAATGATGATTGACATGATTGAACTGTTCAAACAATTGTGACAATTGGAACATTGAGAAGTTAATAAAAAATGGAAATCAAAACTGTATTCGTACATATATACTTATACCTATACCAAAGCCGGCCAATTTCATCGATAACAAATTGAAATAATTATACTGAATATTTCTCAATAAGAGTACCAAAGTAATTGCTTAACTTCATGAACCATGTAATGAACGACAAAATCAAAATATATATCTTCAGCATATCTATTGCTGAATTTATTTGTTATACCAGCCGATAGATGGCGGTACAACTACGTTGCTAAGAGTTACTAACAGCCGTCGGGCCAGCGCCAACAAATATGAGCCTCAAACAACTGTAATCATCTTCCATTAGTTAATGTACCGCACCGACCTTATATTTTCGGATTCGAATTGTTGTGTCATCCATTATTGTCATCAAACAAAAAACATCCTATATAAAAGTTTCTTTAAGATGTTCCATATCAAGTACCCTGAATGTCTCTGGTACATCCCGTATCATCCCACAAACATTCTGATGGGATGTTTATAAGACAAAGCAAATGCTGACACGGGTGTTGCCAGCAACATCCCAAGAATGTCCCAAGGAAAATAGGGATTTTCCAGAGATGTTCCTATCATCCCATAGGGAGGTTTCTACGACGTCTTACAGATGTTATTGTGTTATTAGGGTTATACACTGCTCGCTAGCAGCCATGGAACCACCTACATGTCCGGAAAATCATTGAAGCAGACAAGATAGGTTTGAAACGACTGCGGATTCGAGAACAGAAAACAAAACGTCTAATTCGATAAGTACTCAAATTCCTTCTCATTTCTGAAATGATAAATTCTATCTTACTTTTCATGGACGCACTCCAGTTTCTTACGTGATTATTGTTGTAGGAGTCTGAAGTTTTCAGGTGCAAGAAGGACACTAATGACCAAGTAGGATCATCTTCAATGATACACTGCTCGCCAGCAGCCACAGAACCAACGACATTCCATGAAGAAAAATGTTTCAAAACCGAAAATAGTTGTTCTGAGATTTATAAGCATAAAGTTAGTTCACATCAGGGTTAATGAAATAACTATCAGAACTAGTACAATCGAATAGATTATCAGGAGTGATCCAATGGATCAGAAATCTTGACTGAATGAATGAATTTGTTATTAGTATGAGGAGAATTGTTACCGATAATGATGCGTCGAAATATAGGAAGGTAATGAATTAGATGTCCTGGTTTCTAATCCGAAGTGATTTTCAACCTATCTCGTCTATTGATATTTCCGCGGCTGTTGGAGAGCAGTGTAGTATATAACTGAAGATGACCCCAGTCAGTGATAAAGTACATTTTTGGTATATATCTCGCTCCATCAAATTTCAAGATCCATGAAAAGTGAGATGAAAATGAGATTTTCAGAACTGTATACTCCTTATATAATTATCCGGAAATTGGGGTAGTCCCATGGCTGTTGGAAATGACATTTTCTCAATTTGAGAGGATTTTTATTCTTCATGCTCTCCTTTCGGATATTCAACAGATATAATTCAATGTTCGCCGTGGCATATAGCCAGGAAATTAGTTGTTTTCAGTTCGACAAACCAAGAAAGAATTTATATTTCTATCACATAGAGAATGCGAATTCTCAATGTATTTCTTTATATATACAGGGTGTCCTTCTGGGAACTGCATCGATCAATATATAGACAACCATAGGTGGGCTGAATTCGGAAATTTTGGAGTTCACTATTTAATTGTTGATAAGTGCTATCCGGCTAAAATATTTTGAAGATTGTGGCACTTTTGGTTGTACCGGAAGTGGACCCCAACTCCGTTATTTTGAATAGGACACCCTGTATATTATCAAGGTTTTCAATTGTACGTATGATTCTGAACATGTTTCATGTATAATGTCCTATACCCGAGTTTAACCGTTTTCGAAATATTTCAAATTTCAAGTTGAAAATTGCGTTTGCAGACCGCATTTTTTTTTCTATTCCTGGACATGATTATTTATTTTTGATTGTGTTTCGATATCAATTCGATAACAGTTATACAGGGCGTTCATCAGAAAGTGATATAGATCTGATTGAAAAAATTATTGTAAGTCAATTTTCTCAAATGGAAACCTCCTCGTTAATTCTATATTGTCATTCGATTCGGCATCGAAAATGGAGCTAACTTGAAATGGTTATCTACAATATAATAACTAGATTTAGGTTCTGTTCATTCGAATAATTCAAACAAGCCGGCATGATTGATTATAATGACATTTTTGTGGCAGTTGATTGTTTATTAAATAAAATCCTCGAATAATGATGATTTCTTAGGTCAGTGGTAGAAGAGCTCCTCGAATTTTCCATCCCCTATATCTCAGAAACTTTATTCTAGGCGAAAAACTAATATGACATTTTTTCGTTAGAGGTCGCGATTTCCGAGTTATTCAAGAACAACTCGAAAAAATCACGTTAAAACGATCCGCTACTACTCCGCTCATCCCCTACGGGTCAAAATTTCAGTATGTTGTTCATGGCACTCTCCTTTAACGAAAATTTGCGACACGATTTTCTCTGTTTTTCGACATTTCTTGACGTTCGTTGATTGAACTATACAGTCTGGCCAAGATAAGGTTGAACAGCATGGGGATCTCGAAAACGGTAAGAAATACGAAGTCGGTTAAATGGGGAAAAAGTTGCGCATTCGGAGGCTCATATCAAGAGCCTTCGAAAATTTTGAAACTTATTTTTAGTTTTTGAGTTATATCGAAAAAAGTGAATTTTTGGAATATCTATTTCATTTTTTTTCTCCGTTGTTATTAGAGATACAGCAAAACTGAGAATACTTCTCCATAGCAACTTTTGATGACACTCAACGTGGTGATACCGATATTTTCATGCGACATTTCGTATTCGTGGAACCATCATCAACTTTTGTTTTTTGAATACGGTCCTGATAATTTTTTCACAGATTCTGGAAGGTTTTTTCATTCTCAATTCAACCATGTATTATACAAAGTGGTTTATGTGTGTTCCGAACTATTTTCAGCCATCATCAATGTTTTTTCGAAATTCCAAAGAAAAATGTCATCAGTTCCATTTATTTTGAAGAAAAATTAGTCAACGCACTGATACCTCATCAACTGGTTTCAATCAACAACCCATTTCATTTTGCAGAAACAAGAATTCCGTCCATAAAAATTCAGAATATGTCAAGCGCTAAAACCAGGCGATGAGGAAAGGCGCAGGACATTCTGTGAGTGGTATACCAGGAACTGTTGAAATTTTGCAGATTTCCCTCGAACAATCATCTGGACTGATGAAAACATGGTCCCTAATCATGGTAGCTTCGATAAAAACAATACACATTATCGTTCACGAGTATTTATCCCTTGGCCGGCGCGGTCGCCTGATTTGACACAGCTGGATTTTTTCTTAGGGGATATATCGAACTTTGTACACGCAGATAACTTTGATGATGAAGAAGAACTAAGGGATAGAGTCTTCGAAGCATTCAATAGTAGAATAACCCCAGAAATGCTTAGCAATGTCTTAGAAGCAACTGTGAGAAGAGCATAACTCTGTTCAGAAAATAATGGTTATCATTTTGAACATTTGTTATGAATGTCTCTGTAGGTATTGTCAAAGTTGAGTTGTTAAAGTAATTCGTGTAGGAAGTCATCAACAATTTTAAACGCTGCATTGATCGAATGATGTAGTGAAATATTTTTCATTCACTTTTCAGTATTGAATAACTAATCCATCAAGTTTGACACTAAATGATCAGAAATAAGTGGAACTGATGGCTTTTTTTCTTTGGAAGTTCGAAAAAACATTGATGATGGATAGAAATAGGTCGAAACACATTCGAATCACCTTGTATAGTACATGGTTGAATTCAAAATAAAACAACCTTTCAGAATCTGTGAAAAAATTATCAGGACCGTATTTAAAAAACAAAAGTTGATGATGGTTCCACGAATACGAAACGTCGCATGAAACAATCGGTATCACCACGTTGAACGTCATCAAAAGTTGCTTTGAAAAAATATTTTCAGTTCTTCTGTATCTCTGATAATAACGGAGAAAAAAATGGAATAGAAATTCCAAAAATTCCCTCTTTCGATATAACTCAAAAACTAAAAATATTTCACGAAATTTCGAAAGCTCTTGATATGAGTCTCCGAATGCGCAACATTTTCCCCATTCAAGTGACTCCGTATCTTCTACCGTTTCCGAGATACCCATGCTGTTCAACCTTATCTTGGACAGACTGTATATAGCCTTTTCAGGCCATCAGAATGAAAATATTGAAAAATATGGTGGCATTCATAGTTGAGAAAAATTTTATTTGACAACAACCTATAATATTCAGATTCAAGTTCATTAACATGATAATCGTGGTCAACAACTCAAAAGAAATTAGAAACGTGCAACACTTGATAATCCTGACAAATCATAAACAAGTATGGAGAAGCACCAAGATAAATTTTGTTAGATATCTCGAAAAGCAAGGAGTATTATAAAGAAACTGCAATGAGAAAAAAGTTAGATAACTGATTTTGTCATTCACTGAAATATCAAAATGTGGTCAGTAAGGATCTCCAACTGTATTGAATGAATTGATATGACATGTTTTCCATGCACATACACGAATTTCGAAATTTTAGAGCAGTATCTTCGAAGGGTTTTGGAATATTCAAGAAAATCTGGAGATGAAACTATTATCCAACGACCTCTCATGGCTCAATGGTGCAATTTGGTATAGCAGTACTGGTACTGGTACTGGTGGGGGACGTTCCACGTCAGCAACTAGTCCCCAATGGGACCTTTTTGCAAACCCCAAGTGTTTTCAATGACTGATGTGGTTCGCTCAAGAGAGCTGGCAAACATCTTTTTCAGGCACCGCCCATCAGCTCTCTTTTCAGAGTTTTTCAGCTGTGTTTTGTAGGCTAGTAATGTACTCACTACCATATGCGCAGTGGCAGGCCTGCTGGTATAGCAGTAAGTTGACTTCAATTGGCCTATTTTGGTTTCTTATCCACCCTGTACAATCAATGGAACGTTTGTTCTGGGACACCTTGTGTGGTAGAATTCGAAACGAAACTAAACTTCTCTGGACATATGAATCACTATAATCAAACAGCCATAATAGTTATTTATGTAACAAGGATCATAAAGACGATCATTATGGTACAAATTGTGAATGTTAACACGACGTGTGTCATAATGATTGTTTATGATTCGTATTACATACAAAATTTTATCTGATGGCATTTATACAGGGCGTCCCAGAAAAACGTACATTCAATTCAGCAGGGTGAACTAGAGTTCAAAATAGGTCGATTGGGACCAACTTACCTCTGTAAGAAAATGCACCGTTGGGCCGTGAGAGGGCGATGAATGGAATTTTTTTTTCAGATTTTATTGAATATTTCAAAATCCTCGAGAGGTAATGCTCTGAAATTAGGAAGGCAGTCAACTATAAGAAGTGTGCATAGATAACAGGTCTCATCAGTTACGATACTAACTTAGATAAAGCTATTGAGAAAATGAATACTGCACTGAAGGAGGTTAACGAATATCTCATGGCAAATAAATTGAAATTGAATACAATGAAAACTGAAGGAATGATTATATCAACCAAATATAAGTTAAACACTCTTGATATGAATGAAATGAATCTGCAAATTGATAATGAAAACATTGAACTTGTATCATGTATTAAATATCTTGGATTCCAGTTAGACAATTTATTACTCTTTGGTAACCACTTCGATTATATATGTATGGAAAAATATCTAAAAAAACTATATTTTTTTTGCCAGAATTTCTAGAAATTTAACCATTCAGTCTAAAATTACTGTATATAATGCGATTATTCAACCTCATTTTGATTATTGCGCTTCTATTATCTTCCTTTTTAATCTAAATCAAACATCACAATTACAGAAACTTCAAAATCGCGGTATGCGCATTGTTCTGAAAGCAAATAGATTCACGGAAATAGGAGTCATGTTAAAAACTTTGCAGTGGCTATCAGTATCGCTACGATTGTATTACTTTAAGATGATATTTATATACAGTGCGTTCATAAAGTGTGGAAACGCTCCATTATCTTACGATATAATTATTTTCAGAGGTAAAGCTCGGACAGGTCGATTTTGTATTTCAGTCTTCCATCTTTTTTTACAAAAAAATAATTTTTCCCCCACCACCTTACAAGATATGACGTCATCAATATTTTTTTTAAATTGAAAGGGTATATTTTTATATCAAAAATTGAAAGCCCATATTTTTCTGAGTTCAACCATACCACATACGTCATATCTTACACTTCAAGTTACAGTATACTGAGTATAAAAGAAATCAGTGTTCATATTTCTCAACATTCATTTAATTATTTATTTTGCAATGGAAACCTGAGAATTACTCAGTAGTTAGTACGAGTATATTTGCCATACTTTTCACTACTTCTTATGTTATTTTCATTGCAAATAAATAATTAAATTAATGTTGAGAAATATGAAAACTGGTTTCTTTTATACTCAGTATACTGTAACTTGAAGTGTAAGATATGACGTATGTGGTATGGTTGAACTCAGAAAAATATGGGCTTTCAATTTTTGATATAAAAATATACCCTTTCAATTTAAAAAAAATATTGATGACGTCATATCTTGTAAGGTGGTGGGGGAAAAAATTATTTTTTTGTAAAAAAAGATGGAAGACTGAAATACAAAATCGACCTGTCCGAGCTTTACCTCTGAAAATAATTATATCGTAAGATAATGGAGCGTTTCCACACTTAATGAACGCACTGTATAAAATACTCAATAACTTATCACATTCATATTTTCGTGAATTTATTAATTTGAATTTAGATGTACACAAATATGCCACAAGAAACAATACAAATTTGCATGTATGCAGAACAAATAGGAAAAGTGCCATGAATTCATTGTTTTTTAAAGGTTTTGATACATACAATAAATCACCTAACAAAATCAAATCTAGCCCATCATTGAGAATTTTTAAAAAACAATTATTGGAATTCATCCAAAATATTAGATAGAATATATTTTGTTGAGATAATTTTCTGAATAGAGTATTTGTATGTTGTTTTTATTTACTTAAGATTGTATTAGAGCGATACCTATTTTTCATATGTTTTTGTATTACAATGTGAATCTTTAAATAACTTATATATTTTGTGTGTGATGAGTTTTCGAACTTGAAATTTAAATGTCAATACATTTTTTGAATTTTTATAATATCTATAGTGTTATTAATATGTCTATTCAGTTTTTTGTGTATTAGGGTCACCTATTTCAAATAAATATTCTTCTTCTCCTTCTTCTTCTTCAATCGATATACAGGGAGATACAAATTTAGCATTCTGATTGAAGAAAATCCATAAAACTTTTTTTGAGTACGCCATTGGCCATATTCTGATATCTTCTTGAATAACAAAATCAATTATCTATCTTTTCGCTCACTACATTTCTTTCTGAATTTTTACTTGGTGTACGAGATATCTGAAAAAATTCTTTCGAATTCCCTCCATATCATCCATAGTCCAAGATATCAGAGTTATCGTGTTCTGCAGGTTAATTCCTCCTTCATGTTGATATTTTGGTCACGTATTCATGTTAGTTATTGAATAACCTTTTTATCATACAGGATGGCCCATTTTCAACTTGACAGGGAGATTTTGGGTGATAATAGCGTGGATACGAAAAAATGCTCAGATCGGTCGATTTTATTTTGCACAACCTGCTAACAATCGAAGTCGCTTGCAGGTTTTTTTCATTCTGTTGAGAGTTCGGGGGCACAGATATCATATTCATTTTAGCTAGCTCTTCATCAGATGAGTTCATCAAATCAATAATTGAAAAATAAACTGGATCTCAGAGACAAAGAATAATTATAATAATAAATAATAATAGGAATAATGATGATTTTCTATTCATCCTTTTTCGAATCAAAATCACTAGACAAATTCAATACAGAAGGTAAAATCGACCGATCTGAGCATTTTTTCGTATCTACGTTATTATCAAGTTGAAAATGGACCATCCTGTATGATGAAAAGGTTATTAAATAATTAACATGAAAACGTGTACAAAATATCAACATGAAGGAGGAAGAAACCTGCAGAACACAATAACTCTAATATCTTGGACTATGGATGATATGGAGGGACTACGAAAGAATTTTTCAGATATCTCGTGAACCAAACAAAATTTGGAAAGAAATGTGGTGAAAAAAAAAGATGGATAATTGATTTTGTTATTCAAGTAGATATTGAAATATGGTCAGTGGCGTACTCAAAAAAAGTTTCATGGATTTTTTTCAATCAGAATGCTAAATTTGTATCTCCCTGTATATCGATAGCACTGATGAGACCTGTTATTTATGCACACTTCTTATAGTTGACTGCTTTACAAATTTCAGATCATTAGAGTCCGACCACGTTAACTTTGGGACAGCATGTGACGCAACGCATATATGCATATTCAATGCATACGCGACCACGTGCTGTCCCAAAGTTATCGTGGTCGGACTCCACCTCTCAAGGATTTTGAAATATTCAATAAAATCTGAAAAAAATTCCATTCATCGCCCTCTCACGGCATTGTGCATTTTCATATAGAGGTAAGTTGGTCCCAATCGACCTATTTTGAACTCTAGTTCACCCTGTTGAATTCAATGTACGTTGTTCTGGGTATCAACCCTAATAACACACTTATGTCCCATGGATATCCTTAGGACGTCTTGTCGGGACATTCAGGACGTCCATAGGACGTTCGAATTTGGTACCGTGGACGTCCATTGGACGTCTGTGGGACGCACAAATGTCCCACTTAAGGACCAACTAGGGACGTCCTTGAGGGACGTCCCAGGGACAACTATCGAATACCTAAATCCTACAGTATTCCTCATCAAGCACTACAGAGGACATCCTTAGGACATCCATAGGACAATCAATCAGCTACGCTGAGGGATATCAATTGGATGTCCATAGGATGTCCCAGGGACGTACGAAGTTTTCTTGAATTTGAATTTTTCTGGGTCCCTTTAGGACCAGATCTTGCATAACTGATTAGGACATCCACTTGAGTTGATGGTCCGTAGAAGACGCCCAAAAAGTTTCCCAAGGATGTCCAATGGACTTACGTGAAGGACATTGACGAGGTGTACTTACAGCCTACGAGCAATCATTCGTCGGCGAGGTGTAAGTTAACGTCCTCGCAGGGACAACATTTTGAAAGTACCGACTAGGACGTCCATAGGACGTTATTTCTAGGACATTGGAAGAGTACAGTTCATGTACCAATAGGGACATCCGACGGACGTCCCTAAGGGACATTTCGATTGTTATACGATCCTGGAAATATTAAGGGCGCCTGTACAGAGATATTTGAAGGGATATACCATCAGGGTCATCTCATGGTTGTCTAGAAGAGACATTATATAAGATCTGCAGTCAAGCCAGTATATGTGCTACTAGGGACATCTGATGGATGTCCCTAAAGGAACGTTTAAAATCATATCCCATCAGGGACATGCCAAGGACGTCCTTGCATGGGCATTCTACAATATGTACCACGTGGGACGTCTAAGAAATGCCATATCTAGGACATTTGAAATGATGTACCAGCTGGGACATTCCGTGGACGTCCTTGCTCGGACATTGCATGAGATGTACGACTTGGGACGTCCCAAGGACACTTATTTTTGGTTCGGGACATTCGGACGTGAATTGTACCAAATAGGGACGTCCCTAGGACGTTTTGTGCTATCAGGGAATACGTTATCGAAAAATTAAAAATTGCATTTTTGACATGTCACAATGACAACTATTTTCAAAGGAGTAAATATATACAATGCGGGAATTATTCGTAACTTCGGAGAATATCCCAGGATTGAATATGGTAGAACTGGTCAGACAATATGTGAAAATTTACCTCATCCTGAAGAATATTCCGGATATTTTGGCTGATTCTGGAGCTGATCTGTGTACCGTGAAACGCAATGGCGGATTGAAAAGCAATACTGTTGCTGCAGGTTACATCAAAAATTCGAAAGAGCAAAAGAAAAAATTATCAGAAGCAGTTTTTTGTGCCAAAAACCAAACAGGATAACGAGTTCACCAAAAATCATCAATTACTGATGTGAAAACTCTAGAATCCATTGAAATTAATATTACAAATTGTAGTAAATGCTTTTTTACCATGCATGTATATAATAAGTAGTTTTACATATTTTTCATATAAAATTTTATTATGGCACTTAGTCCCATAATGAATTCATTATGGGATTAAGTGCCATAATGAGCTTCTTTATATCATCAAATTTGAATGACATTACGTTGTCATTATGACATGCCATCAGATAAACGTCTTTTATATCTATTAACTATCTGAATTATGAAATTCATTCAAATAATATAATGATTTACAATCCATTTATTATCATTATTGGGAAAGAGATACTAAAACTCAAATGGAAAGATGGATCGAATGAAATCTTATCAACAGGATCATCTTAGCTTGGTATGTATGATTGTATGTCATCGATAATATCGATAGATCATGCCAATCGATAATTGATAATCCAAAACCGATATCGCCCACCCCTATAGTCTACGTTGCACATGTGCTGTAACATTCTATGGAAAATGTGCATGCCTACTCAAATCTAGGTGCTGCTAAACCTGGTGGAAAGCATTGAACAAGATTAAGTGTCTGCTGAAAATGCGGGACTCCTCTATTAATCTCCCATGGCGGAAATTGATATTCTGTCGGCGTACCTTTATTTCCCGTTATTTTCTCTATTCCAGTCGGAGTCGCCATTTTCTCGCTTCCAAATACGGTGATGGCTCAACCGGAGGAAATGATGGGGAAGTTTCCTATATTGAAATTTTCATTTCTCCGTGAAGTTTATAAAGATATATTATACAGGGTAATTAAAAATTTGATGTTATAGTATTTCAAGACGTATTGTTGAGATCATAACAATACGTCTGCTTTTTATAAACATGTGTCCTAAAATGAACCCCCAGCGAGCCACTGCCACTGTAGATTGGCAAAAAAATCTGAAAAAATGATTATAATAACAGATCAAGTGCAAGTATTGTATACCTTTTCAAGTCCGAATTGAGACTTATTAATGTCAAATTGCACTGAGGATAATTGTGCTATTAGAGTTTTCACTGAGATATTTCTGGCGATAACGACTTTGCTGAAAGTGAATCACCTGCCACAGGAACACGGAGAAAAAAAAATCACTAACCCTAAGTGAATATTTTATAGTGGCAAGTAAAAACTTGTATACTATATGGGACAAGGAAACAAGTTAATAACCACAAGAATATTTGTGTTCCTGAAAATGTACATCTACCACTATTGACCTGTTTCATTAAATTTCAGAGTGATAACGGTTAGTGAACACATCACTTGTCATCAGTGACCTATTCAATTGTCATTAGTAACTCATTCACTTTTCATTATTGACTTGTTCACTAGTCATTAGTGACTTGTTCACTAGTCATTAGTGACTTGTTCATTAGTCATTAGTGACTTGTTCACTAGTCATTAGCGACTTGTTCACTAGTCATTAGTGGCCTAATACCATGTCGTTAGTGACTTATCTACTAGTCATCAGTGACTTATTTACTTGCCAATAGTGACTTATTCACTTGTCATTAGCTAGTATGAAAAAATACCTCCATTGTTCTCTGAAAAATGATAAAACCTTGGTAATAAGACAGAAACACATGCATTCAAAACATTTTATTATAAAGGTATGATGAATCCAGAAAATACAAAAAAGGTAAGGCTGACGACTCGGCTGACGACAAATATATTGAGATACTAGATACCGCGTATATCAGCATCATGCACCGAGAAAAACGGTACTCTCACTCACTGCACTGCACTCTGGTTCACTATGTTTTTCCTTCCAGCATTGAAGATGAATCAACTTTCATACTTTTCAAACGTCACTTCCTTCCACTTCGAGTATCATATATAGGGAGTGGAAAAAAATCCTGTACATATGTAGAAACAATTATGTACTGTTCTAGAAGAGTTTTGTATTTCATTATCTCCTTCAAGAGAACAGATCAAGAACTCAACACCCCACAGCTCAGAGCACGACCACAGAGCACGGCACACAAACAGAGAATTCTCATACGAATATGATATAGTATAGTTGTCGAAAGGGCACTTGCATGACTTGGAATTTCAATTTTAGTAGCGGAAACGCAAGTATACTAACTTCACGAATGCTAAGATCGAAATGACGCCGTGGACTCGTGGACACTGGACAGTGATCGCGTTGGGCGTGGGTACTCGAATAATATCGGAGATGTCCGAACGAAAAAGAAATCTATAACTACAGGTGAGCTGTCACCTGCAACAATCGACTTGATAGATTGTCTTAATTGATGAGTTCGCTCAGAGCAAGTGATCTTATGTCAGAAAAATAATTTAATAATAGTGAGTATTCGTTAACCTAACACTAGTTTAGTTGTTCACTTAGAATTAGCGAACTCTAAGTACATATCGACTTGGTTGATACCAACAAGTGTTCTGATCACTTACAGCAGAAACTTCGTTCCAGAAATATAGTTTTGCCTACTGCAAGTACCATATTTTCCTACCGTTGGTGAAAATGTTCTTGTCACAATCGACTTTTTTTCAAGAAAACAATTTACTTGGCCGAGTTTTCTCAGTGAAGGTATAGTAGAGCTATCAAATGTTGAATCAACCGAATCCTTTTATTATCCTATTTACTTCAGGTTTGACAACTATCTTCAGAAATGAAATCTCACAGGGAGATTGAAATATAAAATTGGTACGTCGGGGGTCACCAATTCAATAGTAAAATTATCAAATGTTGGATCAACCAAGTCCTTTTATTATCCTATTTTATTCAGAATAGACAACTTACTTCATCCATGAAATCTCACAGGGAGATTGATTAAGATTGATCCACTACAAAGGTATACTGCTGTCGCTATCAAGCAGCCACTCTGGAACAGCATGATTTTTTTATACATACAATATTATTATAATATAATTGTCTAGCTGAACTACTGAGTTGCTTGCTTGTGGCTGCGAGGTTCATCGCATAGAACTGCACTCACTACCAATAATACAACTGTCAGTCTGCCATGAAAATAAAATGTGACGAACCTACTTAGGGTTATTTAGCGCATACTTATCGTTATTCGATATTCTTCTGGTTTGTCCCCCTCTATATAAGCATTTGTCAGACATCTTGCTTGATCAATCATTCACAGTTAGGCTCTTGATGCAAACCCATGAACAGGACGACAATCTCGACGACACGGCAGTTACGAATACTTTCCTTCAATGAATTCAATTTATTATTTAAAATCTGAATCTGAATTTAAATATAAAATGGAAACATTTTTGAACAAATGAAAAAATCTTCTCTGTGCCCCTTTAAATGCTTTCGTAGATCTGAGTGCTTCAGTTATTACCAGGATTGATGGAATATGGAATGATGAAGGTGATTTTTTTCGAGGTATTTCGACTGAAATTCAAATATTTTACTCTCAACATTTCCTTCTTTTTGGTATCATGAAACATTGAAATGGTCAAATACGTTCCAGCGCTTCTCTATATAGAATAAAGTCTACAAACTCATTGTGAGCAAACATGCTCAAGTCATAAAATTATTTGAATGATCGGATGACGCAAATGATGACGCATCTGTAATGACTTGCTCAGTTTTCGGAATACAATGGTTTCAGAAAGTTTCAGAAAAATTATTTTTTCCATTAAATACTCAAAAACCTTTTGTATATCCTGAGGGTGCATGAATCAACTGATCTATTGAATTTCAAAGATCATTGGTTCGAAATTGTCTTTAGGAATCAATAAATTGCTATTAATACCAAACATCAGGTTGGAAATTATAGGAAGTGGAATTGGTTATCACTCAAAACGTCACCTTTCTTGATGACAACAGTCCTGGGAAATAACTGAATAACTACAGCAAGAAGGTCATGATCACCCATCAAGAGTAGCAAAGTTCCCTACCTAATCGATTATCACATTACCCTACTCCCATTATTAGATGTACTCACTAGCTAAGTCAGATACCTACTACAAGAACATCGTCTAATAGCAATATACAGATGCACTCGCTAGTGGCAGCAAGGATCTATATCTAATAATCGCAGGTAGGTTATAATCAGCAGAGTCGACTTTATACTCACAGGTGATAACTCGCTTATCCCCTATGCTATTAGAGATTCTTGCTGGGGTAATTCGATTTCTGACTATGGTTACTAGGAATTTTCCTCAGTGTGAAATCAAACATATCCAGAAACGGGAATGAACAATATCAAATTGGGGATAATCATTTAAAAATTCAGAATAAACAGTTTCTATAACATATTCAAGTTTATTATGGCAATCACAATAAGAATAATTTCATTCAATTTGAGACCAAACGACTTGAAATTTCGAGATGAATTGTCAATATTGTGTCAGAATCGAAATTGATAATTAGCAATATTTCATTACACCTCATATCTGAATTGATATTGGAATTGGAAATCAAAATTTTTCTGTATTCAATACTACTGGTGATTGTAGGAGAAAGGTTACAACGAAAAGGAGAGAGCGTATCGAAATTACTCAACATCAAGAATATCATAACATCCTATATGATCAGAATCCAATAAATATGAATTAATGCGATAAATGAATAGATATGTAGCTATTATGTTTAGAGATTGATGCTCTGGAATCAATTGATATGGGTATGTGAAATATTCTTAATTTATAAATGTGTCCATTACAGTCGTTTGTGATTCAATTCCTTCAATACCTCTTCAACTTCAAATTGAGACTTATCATTTCCAAAATAAGAATAATCATATTCAAATCGGGACAGACTGATCCAGATTCACATTTGGAATAAACAAATTCATATTGAGACTGATCACTTCCAAAATTGAAAGAACCAAATCCATACTGTCTGTAGGTTAATCGAGGAGGTGGTACATTCATTATTCCAGATTTTTTTGGGATTCCCTCTCTTTGCCTCTATGAAATAAAAATATGGATACTAAACTGGTCAACATTGATAACGTCGTGCTCCAAAATATAGCCTCAATTCAAAGTAGAATAACTCACGAATTTCCTCATCAATTTGAAATCGGTTTTCACCGATGATTAGCCTGATCTCTTGACAGTTTGTTGGGGCAATATGAAACTTCTGTAATTTCAGATAACATTGCTACAGGGTGATAATTGAATGGGTGTAAAATTGCATCGTGGTCGTCACCTTACCGTTTGAACAGATAATTTTTATAATTTTCTCTCTCACATGTATCCTCTTGATTGATGCTTTCTCTCGAAATGTTCTCGGAATTTTCAAATTCAAAGCTTTGATAATCGTGTCATGAATATTCATTCAGAATGATGCATTTTTTCGACGATTAATTGAATGAAATTGAAAGTTGGAATTCTTTTCCGAAGAATCAATGTTGTATGTATAGTCGTCGGATATGTGATCGTGTTCGAGAACAGAAAATTCTGAAAAAGTCTATACAAAGTGATACAAAAATACTGAATGATGGAATGGAGAAGAACGTAGTCTTTAGTAGATGAATCATAATTTTCTCTGTGTTACTAGTGGAATAATGGAGTGTTACTACTGTTACTTCGTCATGAGGATGTCTGGTGTCTGAACTCGAAATGGTTTTGTAATTTCTTGGATCGAAGGTCATATAATGAAAGTACCTACGTATTTTTAATCAAAAAATTACGATTGTGGTTCCAGAAGTATGAAATTCATATTCATTCCCGACGATGGATATACAAGGTGCGATGAAAAGTATGTCCAGATTGTCCCGGGATGAAGAAGGATTTGTTCAAACGTGATGAAAATCGCTATGATCCGAAAAAGAAATATAGTGTCGGTCATTGTCGAAATTTGTGAAATGTATAAATACAGTAACTTTTCATGAGGTTTATACGAGGAAATATGGGAGATATATTAGATATAATGTTTCTCATACTGATGAAGATGAATACACTGATAGGAAATTCGTGAGTTATTCTACTTTGAATTGGGACTATATTTTGGAGCACGACGTTATCAATGTTGACTAGTTTATTTCAATATACTTGTGGTTATGACAAATCAGATGATTTGCCCCAAAATATCACTGCTTTTAAAGAATTTTCTTATCAGAGAGCCTGAAAGAAAAAATCACTAGCTTGTCAGTGACAATAATTTGTATTGAAAAAGATTTGGAGGAGAGAAATGAAGGTATATAGAAAAATATCAAATGTTTACTTATCTTTGGACGTTTCGGGAACGAATCTACTCCCGTTCTCAACAAAATCCATTTTTTATGGTATGTGTCCTAACTTTACGTATATTGAAATAGTATTTATATTTTCATTTTATAGAGACGAGAAGAGAGATTTCCAAAAAAATCTGGAATAATGAACCAAATTCATATTGGGAAAAATGACTCGGCACGGATTTAGCCAATCCAAATTCGAACTAAACAAATCCAAATTCGACCAATCCATTTCAAATCTGAACTGAACAATATTTAATTGTTCAATTTGGTATCGAATCTGTTGAAGATACAAATCACGAAACTCCATGAAAACGCATCAGTTGTCGAACTTGTATAAGGTATCACATAGGTATATTTCTTTTATTACAGTATTCAACAGATACGAAGGCACGAAGGACTCCTCCACAAACTACCATCATACGACTTACCACCTCAGCTATGCCATCTCTTATCGAGTTTTCTTTCAGGCAGATCGCTTCACATGGTGGTGGACGGTGTATCGTCTGATACCATTGGCATCAATTCCGGCGTTCCACAAGGATCAATTTTGGCACCAACATTATTCCTGCTTCATATTAATGATCTGTTGGGAGTAACAACTTTCCCCATCCACAGCTTTGCAGATTATAGTACCCTCCATACTGCGTTCTCTTCCAGAATTCCCATTTCTTCCCAGGAAACTGAGAACTCACGGCGCAGACAGGTCAATGCTGTCAATGAAGATCTTGCTGAAATCACAGCCTGGGAAACAAACAACCTAGTTGAATTCAACGCCACCAAAACTCAAGCCTGCATTTTCTCTAGAAAGGCGGAACTCAGTATGCCCGATATTGTTATGTCTGGCTGCACCATCCCCACCGAGCCCACCATATCTATGCTCGGTATTTCCATCATCAACACTCTTTCATGGGATAATCATGTCAGATCCATCGCAAAAGCTGCTTCACAAAAACTCGGATTCTTGTTCCGTGCGAAAATCTACTTTACACCTCAACAGCTTCTCATGATCTACAAAGCGCAGATATGGCCTGTTCTAGAATACTGTTCCCACATATGGGCTGGCGTTCAGCACCAAAACATACGCTGATGCTCTCAGATTCCATCCAGAGAAGAGCCATTCGCCTGGTGGGTGACGCCACACTCACTCTTTGACATCATTGGAACACCGTAGAAAGGTCGGCGACCTTCTACTTTTCTATCGATACTTCCATGGGAAATGTTCTTCGGAAATCTCTGCTATCATCCCTTCACTAGCAATACCAATCAGACGAACTAGACAAGCTCAGTCAGCACATTCTTTCGTTGTCAACCTCGAAAGATGTCGAACAGCACTTTATCAAGACTCCTTCATCCATAGAACGGCTAGGCTCTTGAATTCATTGCCTGTGGAAGTATTCCCAACAACATATAATCTCCAAAAGTTCAAAAAAAATTCCAATACCTACTTCCTGTCCCTATCCTCCCTAGGAACGCACGATGTTCTTTGAACATTATAGGGATTCCCTTTCGTGCGCTCCAAACGATAAAAAAAATACAAGATCCAATTACAGAATAGGAATATACTGAGTGTATAACTTAAAATTTTATTCAAAACATATCACATATCTAAAAGGATTTTACTTACGAACGACTGTAATGAACATATATTTATAATCATAAAAATACTTTATATACCCATATCAATTAATTTCGGAGCATCAAGAATGAATCATTGAACATTATTATGGATACAGATCTATCCATATACATATATCGCTATTATTTGTATTCATTGAATTCTGTATAATGATAGGTGATGTTCTTGAGTCCTCCTTTCCGTTGTTTCCCTATTTGGTCCTGAAAGAGTTTTTTTTGAAAAATTTTTCAAAATATTGTTTTTTCAATTTTTCTAATGTTGGTCAAGGTTTTCTAATAGCTGAAGGTAGATTACTTACTTACAGGTACTCACCAAAAAGCGCTCTGCTACGAGTAATGCATTTGAATAAATTATCTTGCACGAAATACAACACTTCTCTTTGGTAAACTTATTATCTCCATGTTCGTGACTAGATTCACCGTTTACGTGAACGTTTTCTGCCAAGATATCTCTTAATTGCTTGCTCTAGTTCGAAAATAGAGATGAATCATTTCAATTGTCATTTTAGATCGCAGAAGCAAAATCTCAATCAGTGTGAAACCAATTTGATGAAAATTCATCCGAAGGAAAGATCCCCATTCAGCGGGAGTGTTCCGGAATTGGGTCGATAAATATACTGCTAACAAATAACACCAATTGCGTTTCTCAGACACATTTTCTGGAAATGACCGACATGGTGTTTGGCACCATGTGATTTCAATTCATTATCGACATAACGGCACTAATGGCGGTGTTCTGTTTTCCCAGAAAAATATTCTAGTAGATGAGTTAAGAGGGTTCTGGGCCAAAAATGGCATTTCAGGAGAAATAATGCATCAAATCCAAGTAGATTGAAGTTTTCGAATGCATGTGCGGAGTTGAATGCCATTATGCACAATAATTGTGTAATGCGATAGTTGTGTAATTCTGTTAGAACTCTCTCCCCAGACAGCACACAGACTTCTTGAAGACGTCTTCAAGATGTCGACGCAAGACGTTTTGGGACATTTTGTATATTGTCACTGAGAACTGAGAAGTGTCAACACGTAAACGAATTTGCTATACAAATATGCATTTTTATGTTAACAACGGGAGCAGATTCGTTCCCGAAACGTCCAAAGCTAAGTGAAAATTGTATATTTTGTCTAAAGGGCTTCCACGCTGGGTTGATAGTGACGTCAATATGTCAACACATACAGTGTTGCCAGTTGAAAGGAGATGACTGAATGACCAACCGCCCGAATATGGATATGTCTAGTGTTACGATCGTCGGACGTTATGATGTTTTTAAGAACCAACTCAAAAGCCGTCCATTTATGTTTCAAAATCAGCACTCGAAGTTGACAAATGAACTTCAATATTTATATGTAATGAACCATGCACCTAAACAATATACTGAATAATATGGAATTTAATGATAATGAAATTCTTATAAAGAACAATAACTTGAAGAATGATTTATTATATAACATCAACAAATAATCACAGATATTGATATCAAAAATAACTTATTTTTCTACCAATACACAATTATGTCTTGAATTTTTTTTTTCAAACTGATCAGTATTCACATTTACTGAGTGAAAATAATAAAAACTTCGAATTCAATTTTGGGGTTATCTAATCGTTGAATGTTTTTCGATTACTATAAATTGGTGATATGAAATAGAAATTCGATCGATTGATTTTATTTCGTGGGAAAATAAATAATGGTGCATCTACTTATTATTGGAAATCATGGAAAACCCACAAAAACTCATGAAACCACTATGTCATTACAATAAACTAACACAAATCATATTTGGATCATTCGGACAACACAACATATCATTATCAATATCATCATTCAACTTACATCTGTCACAGCAGTAATTGGAAGTAATGGACCACCTTCTGCGCCTACGAGTTTAGGCATTTTCAATAAATCGAATTTCACCTATGATCCACAAATAAATCACAAACAATTCCTTGAAAGTACAAATTGTCAGTAATGAATAATTCGCAGAGATCAGCTGATCACAACAAATCGCTTCTAGAAATGTGAAATAAATCTGGAATCGGTGTACAGTTTTGCCAACTTTAATCGATAACGCGGTTCGCCCATTTCGAAAGTTCCTAGTATTTTCCGATGTGCAGTTTTGGCACGACACTGTTACCAAGTATTGCGCAACTATCAACCCAGCGTGAAAGCCCTCTATATACCTTCATTCCTCTTCTCCGC
Organism: Phaedon cochleariae; assembly: GCA_918026855.4. Classification (NCBI taxonomy): domain Eukaryota; kingdom Metazoa; phylum Arthropoda; class Insecta; order Coleoptera; family Chrysomelidae; genus Phaedon; species Phaedon cochleariae. Next base: position 53,494,268 of record OU896713.1, on the reverse strand, counting down.
ACCTTTTTCAATACAAATTGTCACTGACTAGATGGTGAATTTTTCTTCCGGCCCTCTGATTGGAAAATTCTTCAAACGCAGTGACATTTTAGGGCAAATCATCTGATTTGTCCATACTACACGTATATTGAAATATGATCCATATTTTTATTTCATGGAAACGAGGAGAGAAAGTCCAGAATAATCTGAAATAATGACTTTTATTTCTGACAGTGATATTATAAGCTTATATCGTCATAGTTACGATATCTCTAATGAGGGTCATAACTCCCTTGGGATATTAAGGTTCAAAAACTCCCTCTTACCTTTTACAGGTGAAAATGATACAAGAAATGCTTATAAACGTTTATATGTAATGAAAACTAAGACATATTTTCCTTATTCACGTCATTACAAATAATAAATGTACAATTTTCAAATGTTCCCTGAAAATTACTTCCGCCGCTGGAAACAATTTCTTTTTTTTATAGGTGGTGCTGTTGCTGTTCACTACAGTCGAGGTGCCTGCCTCTTCTGATGGCAAAGTCGACAGCATACGCGCCGTTTTATTTCTCAATTCAATACTGTCCTCCAGATACCCCTCTGCCACCGTGGAACTTCTCCAACCTCCGTGTCGTTTTAAGTTTTTCATAGTTGCTCCTGCATTGGCTAGGGCAGTAGCAGAAGTGCGACGAAGGCAATGTCCCGTATAGGTTAGTGGGTTTGGCAATCCTAAATACATTGCGATTTTGCTGGGAATTTTGCCAAACATATTCTTTCCAATTGGCTGAGTTGTACATTTATTTTGTCGGAAGCTAAAAAAAAAATCGTTTTGTACCTTCAGGACGCAAGGACATATAAAGTCTCAATGAAGGCAAAGCAGAGAACTCTTTTTCATCCACAACTGTAAATTTCTTCGATACACCAGTTTTACTTTCCGGTACGTTCACTACCATAACAGTATCCCGGTCCTCTATATCTGCTATACTCATATTTACAAGTTCCTGAGTTCTGCATCCTCCAAAATAACCCATAATTAGAACAACCTAAAACAAATAAAACGAAATAAACAAACGAAAAAGAAAATTATGAGAAAAAAATTACCTTATGCAATAAATGAATTTCATTAGGGGCGTCCTTTAGAAATTTGATGACAATATAACTTGTTTCATCTTGAAGCTGCAAATTCTAAACTTGGGCAAAAAAAGTTTACACATGAGGCGATTTCGAAATTCAATAAATTACCAGATGATATCAAGAACAGCCCAAATATTATGCAATTCAAAAATGAAGTTGAGAAATATATTTATATGCAAAGGAATGATCAAAGCTGAAAGACTATGAATTTCCTTTTTTCTTTTTTTTCACTGTTTTTATTTTTCCCCTTCTTGTTCACTATAATATGACTGTATCTTAATGATATGTAAGTTTTGTTCACTATTTGTAATTTCAATTATACAACAGTCGATAATACTTCATGAATGATCTTATACCAGGAATTACTGTCTGATCATTCATGTCATTCCTACTAGAAAATTAATTATACTTTATATATTATTTGTATGAAATGTATCAATGAAGAAGAGAATGTAATGCAATAACTGAAATAAATAAATAAATCTTTAGGAGATAAGACAGCAGACTTTTTCGGCTTATATCCCTTACTTTTCCGTTTCAAAAAAGCCTCTAGTTCGTTGAACTTGGTGATATCTCTTTTCTCATATATGGTCACCATCGATTTGAGCATTGACCATTTAGTCCATAACGAATTTGGGCAAACGTTTCTGACTGCAACGAATAAATACAATTATTACCAAATCTACCAGAAAATACTGAAAATACTTTACCAGTTCTTGAAAATATGCCAGAAAGACAGTTTCGTTGACATCTTTTGACATAACATTTCTCTGTGTCAGCCACTTCAGATATAAGTTGTATTCTTTTTGATATATGGCTTCACTTTCCGATTGAAGTAATGATTGTCTTGCTTTTTCCGCTTTTTTCATAATATCCTCCATTATATCAGGAAAAGATCGTCGATTTGTGGTAAAAAATAAACACGTTTTTAACGGAAAAACATTGATTGATAAAGACAGTTTGCTTATAAACATGTAACATAGCGACAACCTAGCAACAACCAACAATGCTACAATCAACGCTACCTAATTCAAATATACCAGAAAGGTTATGAATTTAAACATTTATTGCGTTCTAAATATGGACATATTGTTATGAAAATCGGTCAGAAATAAAATTATCTATGTACCACGGGAATTATAGAGCCTTAATAACCTCTGGCAATTGCTGTCCCTCGGGCCAGAGGCCCTCGGGACGCAAACTTTGCCATCGGTAATTAAGGCCCTCATAATTCCCTTAATACATAAATAACTATAATACTAGCCGTTCGATATCTGGGGTAAAACAGTGTAGAGCGCGCTTAGTACTTGGATGTGTGAACATTCGATCAAACGCCGCGTGAGCCCGCATATCTGGGGCAAAATAGCATATCATAGCTGCAGCTACCATATTAATGAGCACAAGATATGGTACTGATATGCAGTCCTTCAGAGGGGACGTTAGCCCGGCGGTCCCGAGGCAATTCGGTAAAGATCCCTACCTCTGGTTGGAACACCAGAGGATTCGGCAAAATTTCTGGTTGGTGGTAGTGTGCTCACCGGCGTCGGTGACTAGCCTCAGTAGCAAAACAATGCTGACTCTAAAGAAACAAGGAAGGAGAAGACCTAAGGTCGTGGAAATATATTTTGTTACAAGGAACTTGACAGTATGTAGTTTATTAATATAATACATAACTATGATATTGTCCGGTTGAATACAAAACAATGAACGTACTTAATTTTTTTTTGGATATATGATAAATCTATATTCATCATACAGGACGTGGAAAAATATTCCGAATTGGGAAAACCTAATCACGAATCTGAGATTGAGGTCTATAAAAATAACAAGTGTCCATCGTTCAAGTTTAAACCTCTCGGTTGGGTGAAAGTATTGAAAAGAAATATTCTCAGATATAATTATGAACACAAAAAAATGGATATATATATATATAAGGGAATACATTGAGAACTCGTATTCTCCTTGTGATGAAAATATTGATCCTTTCTCGGTTCATTCAACAGAAAACAACTACTTTCGTGGCTATATGCCACGACGAACATTGAATTATATCTATTGAACACATACGATAGAGATTTGGAAACAAAATCTTCTGAAGTAGAGAATTTGCATTCTCCTTCATATAAAGATATACACATAATATCATTCAGAATATTCAACAGGAACAACAACTTTTCTCTTTCCTGGCTATTTGCCACGTCGAACATCGAATTATATTTGTTGAACATCCAAAAAGGGAGCATGAAAAATGAAAATCCTCTGAAATTAAGAATTGACATTATCTCTCGAATCGAATAGAATGATATGATGATATGAAAATATAACTTACCAATATGAACAGTATTGAAATGAAAATTGAAATGTATAGGAGAAGGACTCTGATCTTGATGAGCTTGGAAGTTACAAAAAAAAAATCATTCGTATTAGTGATATGGGAATTATATTATATCTCTCACAAACAGGTTATATGAATTCACTCGAATAAAACTATTATTATTGGATTTCTAATGTTCACCCTGTATATGAATAATAAACTTATTTTCGTCTCCACATTCTCACGTTTCACTATTTGTGAAAAATATCGGCCACTATGCGAATGTAAGTGAACAAGTCTCTTCAACTCTTTATGCAAATGGTAAGTTCCTGAATTAATAACTATGACACCCGTCATGATAGGGAACTGAATTTTCAAGACAGCGTTGAGGAGCGAATGATGAATATATTAAAAAATAATGAGGGAATTTCACCGAGTTAATGATGAATAACAGGGTGATTTCAAAAAACACGATTTTTTGTCATTTTCATCATCGAAAATCTTCATGATCACCCTATATATCTCAACGAAATCATGTTCATACGGTATCAGCTATCTTGGGATGTTAACAATTCACTCAAATATACAGGATGTGTATGAATAAATCGGTCTTAGGTGTCACCAATTTTTCAAATCACCCTGTATAAAATGTATGAATTGTGATTCATGATGAAATGAGAATAGTATATTGCATGCCTGAATTATATTTTCGATATTTCATTATTACATCGAATTTTCAGACATCACTGAAATGTTTATATGTTTCACTCTGTAAACAATTACATCATCTGAACCATCTGAATTATTTTGAGTAATATGGAGGTTCGTTAATGATATGAGCGAAGAAAATTGTACTTGGCATCTTTGAATTTCGAGAAAATAATTAAATGAAAAATACCGATTTGTAACTTCAACGCCCTGTATCTCAGAATCTGTTCATCAAAGAACTTCACGATTCTGCAGGTTCAATCAGTTCATCGAATTCTACAACATACTGAAAATTAAGAGAATTTCACCGGGAACCATTTTACGTACTGAAAGTCAGTTAAGTTGCTATGGTAGCGATACAATATACAGGATTTTAATTGATCGAAATGTTAGTTGTGAAAGTTTTCATATAATTTCTGAAGCTCAAACTTCAGAGACTAGATCACGCATGTTTCAGCTCATCCCTCTCATCCTCACTACTCGTACATAATTAGTCTCCTAACCTGATGATTAGTCGATCATTATTCAATTTGAGGGTGGGTAATCAGGCGAGACGTTCGATTGAGTTAGCCAGTTCGTGAAGTTGATGAAATTCCGCTAAAATTTCCGGGCAAATTGAATCCTCTGCCTGGGAGATTTATGTTGGAAAAGGCCAACTTCGCGAATTGTTGATGCGGGTGATTCATTTAACGTTGATGGCAATGGGGAATAATTTGATGAATGTTACTATCGAAAAGTTTCCAGATACCTGGAATAGTTTCTATGGGGTGGTTTACTGAATAGTAGCATCACTGTCACAATCGATGAAATATTCAATCTGAAGAAGACATTTTTTACTGCTTGTATGTTATTATCAAACTGTATTTATTCCTAAGTAAAAGTTCTACTTTTATTCTGTTTTGTAATGTTTTATTGTGGGTTTTCAAAATCCATATTTCAATTCCACAACTACCTCAATCAACACCCCATTCTTTTTTGATGCAATTTCAAAGTTTCACTTTATAATCTTTACTGATTCCTCTTAAAATAGGTACCTACCAGGTAGATACTTACTTTTGCTCATTGTTAATTGATTTCTACATATATGGAAGGGGTATACTGGAAGATCCATCTATTTGTAGGTACTTCTTTGGAGTGGCATAAGTACAGAAAAACACATGTTGTGTAAATGTTCTTTCATTTTCGAAAATTATTATTAATTCAGTTCCAAAATATACAAAACATAATGAACTATACAAATTGATAAGATATATATTTTCAATTAGATGAATTTAGGATTACAAAATGATATCAAATCACAAAATTTATGATGATATACTGTGTAAATACATTAACTGAAATCCTAGGTCATTTGATCAATGTTTTATGTGGTGGAATTCCAAATTATTCAATGATTTCATCAATATGGTAAAAAAAACTAGCATTAAAAGATATTAAATGAATTCCAAGAAAAAAACTCAGTCTAGGATGCCACCTACCACAACTCTAAGTATATTAGGAATATTCACATTATGAAATTCACACACATGGTACATAGGATCATGACAATTTGCTGTTATTGCAGTGGAGCACCATAATATATGAGGTATGGGAGTTGCACTGTAAACAACCCTCAGAGCCTGGAAGTAATATTGTTGAAGATAGGCCATTGATGGTTGTATCTACTATTAAATCCACAGTAATGTCAGAATACCTTTGGTGTTGAATTATTTCTTGGTTTAGACTCATTAGAGCTGGTTGCTGCTGATTTCTATTGTATGGATCAATTGCACATGATTCTGCTATAATATTTAGCACAAAATAGTCCAATGGGTTAACACATTGTTTAGGGATGGTTTTCAATATGTTCACAGAAGGCTGTTCATTGTTGAAAAACTCCACTCCTGGTATCACCATTTGTGGTCTGTAGGATCCTTTTGCTTGAAGAGTGGAGTTATCGAGGTATGATGGTGAATATATCAGCTTCTGATGATAGTGAATATGCTTGTGATTTTTGATATCCCATAAAGCTGTCCCACAGAAATGCACTGGTTACTGGTTTGAAGAAAGCTCAGACTATTTGGTCCACGATTCAGTCAGTAGGTAACAGTTATTCTCCTCACATTTCAATGAAACAGTATGATCCAACAACAAATATTATGATTTCATTAAAAAGTTCAACAATAAACAAAAACACGATGAAATATCAAGAAGAAAACGTATGCAAATCTCAAGATATTTTGTGAACAAACAACACACTCTTTGCCGCCATCTTGTTTCGAAACAGCGCCCCCAACGGTCGATCACCTTGCCAATCGAAGTGGTCAGGGTCTTTACCCTAAATCTTTATCATGGAACAAGAACAATAATATAATTTTTGAATTCCAATGATATCATACGTTTCTTCATATTCTGGAAGTACAATCAAAACTTTCAAATGCAGATATACAATAAACAAATCAACAAATCTATGATGACAGAAAGGTCGTTCAAATGCCGTCAATTTCCCATGGCATACTTATACACTACACCTTTTTCAATTGTAATTCAGAAAGTGTAACTTGGGATTCAGATCAGTAGAATGTAAGTCAGAAAGTGTAACTTGTTATTCAGTATAGTTAATTGTAATTCAGAAAGCGTCAATTGTAATTCAGATTAGTCAATTGTAATTCCGAATGCATAACATGTCATTCAGATTAGTGAAATGTAATTCAGAAAGTGTAACTTGTAATTCAGAAAAGTCAATTGTAAATCATAAAGCGTAACTTGTGATTCAGAAAGCATCACTTGTAATTTATAAATACTATGGGATTAATAGTGATACTTTCTGAATCACAAGTTATGCTTACTGAATTACAATTGACGATTTCTGAATTACATTCCACTATTCTGAATTACAAGTTACACCTCCTGAATTACATTCCACTAATCTGAATTACATATTACGCTTTTCAAATTACAATCAACTAATCTGAATTGCAAGTTATACTTTCTGAATAACAATTAACTATTCTGAATTACAACTTATTCTTTCTGAATTATATCTTATACTTCCTGAATTACTATTGAAAAAAGGTGTAGCAATGCATAATGATTTAGATCGAGAGATAGACCGCATGAAGCACAATATCAAAAATGATGCTTGAACAGAATGTGTTCATTGATAAAATCATATGTATATCATGAAAGCAACCAAAGTATTGGAAAGGAATATTCTCCGATATATTCATGAACACAAAAAAATTAATATACAGTGTGACCCACTTAAGACCGGAGCGCCCTTATAAAATCTATAGTTTTTAACCGATTTCTTCTTTTTTCAGCAGAAGGACTATCCGGAGATCTACGTTCACACAAATTTTCAAAATAAAAGTTCAATCTACAGGACATACTATGTTATGTTGAAAATTGCATTGTCAACACAAATGTTGGAAACCATTGAGGTTTCTGGTATACATTTGAATTGATAACAAAAATTATTATCGAGTTATAATCTCTAGAATGGTTCCATTTTGGAATGATCTACATTTTCAATTAGATGGCTGCCCAGTGCATCATGCTAGGATTATCAGACAATGGCTGAATGAACAGTTTCCTCGTCGCTGGATTGGTCGAGGAAGTGAATTGATAAGATGGTCACCCAGGTCCACCGATTTAACCCCTCTTGACTTCTTCTTGTGGAGTTTTCTTGTACAAAAAGTTTACAAAACCCGCCCGAGAACTAGACAGGAGTTGTGTGAAAGAATAAGTCAAGCTTGTAGGGAAGTAACACCCGAAGGACTCAAAAATACGGTGGGAAATAGACAAGAAAAATGTATTCAATGGGCTTATATCACAAAAAAAAATTATTTCATAATTCGATAGAGCTCACCCAAACTAGCTCACCACCGCAAACCGTTTCTTGCTGTGACCTCCCTATGTTTTATGAAAAATTATTGAAATCCCAGGTTTTTCGGACCTCTGAAAACGAGGCGATGATGTGACGTCAAAACCCTAATACTGAAACAAGACTTTTCAAGACAAAGATGAATGATACATGATTTCTGACAGAGTGAATTAGAGCGAGATCACAGAGTTGCCTCAGTCTCCGTCGGGCGTTTGGTATTTTCTTTTAACTATGGCGAGATGAGGTTTCTACGTCATAAGAGGGTCCGTTTTCAGAAGGTACTGTTATTTATGTCCAAAAATAAAACATGCCAGTTAATTTTTCGATCGAATTATGTCGTCAATCATTATTTATGTATAAAAGGATCATTTTGAACATGGTTTGAGTTAAAAGTTCTACTAAGGTGTACACGCCCATTGAAGGGGAGCCAGGTAGCCGTGCGGACAGAGTGTCTATATTCTAATCCGCATTCGCTTGCCGGTCGTGGGTTCGATTCCCATAGACTGCAGACATTTTTTTGATGGCCCAAGAAAGTGTTTGGGATCACACGTTAGAAGATAAGGCCCCCGTTATTCCTTGCTCGAACAAGACCCTCGAAGACTTCTGGAGGGTTGCTCGTAAGGGGGCAACCGAATGACGGATAGAACAATTTTAGAACAATTTTTTAGAATGGTGGTTTAGTGGAAGCAACAAAAATTTGAAATGTATTGATTAGGGCTAGATAGTTATGGACCGAGATTATTCAATGATGTATATTATTGAACTTATTAATTGTACGAAGGCTGGTAGAAAATTTGGAAATGATAAAATCAAGATGAATTTAATATTTGATACAAAAATTCTTGGTTGATGATAATTATTGTGAGAGGCCGATTTTTCGACGTTATGGATTTTTCATTTTATGAATCTCTTTATGAATACCAAGATAAATTTCATTCTAGATGTTATAACTCGATGATAATTCGTGTAATGAATTCAAATGTATACCAGAAATTTCAATGATTTTCAACATTTGTGTTGACAATGTTGCCGCTTCTCAGAATTTGTCTGAAATATTCATTAAAAATGGTGAGCAATCAAAATTAAAGTTGTTATAACTTTGTTGCCAATTGAGATTTTCAAGTGAAATTGCGCGATCAACCTAATTGAAGGATGCTGAATTCAGTGGTGGGGTCGATTTTTTTCAAAAAAATCGATAATGATATTACGCAATTTTTAACATGGAAAAAATAACATAGTATGCCTTGTAGATTGGAATTTGATTTTGCCAATTTGTGTAAACGTAGATCTCCGGATATTCCTTCTGCTGAAACAAAAAAAACAAATCGGTTGAAAACTATAGATTTTATAAGGGTGCTCCGGTCTCAAGTAGGTCACACTGTATATATAAAGAAATACATCGAGAATTCGCATTTTCCATGTGATGAAAATATTTATTCTTTCTCGGTTCATTCAACAGAAAACAACTACTTTCCTGGCTATATGCCACGATAAACAATGAATTACATCTATTGAACAGACACGATAAAAATTTGAAAACAAAATCTTCTGAAGTACAGAATTAGCATTCTCCTTCATATTAAAATATGCACATAATATCATTCTGAATATTCAACAGAAAAAAACTACTTTCTTGGCTATTTGCCACGTCGAACATCGAATTATATCTGTTGAATATCCAAAGACAGAGCATGAAAAATCAAAATCCTCTGAAATTGAAAATTCACAGTATCTCTCTCTCAAATCGTATAGAATAATATAATGTATTACGATATAAAAATATAACTTACCAATATGTTCAGTATTGAAATGAAAATCGAAATGTTAAAGAGAAATATATACTTGTATGAACATTGATGTTGTGAGCTTGAAATTTCAAAAAAAAAAAAAGAAAACAAAGGCTCATTGCTTCCCATGTATGTTTAATGCCCTCCTAAACTTCAAGCGCGGGAGGAAATGGGATACCTTCATTTCGTCCCTTGATGTATAAATAGCTATTAACAATATTATATTCAGAAAATCGACTCGGGCATTGAGATTTCATTCAAAAAATCGAAAAATGGCCTACCTGGGAGAGGTAGATACTTAATTTTTTTTTAATTAATCAATCAATTAACCAATTATATACATGTGACTTGAATTCAAACGGTCTTCTGTTAGAGCTCAGTTTTCGATATTTTTTGTTTTCTTTCAACTTTGACAAAACTCTCTGAATTATTTTGATGAAATTATATATCACCACGAGTATGATAAATTTCGCTTCTGAATGGAAGACCATACATCTAATTTGTATCAAACATTGGTGACAGAAATTTGAAGCGGTGATGATTATTTTCAAGAAAAAATCATTATTTTGTCTATGATTAGGTAATCCAATGACCTGTCAAACTATTTATGCGCTGGTTGGCACACAATGAAATTATTTCGGTGTTATAAATCAATCTTATACGCAAATTCCTGTTGGTATCAGAAGTACAAGTATTATAGTCACAAAATCTATCGATTTCATATGAGGTGTCAACCAGAGGCGCCATATTGGTTTCTAACCAGAGTTGGATTGCCCAATTAGTAATTGAAAGTTAAAACAATGATGAAGCTACTGATATCACACAGTTTTGTCAGTATTAATTATTTCATAATATTACAGACATTTCGTTGAAATTGAATAATTATAAAAAACTGAAAGTTGCAATATAACGGTGTAATTGAAGACTCATGTTATTCTAACAATTCCTGTTTGTATTGGAATTCTTCATTAAAAATGTATGCGGAATGTAGACGAAAGTGGAATCGAAGAGAATAATGCTTTAGGTATTTGCATATTTCCAAGAACTTTGTGTAAAATTGAAGCTTCCATTTTTGTGGGCAATTTATTCTATGCTTAGCATAACAATGAACGTAAAACAGGTATAACACAATATTTATGTGAGGAGAAATTATGATATCAGAATTTGTATACAAACCTGAGAAATCGAAAACTTTGTGCGTCAGCGAATCAGAAAGTTTTTATCGTCTACGTCAGATGACAACTTTTCATTCACAAAGATTAGTGAGGAAGCCATTTTGATAAAACATCGAATATACTATGGACTGGACATATCTACAATCGATATTACTCATACGTGATGTCTCGTTGGTTACATGCAGTTGCATACTATTAGTTATTATGTTCTCAATTCTTATTCCCTTCGAATTATTTTGTAGGTTAGCAGGCAGTTCATTCTAAATTTCAGATTCATGAGATCTTGTCGAAGACACCAGCGTAGATAACAGTACCCCCCCCCCCCCCTGAAAGCACAAAAATAGTAAAACAGTAAAAGGCTCAGAAACAATAATTAATAATGAATTCAAAATGTTAAATATCAACAGGTTGATGCCTGATTATGTTCTATACCAGTGCTTCAAAGATTCTAGTAAAACAAGTTTCCGAATATGTTAGTAAATTTAAAAATAAATTCTCTCCCCAACATTTCTGTCAGATTTGTTGCAATCAGAAATAGATCTTTGGAAAAATGAATGGAATGAAACCAAAAATAAACCTATAATAATTTAACCAAAGAAACAGCCTTAGATACTTCACAGCATTGCAGTATCGAAATATTTTCCACTATTTATACACTCCTGCAGATAAAATCTGTTATGCCGGTGAATGTGGCGAGTGCTGAAAGATCATTTTCTATACACTTTAGTAAGACACTGAAATCATGGTTGAGGTGTACAATGGGTCAGGCTAGTCGGATTAACTTTATATTAAATATTGCTAGATATATGGAAATAGATATAGATGCTGTTATCGATAGGTTTTCCTCGAGGTTTTCAAATCAATGTAAAGACTTTGTTTTATAATCTAGTCACGGAGATACCTGATATTTCGTTAATTGGATTCAATCAATAGCTTCGAATGATAAGTTACCTACTCTATATTATCTATTATTTCTTTTTTTTTTTCATCTAGTTCATATAATACGCATATAAAATATGTTTTCATCGAGAATATGTATCTTGATTTGTTCATTTGAATGAATGATAATTGTTATTTTGGTAATTTCGAATATTCTAAGATATAAAAACAGCTTCAATGAAAGTTGAAGCTAATAAACCACCATTTTTTGTTGATTTATCATACATTGAAACGCGTTGTAGTACTAGGCAACCCCCAAATTATAATTTAATTTCCGCTACTGAGTACCCCCCCTAGAAAAAAAACATACCTACGCGCCTGGTCGAAGAGAGGAATTATTAGTTCGTAGAAAAATCATAGAATGTAACGCGTTTATGACGTCTTCTAAACCATCGTTTATTATACACTCGCTCTACTCTGCTGCGCTCGTGCTCAAAATACTTGTTACTAAAAGGAAATTCATAACACTTGTTACATAATATTCTTTCATCGCATAATCTGAACGCAAGGGTCTTGAATAAATTATCCAACAATTGCACCAAACTCTTTCAGTCGAATTTGGTTTTCCCATTTGTCCTACGAAACTGAACATTCTTTATAATTTCATAATGAAATTTGTTTTTTTTTTCATGATAACCTCTTCAATACGTACCTGATGAGAAACATCACTTGCAATTTCACCATATCGATCTTGTGGTTCACCGGTTCACCTGTAACAATCAAATTTTTCTTTTCAATTACGTTAGATTTTCTTTCAGTTAGCTGAAGATAAGCCTAATTATGCTCGAAACATGTACTACTTATACTACTTAGTAATGAGGTATATCCAATTTGTAGGTACCACTCAATTTTTCTACTTATCTGATCTACTCACCTCACTTTGAGATTTCATAGAACATAGCTTCATCTCGAAATAGTTTTTTTATCGGAGATTATGATATTCTTTCGTTAGAATTGGTGAATTCAAGATGGCGGATACCAGAAGGCCTACGAAATTTTTGATTATCATTCGAATCTATTCAAAACTTGTGTCTGAGATTATGATATTCTTCGGTCAAAATTTGAAAGAATCCAGATTGCGTATTCAATATGGCGGACGAGTTTTGTAATTATGATCCGATTTTATTCAGATTCATTAACTAGTGGTTTTCCAGGTCAGATATGATTCTCTTGTCGAAATTGGTGATTTCAAGATGGCGGATTCAATATGGCAGACGAGTTTTGTGATTATGATCCTGATTCATTCAAAATTCGTATCTGGGGGTTATTGGAATCGGAGATTATGATTCTCTCGTCAAAATTTGAAAATTCACAATAAAAACTTTGTTTTTGGAGATTTTCAGGGTTAGAGATTAAATGAATCCTTCGTAAAAATTGGAGAATTCAATATGGCGAACAGTCTTTGTAATCACGATGTGATTCTATCAAAAATTAGTATTGGGTATATTCTAACAAAAAATGTGAGAACACTATCGAACACGCGTTCGTATTAGGCCAAAAAAAAATGAATAGTATAGTTTGAGAAACTGAAGAAATTTCCTTTCATAGATTGCCGAACTGTAGAGGTAAAAAATAAAATAATGAAGATAAAACATTCTGAAGTTGAGAATTTGCATTTTTCATGTTCCGACTATATCTGAGAATATTCCTTCTCAATATTATACGGTTCCTCTTTCGTGCGCTCCGATGGATGTAAAAATCAATTTGCAGTTGGATCAATTTCTCCCTATCTACCTTGAATACTTTCAGTTCTCCAGCTATACAGGGTGTGTGTCAAAAGTCGACTTGCTTATTTCGAACCTAACCTTACCTAAATTTTGTTCACACCGGTTTGATTGGGTTTTGAAATCAGCATTTTTCATTCGAGTTTCCAAGAAACGAAGTATAAAGATGAAGGCGTGTCGTATTAGTTTCAAACTCCAGCTATCTCTCTCTGATACCTTGCTATTTTCCACTAGGAAATGGTCCCGATGTTCAAAGTAGTCTTTTTTTTTTCGTGAAAATCTCTACTTTCTGATGATGTAAAGAATATATTCATTACAAAAATTGATGTTCCCAGAGAAGGCAAAAAAACTCAAATCCATATTTTTCAGAATCATTATGTACAATTTCGAGCTACTTATTAAACTTGACAGTAATTACTTGGAAAACGTCAGATTTCATGTCACATTGATGAACAGAAAAATTTTAGGATACATAAAACATTGAGATTGCAAAAAACATGCGGAAATAGTTGTTGCTTTTGCGTTTCATTGCATTTTTGAGAACGTCAACCACAATAATGTATATATTTCCTCACATCATCAGAAAGTAGAGATTTCAGCAAACAAGAAACCTATCGTTTTTTTTCAAGCATGGTGCTTTTTCGATAAAGTCGAAAAAAGGTGGAAAATGAATATTTCAATTAAAAAAAATACATTGTATTGGGGATATGAAGAGATAAGTTTTAATCAAATTTCGTGGAAAAGTTTTTTTTGTGATGTAAAAAAAAAAAGAAAACGGTTATTCGAATTCTCCACATAAATATTTTGAGGTTTAGTGAAAATAGTGTGAAGACGAAAGTTATTGATCTGTTTATTGTAATTTCGCCGGAAATCTGGAAAATCTGTTTTTTACCTCTCAATGCTCACACCTTACGTCTTCCCAACCACAGATCGCTCATAAATTATTTTTCTCTCATTCTCGCCATATTGCAAATAAAAAAAATAATATTATTAAAAAAATTATAATGTTTATATCTAGAATACATCGAATTGGAGATTTTGTATTGAACAATACAACTTCACTGAATTCACATTCTCTTGAGGTAGTGTTAATTCCTGGCTGAGGAGAATCTCGAGATTCCAGATTTGGCTTTCCAGGTGACTAATTTGGTGGACTCTTCACAGTTTTCAATCGCCTAGGCTCTAATACACCAGAATTATTACTGCAAACTTCATCGTGTTCGTACGACATGATTTCATTGAAACCTTTGCCCGATTCTCCATTACTTTTATCCACTTCCTCCTTCCGTGAACGGTTCTTGGAAACTCATGGAATGATATTTTTCTGCTTATTTCGAAAATACACTCACCGGCAAAAAAAACGGCCACCAAAAAATGTTCCGAAATTGTTCACCCTGTAACTTGTATAATCATTGTCCAATTTTGGTGAAATTTCGATCAATTTGTAGATACATGTTCCGAAATATCAGCCTAGATATTAGTTTTCGTGAAAAGCTGTGGCGTAATTGAGTGGTTGAACTTGGCTTCACTATGCTTTGAATTGAAGTGTCATCCCTTCTCAACACAATAGTTTTTCATTCACGGCGATATCTTATTTTTCAGAGATGATACCAGTGTGTTTAGAAAGTATGGCATATTTTAATGTTTATCAAAAATAATCAGAACTTATTGATTAACAACTCAAAGAATTATATCACTTATTTCTACACCATTTTCTCATTTTCTTAGCACTAACTGGAAAAAACCAAACAAACAAAAAGCAGACCGGTAGTCAAGAACGAGTCCTCAAGTTTAAATTAAAGCATTAAACCGCCGTGGCATATCGGGTTGATCAAAGTCCTCGAATAGTCTTGAAGAACTCCTAGTATTCTTCTTGAAGGGCGAATCGTAGCTCTCGAAGAGTCTCTGACAAGGCAGAACGAAGGTGAATGAGGATTTGAATGATTGTAAATGAAAATTGAAAAATTACATGATTTCTTGAAAAACTTGTATCTTCTCTTTGAAAGAAGATATTGACGTGGATCAAAAAACATTGTGTTGAGAAGGGACGAAAAAGGATCACTTCAATTCAAAACATGATGGATGAACAGGTCGGAGAATGGTTCTGAATTCTTGTTGATTAAAATTGAAAAAACTTTAGTAAAACACTTGTATCTTCTCTTTGAAAAGTGGTTATCGACGTTAATCAAACACCATAGTGTTAAACAGACATCACACTTCAATCCAAAACATGATGAAGATGGGTGTAATCACTCACCTTTGCCACAGGGCGTTAAGAAGTTAAGGGTGGCAGAGTAACTTTTGTTATTTTCTGTATAATGATCAAGCTATCAGCTTCTCTTGGGACCTAATATACAGGGTATAATTCTGAAACATGAGTATACGATTTGACCGAAGTTTCACAGAAATCGGACAAGAATTAAAAAAGTTACAGGGCAGACGATTTGGCAAATTTTTTTAATGACCGTTTGTGTATTTTCTCATCCGTTGATCACAAATCTATATATCCGGGCTTTCCATCTTTTCCTTTCTCCAATTCCAACAAAAGTTCGAAATTTCGGATTCGAATTTGAACTGACATTTTTTTGACATGACAAAACTGAACAAGACAGAATACGAACATTTCGTGAAATGACAGAATCGTAAATGTTGAAAATAAAGGAAAAACAGATAACGATATCCGATATGTCAAAAACAGCGCTCAGTGTAAAATGGTCTATTTCTCAATCTGACCTTTGAAAAATGTTTCCACAAATTTGGTGCTCTTGTTGTGCCGCTTTGTCTTTTCGCTTATTGACTGCCAGTCCTTCCTCACTTTTATCCTTTCTTTCCAAATGTTTATCCTCATCGTTTTTATATCCTTCGATATGTCGTCATCTCATCTTGATTTTGGCCTTTCTCCTGGTCTGTTTATTTGTGGTTTCCATTTCCACACTTTTCGTATCATCCTATCCGGTTCTCTTCTATGTTTAGGTGCTGTACCATTTCAACCTTCGTGCTTTGATGATTTTTACATTTTTACTAGGTCTTCACCATCCATTGCTTCGTTCATTTCATGATCAGTCTCCTCTATTTTCCGTTTTCTGTTCTCACGGTCCCTAGTATTCATCTTATTATTTTTCCCTCGAATATTTTTAGCTGTCCTTTCTTCTTCATTTGTCGAACTCATTGTTTCAGCTCCATCATAATCATGTCAGATCCATCGCAAAAGCTGCTTCACAAAAACTCTGATTCTTGTTCCGTGCGAAAAGCTACTTTACACCTCAACAGCTTCTCATGATCTACAAAGCGCAGATACGGCCTGTTCTATAATACTGTTCCCACATATGGGGTTCAGCACCAGAACATACGCTGATGCTTTTAGATTTCATCCAGAGAAGAGCCATTCGCCTGGTGGGTGACGCCACTTTCACTCACCCTTTGACATCATTGGAACACCGTAGAAAGGTCGGCTACCTTTCACTTTTCTATCGATACTTCCACGGGAAATGTTCTTCGGAAATTTCTGCTATCATCCCTTCACTAGCAATACCAATCAGACAAACTGGACAAGCCCAGTCAGCACATCATTTCGTTGTCAACCCCGGAAGATGTCGAACAGCACTTTATCAAGACTCCTTCATCCATAGAACGGCTAGGCTCTGAAATTCATTGCCTGTGGAAGTATTCCCAACAACATATAATCTCCAAAAGTTCAAAAAAAAATCCAATACCTACCCCCTGTCCCTATCCTCCCTAGGAACGCACGATGTTCTTTGAACATTATAGGGATAACCCTTTCGTGCGATCCAAGCGATAAAAAAAAATAGGTGACTATTGGTCTATTTGCGA
>OU896713.1:53214777-53476309 GCA_918026855.4 Phaedon cochleariae | reverse complement strand
GATATTTTAGAGTGTAGAGTTTGGATCACCTACTGAGATGAGGCATATGTGCATATCCCTGTGAAGTGAGTTGGTGAGGTGAAGAGGTAATTTGTGAAATTCTGATATTCATATCGGATATTAGTCAAGTAGTTTCATCAATATTATATTAAAATGGGGTTATATTTGTAGCTGACAATTTCACATAATAGGGATGTAAGTGTTACATAACATCAAGAGAATGTTATGTAATATTTATGTCAGTTTGTTATAAATCATATGTAGTATTTGTGGCGGACATTTCGCCATAACAGTGATGTGAGTCTTACATAACATAGTTACATAACACGTATTGTCAGTTATGTAACACTTATGTTAATTTTACATAATTGTGTTTGCTGGGTAGTTTGACAGGTCATTGGGTTACCTAATAATAGACAAAATAATGATTTTTTCTAAAAAATAATTATCACCGCTTCAAATTTCTGGCACCACTCTTTGATACAAAGTTGATGTATCGTCTTCCATTCAGAAGCGAAATTTATCATACTTGTGGTAATAAATAATTTCATCAAAATAATTCAGAGAGATTTGTCAAAATTGAAAGAAAACAGAAAATATCGAAAACTGAGCTCTAACAGAACGTTTGAATTCAAGTCACATGTATAAAATTGTAATATAAACAACTCTTCTTGGTAAACTCCTCTGAAATTCGAACGGATTATACAAGGTGATTCTAAAATAGGTGGTCAAACTTTGGGAGTATATAGAGTAAGTGAAATAATCACGAAAACCTCTGTAACATTTTTTTCTGAAGTGCCCCCCAAGAAAGATACAGCCCCTCAAAGGGGGGCCTCGGAGAATGATTTTGTACTATTGTCTCCAACACCTTGCATGACGGCAATCTGAAATTCTGTTTATCCACTAACTATTCAGTGCAGGTTCGAATGGAGTAAAAAACACCTCGCAATTGAATAAAGGGGTGTGTCAAAACAGGGAGGTAGGGGGTAAAAATAACCCCAACTTTTTTGTTCATCGCAATTTCAGTTTTTTTACATGGAATTATGAAATCTCAGGGCTATTAACAAAGAGAAGGAGCTCTTGTTGAATCTCGATTAACTGAACCATTAGCGAATAAAATATATTTTTCCAAAATATCATTTAAATTGCAAAGCTTAATTATCTAGTTCAAATCTTGCAACTGAATTTTTACCTACTTCTAATCGTCTGATCAACTTGGAATCTGTCAGATGACAGTTGACAACGCGTTGAGGACTTTTCGATAGAAAAAAATATGGCGGCTCCAATGTGGCTGACCAGATTTGTGATTATGGTTCGATTCGATTCAAAATTGGTTTGTAAGGGTTTTTGTGGTTGAAAATTTCGAATTCGTTGTCGGAATTAATTGATTGAAAATGGACGACCAGTTTCGTGATTATGGTCTGATCCTATTGAAAATACTAAAATAAAAAATATTGTTAAAAACAAGCTTTCTTTAACTATCTAGCCCTAATCAATACATTTCAAATTTTTGTTGCATCCACTAAACCACTATTTTAAAAAATTGTTCTAAAATTGTTCTATCCGTCATTCGGTTGCCCCCTTACGAGCAACCCTCAGAAGTCTTCGAGAGTCTTGTGCGAGCAAGGAATGACGGGGGCCTTATCTTTTAAAGTGTGATCCCAAACACTTTCTTGGGCCATCAGAAAAATTTCTGCAGTCTATGGGAATCGAACCCACGACCGGCAAGCGAATGCGGATTAGAACATAAACACTTTGTACGCACGGCTACCTGGCCCCCCTTCAATTGAATACATTCTTCATGTCAATTTCCCACCGTATTTTTGAATTCTTCGGGTGTTACTTCCCTACAAGCTTGACGTATTCTTTCACACAACTCCTGTCTATACCTTTTCAACTTTAATTTCGGAATCGGTAAGTTATATTTCGGAAAATGTAATCTCGAATTCAGAATTGGTTAGTTCAATTTCAGAAATGGTAAACTCAATTTCAGAATCGGTGAGATGAATTTCAGAAAAAGTCCATTCAATTTCAGAAATGGTAATTTGTATTTCAGAATTGGTAGGTTCAATATCATGAAAAAAATCCTTGTATTTGTTCGAAATGTTTCCAATTGCATGTGAGATTAACAAACCATATTTGAAATATTCTACTTTTCAAAAACAATTTAATCCACAGATGCCTTCCATCTGAATCGCTGGAAGATAGTGGCGTTGCACATGATTATAATAATGCAAACACATTTGAGGTGTTATCATTTTCATTGAATGATCTGCACATTCTTCAAGACATCGCAGTCTGAATTCTATCTGGTAGAGCAATCTGTTCGGATCTCTAGCTATGACCCTTTGGCGATGCTCTTGCAGACGCTCTTCATTTCTGACTTGAAGGCACCCCATATATGTTCAATCTGATTCAACATAGGCTCTCAAACACCGTTCCATCCACTGTAAATAATCTTTTCTTTCGCAATTAAAAACATTTCAAACATATAAAAGGATTTCATCTTCTGAAATTGAACCTACCAATAATAATTCTGAAATACAACTTACCATTTCTGAAATTGAATGGACTTTTTCTGAAATTCATCTCACCGATTTTGAAATTGAGTTTACCATTTCTGAAATCGAACCAATTATGAAATCGAGTTTACTTTTTACGAAATATAACTCACCGATTCCGAAATTGAAGTTGAAAAGGTATAGTTCTCGGGCGGGTTTTGTGAACTTTTTGTACAAGAAAACTTGTAACAAGCCCACCTTATTTAGAAAATAAGTGTTAGAATAGGTTTAGAGATTAAGATATTTCGGAATTTATACAGTGAAACTAGATTATATAGTGAGCATTGTTGAAGTGCGTTGATGTTTCGAGAAACGGACGTTAGTGACGTTCCTGGAATACGCGCCAGAATGAACCAATGGGATGGGGTAGCTAAGCTTCACCGGCGTCAAAGGCGCGGGGAAAGATAGAAAGAGCTAGAGAGGTCAGAGGTGATTGGGATTTGGTGCGGAGCACATCGCTTCCGTATCTAGATTGCGTATACCTACGCACAGCTCGTAATCTTTCGCCATCTCTTGTGGAGATGTACTTAAAAAGTGCTATGGTAATAACAGGTCAACAGTAGTGGAGTATATACAAAGTATTTACTTGATACCCTCAGAGCTTTAACGAGTGGTATGCTGGTGATAAATCCTGCTGGCTGCTTGTCTACGTTTGCTGCTAGCTGTACTCGTCTATATTGTGCGTGAGATGGACACCTATTCTCGGACTCAAAAGAAAGGACTCGAGGTATTTCTAGTTTTTAAGTTTAGTCGCGGTTCATTGTATTAGATTTTCAATAAATCTGTTTGTATGCATTTTTATCTATATTATAGACACCTTTTTCATAATTTGAGCTTGCTAACTCACGAACCCTTTGAGATATACGGAGTCCAGTTCATTTGGCGCCCAACGTGGGGCAGGTTCAATTGTGAGGAAGGTGGAATTTACTACTTGTTGGCTCATGTAGAGATCAGTGTCGTGCTTGTGGGGTTTTGTTCATTTAGTTTCTTGTAGAGCTATTAAAATGGGCAGGGGAGATAAGAAAAAGGAAGGTGATGTAAATAAAGTAGATGAATCTGTAGAAAAGTCTGATGAAATGTCTCGGGCAACAGGATCAAAAAATGATCAGGGTAATTCTGATTCTTTATCGGACAGTATGTCAGAATTTATGAGAGATATAAATACAAATTTGTCGTCAGTTGTAGGTGGTGTTTTAGAAAATGCTCTAGATAATTTCAATGCTAGGTTAGCAAATGGGTTCTCTACGTTGAGCTTTGAAATTGAGAAAAAGTTTAGATTAGGAGGTGAACCATCTCTATCGAGTTCGAATTCATTAAATGATGCTAAAGTAAAAGCAAGTAGTGGCAATGATTCTGCGCAGAGAGGTTATGTAACAGCTTGGAAGGATGTGGGGGGTGCGAGCTTGCACTTTTCTCCGAATGGTACGATGCATCCTGTATTGTTTATCAAAAAATTGTCGAGTATGTTTGATGAGGCTGGTGTGCCAGATGAAAAACAGGTATTTTTCGCAGTGAATTGTCTGAGAAATTCAGCTTTGGACTGGGCAGAGATTAAAGAATTCAATGATTTTCAAAATTTTAAAAGAAAATTTCTGGCACGTTATTGGAGTGTAGAACATGAACGTGAGACGTTATGTAAAGTAAAGTATGGTACTTATGAAAATGGATCTAGAGCAGACTATTTTTTACGTATTATAAAGGAAGCTAAGTATTTAACGCAACCATTTAATGAGTGTGAACTTATTAGTTTGGCAATTAATCATTTTTCTCCTGATATAAAGAGAGGGATTCTCAATTCGGGTTTTCAGTCAATTGATGAAGTAGAGTTACATCTTAGGAAGATTGATTCTACCTATGATTTACAAAATGTATCTAACAATACGGGGGGTCATACTACGATAGCTTCACAGAATCGTTCAAATAATCAAAATTTCCGTTCAAATACTGGGAATAATAATAGTCATCGGGAATATCGGGATAGTAATTATGAAGCGGGCCCTGTACAAAGTAGGCAAAATTGGAGACGGAATAATGATAGTCGGAATCATGATCAAAATGTTAGTCGAAACGAGAATGAGGGCACAGGCCAAGTGTCTACTATTTTCAATAATAATTATGAGGAATTACTCGAAGAAAACCCTGATAATAAAATAAAATCTGTCGCGGTAGTGCCGATTGTAAACGTAGTGGCGGCATCGGTTCAAACGACTGCGCTTGTTGACTCAGGATCGCAGATAACAGGTGTTTCGGAGAAATTTTTAAAACGTATTTTGATGCATAATTCTTTTGTGCCGCGAATACCGACAAAGTGTGCGACTTCAACCGGAGCATGGGGTAATAAAAATACTCAAGTAAAGGAGCAAGTTTACTTGACGGTCAAGTTAGGTGATTTTGAATTTGATTATGTGTTTTTGGTTGTTCCTAATCTTGTACGTGATTTGATATTTGGTTGTGATTGGATGCGAGATCACGGAGTTGTTATTGATTTTACAAAAACTGCATTAACCGGAATGTTTGATGGAAAACTTAAGCAAGTAGAATTTTTGGGTGAACCAAATGCTGGGGTTCAGATTATGATTAGCGAAATATGTGATGATGAAATACTTATTACCGAAAGTCAAAATCGCAGGACTTTGTATACAGATCAGGAAATTAGAGATATTGCGCAGAAGGCTGTTACTTTTACTGAGAATGAGCAAGTTCAGTTGCGGAACTTGTTATTGGCTAATAGGGAAATATTTTCTAATCAGCCGGGTCTAATTAAAAATTACGAACATGAAATAATTTTGAAAGATTATACTCCGTTTTATTGTCGACAATATCCAATACCGTTTACGTTTAGGAATGAAGCGCGAAGACAAATAGAGGAGATGAGAGAGTGGGGGGTGATTGAGATGAGAAAGACAGAGTATGTTAGCCCACTTGTTATTGTAAAAAAAAAGGATAATACGGCTCGTGTTTGTTTAGATGCAAGCTTTTTAAATTCGCGGATGGAAAAGGATCGGGTAGTTCCCCCGAATCCATCGGAACTTATCTATAATTTTTCACCAGGGCAGTGTTTGAGTACACTTGATCTTACCGCTTCATATTGGCAGGTAGCCATAGTTAGGGAACACCAAAAATATACTGGTTTCTCATTTGAGGGACATACTTATGTGTTTAAAACTTTGCCATTCGGGTTCAGTGGGTAGTTTTATCAGGGCACTGTACAATATATTAGGACCTGAGGTAATCGATTGGGTCATTCCATACGTAGATGACTTATTGATATATTCGTCGAATCCGGATTTGCATCTACAACATTTGAAGATAATTTTTGATAAATTTAAAGCAGCTGGGGTGACGATCAAATTAAAAAAATGTTTCTTTGCACGACCTAGTGTAAGTTTTTTGGGACATATCATTTCGGCGACTGGGGTGGAAATGGACCCTGATAGGGTGTCTTCTATTCAGAAGTTCCCTACGCCACGAAATATTAAGCATTTAAAATCTTTTTTGGGATTAGTCAATTATGATCGACGTTTCTGTCATCATTTTGCAGATTTGACAATTCCTCTATTGCGGTTATTAAAGAAAAATGAGAGTTGGCGTTGGGGAGAGATAGAAGCTATATCTTTCGAGAATTTGAAAAAAGCTTATTTAAATGCCGTTGTTTTGAAGCATCCTAATATGTCTAAACGCTTCTTTGTATATACCGATGCATCTGGGTACGCATTAGGTGCGTGTTTATTTCAAAAAAATGAATTAGGCGAAAATAACATTGTGGCTTTTGCAAGTAGGTCCTTGCATGGGCCTGAATTGAGATATTCGGTGACCGAGAAGGAGGCTCTAGCGATTGTGTTCGCATTGCAAAAATGGCGAGTATTTGTGCTTGGACGCGAAATTACCGTTTTGAGTGACCACAAAGCTCTATCTTTCATAAAATCTTGTAGGCTTCTGAATTCGAGAATAACGCGATGGGTGCTTTATCTGCAGGAATATGATATTCATTTCGAGTATATCAAGGGATCCGAAAATAGGATCGCCGACGCGTTATCGCGGTATCCTATTAAAGATTCAGATCATCAAGATATTGAAGTACCAGAGTCGGTGGAAATAGAAGTTGCAGCAATTAAGCGATCTGATTTGTTTAAAAGGGTAGTTCGAAATTTCAGTAATCTGGTGGATTCGCAAAAACATGATGAATTTTGTAGTCGTATTAGGGGTGACTTAGAAAAGGACGAAATACCTTCAAGAATTTTGAAATGGTATTTCGTATACAATGATGTTTTGTATAAAAAAGGTTCTCAGAATAGTAGGGGTCATAAAATTTGTATCCCGAAAAATGATGTCCTATCCTTAGTAAAACAAGAGCATGAAGAAAATGGTCACTTTGGATCTGAAAAATGTTTCCAATCTCTTCAAGAATTTTATTTTTTCCTAAAATGCGAAAAAATATAAGGAAAATAGTTTCAGGTTGTCTTCTTTGTCAAAAAACAAAGATAGCTCCACATTTGTCAGGGGAAATGAGAAGTGTAGTACCGTCAACCCTGAATGAAATAGTATGTGTTGATTTAATGGGGCCCTTACCGCGATCCAGGTCAGGCGCGACGTTTTTGTTAGTTTTCGTTGATGCTTTCAGTAAGTTAGTTAGACTTTATGCATTAAAACGAGCTACTACCAAAGCAATCCTTCGATGTTTACATAAATATATAGAGAGTGTAGCCAAACCAAGCGTAATATTATCTGATAATGGCAGTCAGTTTATAAGTATGTTGTGGAATTCTTGTTTAGATGAATTTAATATAAAACCTGCTCATACGTCAACTTATTTCCCACAAGGGAATATGACCGAGCGTGTAAATAGAGAAATTGGCCGTCTTCTTAGACTAATCTGCAATGAAAAACATACAAAATGGGCCAGTATCTTAGTAGAAGTTGAGTCATGGTTAAACAATGTTTATCATGAGAGTACGGGGTTTATTCCTAAAATCCTTCATTTTAATGAAAATAGAAGTAACCCATTTTTGAAATTTGACGGTCCACAGCCAGAATATGAAAAGTTGAGTCATGATGGAATGATTCTTCTAGCACATGAGCGTCTGATCAGTAAGGCCGAAAGGCGTAAAATGCGTCATGATCGTGATAAAAAATTAGTAAAATTCAATATCGGGGATAAGGTGTTGGTGCGAACCCATCCACAATCTGATGCTGAGTTAGGTAAAATCAAGAAATTATTTTTGCTTTTTGATGGACCATGCACTGTTACTGCACAGCGGGGCTTTAATTCTTATGAATTACGAAGGGATATAGATGGTTCATTTATGGGGGTGCACAATATTTATAATTTAAGACCGTTTGTGTATCCTGCTTTAACCGTATATTGATTCTTCTAATGTTATTATATGAATCAATAGGGGGGTATTGTAACAAGCCCACCTTATTTAGAAAATAAGTGTTAGAATAGGTTTAGAGATTAAGATATTTCGGAATTTAT
Source organism: Phaedon cochleariae (assembly GCA_918026855.4). Classification (NCBI taxonomy): domain Eukaryota; kingdom Metazoa; phylum Arthropoda; class Insecta; order Coleoptera; family Chrysomelidae; genus Phaedon; species Phaedon cochleariae. Next base: position 53,468,272 of record OU896713.1, on the reverse strand, counting down.
ACAGTGAAACTAGATTATATAGTGAGCATTGTTGAAGTGCGTTGATGTTTCGAGAAACGGACGTTAGTGACGTTCCTGGAATACGCGCCAGAATGAACCAATGGGATGGGGTAGCTAAGCTTCACCGGCGTCAAAGGCGCGGGGAAAGATAGAAAGAGCTAGAGAGGGCAGAGGTGATTGGGATTTGGTGCGGAGCACATCGCTTCCGTATCTAGATTGCGTATACCTACGCACAGCTCGTAATCTTTCGCCATCTCTTGTGGAGATGTACTTAAAAAGTGCTATTGTAATAACAGGTCAACAGTAGTGGAGTATATACAAAGTATTTACTTGATACCCTCAAAGCTTCAACGAGTGGTATGCTGGTGATAAATCCTGCTGGCTGCTTGTCTACGTTTGCTGCTAGCTGTACTCGTCTATATTGTGCGTGAGATGGACACCTATTCTCGGACTCTAAAGACAGGACTCGAGGTATTTCTAGTTTAAGTTTAGTCGCGGTTTATTGTATTAGATTTTCAATAAATCTGTTTGTATGCATTTTTATCTATATAATGGACACCTTTTTCATAATTTGAGCTTGCTAACTCACGAACCCTTTGAGATATACGGAGTCCAGTTCAAACTCCACAAGAAGAAGTCAAGATGGGTTAAATCGGTGGACCTGGGTGACCATCCATTCAATTCACTTCCTCGACCAATCCAGTGACGAGGAAACAGCCATTGCCTGATAATCCTAGCATGATGCACTGGGCAGCCATCTAATTGAAAATGTAGATCATTCGAAAATGGTACCATTCTAGAGATTATAACTCGATAATAATTTGTGTTATCAATTCAAATGTATACCAGAAACCTCAATGGTTTTCAACATTTGTGTTGACAATGTTGCCGCTTCTCAGAATTTGTCTGAAATATTCATAAAAAATGGTGAGCAATCAAAATTATTGTTGTTATAACTTTGTTGCCAATTGGAATTTTCCAATGAAATTTCGCGCTCAACCTAATTGAAGGATGCTGAATTCAGTGGTGGGATCGATTTTTTTTGAAAAAAATCGCTTTTGATATTTCGCAATTTTTAACATGAAGAAAATAACATAGTATGCCCTGTAGATTGAAATTTCATTTTGAAAATTTGTGTAAACGTAGATCTCCGGATAGTCATTCTGCTGAAAAAAAAAAAGAAATCGGTTGAAAACTATAGATTTTATAAGGGTGCTCTGGTCTTAAGTGGGTCACACTGTATATTCATGTTTTTGTGTTCATGAATATATCGGAGAATATTTCTTTTCAATACTTTGCTTTCATGATATATATATGATTTTATCAATGAACGCATTCTGTTCAAGCATCATTTTTGATATTGTGCTTCATGCGGTCTATCTCTCGATCCAAATCATTATGCATTACTACACCTTTTTTCAATTGTAATTCAGAAAGTATAAGATATTATTCAGAAAGTATAAGTTGTGATTCAGAATAGTTAATTGATATTCAGAAAGTATAACTTGCAATTCAGATTAGTTGATTGTAATTTAAAAAGCGTAATATAATAATAATAATAATAATAAAAATAATAATAATGATAATGATAATAATAATAATAATAATAATAATAATAATAATAATAATGAGGCAGGAAGGCGAATCTCTCAGAGGTTTGTCCATGGTGAGTAGCGACACCACCTTTCCGAGCTGAGGGTGCAAAATCGGACTGGCAGCGAGAGCGCACCTAGAAGGAGAAATTTATTTCTCCTTTTATGTCAGCCGTGGGCCTGCTAGGTTAACCACCTGGCAGGCCCAAATACTCTGGTTCCCATAAACAGAGGACAGGGCCCCCACAACCGACCCCAGCCGGATAGGGGTCAAAGGCAAGGTGGTGGGGCCCAACAGGACGGACAGCCTGATAACGACCGCGACGAAAATGGACGCCTTGAGTGGACAGATGATCTTAGGGACGACCTTCTGCAGTGCTTCGAGAGCAGCGATCCAGGGCGTAGGGGATACATGAGGCGGATGCATGCTCTGTGGATTGAGCAACACCCAGAGCATGGAGCACTCACCGCTCAAAATCTGCGGGATTATGTATCTCACCTACGCGCTAGACACTACGTGAGAGTCCCTTCTCGGCAGGAAGATGGTGTGGAGGAACAACACGCTCCACCCATTCTGCCTCACAACGGGAGAGGGGACCGTGTGCTTCCTGAGGTGAGCGAAATCAGGAACCGCAGGAGCCTACTCAACATTAAGGCCCTGCGGCCCCAAGACCTTGCAAGGATGGATGAATCACTTCGAGGAACACTTCCGGAAGGGGCTGACATCTGGCACATCAACTGTGCCGTGTATGACGTCGTTCGGTCCTCTCTACCGGAGAGACCCATACAAACGGTCTCACCGACGGAGAGAGCCGATCGGCGTGTACAGAAGATGGAAGCCAAGATCCAGTCGGCGAGACAACACACTTCCCGTATCCAGTGTGTGATGGATTATGTGAGGGCCAACAGGCCATTCACGTCGAAGGTGCGACGGATGGCCAATACATTGCGTCGCACCCATCACACACTAAATGAGGCAGTGCTATCCACCATCAAACAGCACTGCCTCGAAAGGATACGGATGTTAGTGGCTGCAAAACAGTCACTAAAGAGGCGAGCGAGAGGGCTGGCGGAAAATAAACAATTCCGCGAAAAGCCCTCTCGCATATTTCAACCGCCTCCAAGTGTGGTTGACAATCCGCCGACTGCTGATCAGGTGGAAACCTTTTGGAAGGGTATTTATGAGGTGAGACATCCATTCAACAGAGATACTCCAGCCCTGGCGCAGTTCGGTATCTTCTGCGAAAGATATCGAGAGCCTGAGCCCGAATTACTGCGCCAACCGATAACCACTGAGGAGGTTCGAGAAGCCCTCAAAGGCTCCAAGAACTTTGCTGCTCCTGGTCCCGACGGGATCAATAACTTTTGGTGGAAAAAGTTACCCTCCACCCACCACCATTTAGCCAGTATATTTAATAGCTGGCTAAATGGGGAGCAGCAAATCCCTGAGTGGTTTATCGAGGGGCGAACCGTGCTTCTCTCTAAGACTGGAGATTTGTCCAATCCAAAGAATTACCGACCAATTACCTGTCTGAATGCATGTTACAAGTTGTTCACGCGCATCTTGTACATGCGAGTACTCCTAGTAGTTGACCCGGTTTACCAACGGATTTTTGAGCAGCGTGGGTCAAAGAGAGGTGTCGCTGGCTGCAAGGAGAACCTGTTGATAGATAGATCTATCACACAGGACTCCGTGCAGTACAAGCGGAATCTTTCTGTGGCCTGGATCGATTACCGAAAGGCATTTGACACAACGTCACATGAGTTACTCGTGTACTTGCTCAAGTGTCTCTCGGTACCCGATTCTATAGTGAGATGCATAGAACAACTGATGCTGGTCTGGAAGACCCGCTTTACTATAACATCAGGTAATGCGAGAGTTCAGACAGAGCCAGTCATCATAAGGAGAGGAGTATTTCAAGGGGACTCCCTTAGCCCACTCCTATTCTGCATCTCACTTCTGCCACTATCCGTTGAGCTCCGCAAAACCAGAGGATACAACTGCGGCCCACCCAGTTACCGGAGGCATAAAGTCACTCACTTATTCTATGTGGATGACCTCAAACTTTATGCCTCTGGTGAGAGGGATATGGACCAATCCCTCAGGGTGGTACAGGAGTACACGCAGGCAATTGGAATGGAATTCGGAATGGACAAATGTGCACTGGTTCATCTCAAGAGAGGACGATGCGAGAACTACGACAAGGACGCGCAACTCGTGGACGGAAGCATCCTACACCACCTGGATGCCGGAGAGACGTACACCTACCTGGGTGTAGAGGAAACTCACATCCAGGAGGCACAACGGGTAAAAGACGCTCTCCGCAGCAAGTATCGGCAGCGGCTCCGACAGATCTGGTCGTCAGAACTGTCGGGGAAGAACAAAGTCGCTGCGACTAACATGCTTGCTGTTCCGATCCTACTTTACTCATTTGGAGTGATAAAGTGGACTCAAGTCGAGCTGCGACAACTTGACGTAAGTACTCGCAAGATGATGCATCTCCATAGGAGTCTGCATCCAAATTCGTCCGTTCCACGGTTATACATACCTAGAGACCAGGGTGGCCGTGGACTCTTGAGCTTGGAGTATCTCCATAACAGAATGGTTCTGGATGGCGCCTGCAAAGTCATCAGGAGTTCGGACCCCCTTCTGCAAATGGTTAAAACCCATGAAGAGGCAGGAGTAGGAGCTTTTCTTTTCAGGGCAGCACGTCGAGCAGCCGATGAATTGTCTCTGATTTTCGACTCCGAGCGCGAGGCTCAGGACTCAGTTACTGAGCTAGAACCCGCTCGGAGAAAAGCCCGCATCAAAGCTGCAGAAGTGAAAAAGCTCCTGCAGCTTCACATGGATAAGCCCATGCATTCGGTCTACTTCAAGACCATTGAAGACCGGGGCTTATCCAAAGAACTGACTTTTGCTTTTCTGAAGTCAGGCGGGCTCAAATCGGAAACAGAGGGGTTCATCATGGCATGCCAGGATGGGGTTTTTAACACTCTCGTCTACCGTAGCCGTGTCATGGGTATGGAGGTCCCTGACACAAGTTGCAGGGCCTGCCGCAGGGCGCCCGAGACAATTATGCACCTGCTGTCTTCTTGCACGGTGTATGCAGTCTCGGCCTATATCCATAGACACAATGCGGCATTGCGAGTGCTCTACTACTATTTGAGGCACTCGTACGGAATAGACGAGACCCCAGTGCTGCCCTATGCTCCGGGTGATATTGAGTCCGTTGTGGAGAATGAGAGGTGCCGAATTTATTGGAACTTCTCATTCCCCACCCTCAGGCAAATTCAAGCTAACAAGCCTGATGTAGTCCTCCTCGACCATCAAACCAAAGCGATGTTCGTGATCGAGTTTTCGGCGCCAGCCGAACCGAACATCGTTTTGAAGGAGGAGGAAAAACGGACTAAATATCGAGATCTTCTCTTCGAACTCCGCCGGCTCTATCCAGACCATTCTGTGGAATTGGTCATCCTGATAATCGGCTCCCTAGGAGGCACACGACACACGCTGCTCTCGGAGATCCAGAAAATCCCAGCGTGCCGTGATAAGGCACACATCTTGGCTGGTGGAATGCAGAAGGCCGTCATACTAGGATCATTGCGTCTACTCAGGGCACACGGTACTTGGTCCCAGTGATTACTCACCTCACAGGCTGTGAGGAGTAGTCACTGGATTTTATCCAGCACGACTCTGCGTGACGTCGGAGGCCGCAGGGTCGTGACTGGAATTATATGAATTTAAAATAATAATAATAATAATGATAATAATAATAATATGCTCCGGGGGATATTGAGTCCGTTGTGGAGAATGAGAGGTGCCGAATTTATTGGAACTTCTCATTCCCCACCCTCAGGCAAATTCAAGCTAACAAGCCTGATGTAGTCCTCCTCGACCATCAAACCAAAGCGATGTTCGTGATCGAGTTTTCGGCGCCAGCCGAACCGAACATCGTTTTGAAGGAGGAGGAAAAACGGACTAAATATCGAGATCTTCTCTTCGAACTCCGCCGGCTCTATCCAGACCATTCTGTGGAATTGGTCATCCTGATTATCGGCTCCCTAGGAGGCACACGACACACGCTGCTCTCGGAGATCCAGAAAATCCCAGCGTGCCGTGATAAGGCACACATCCTGGCTGGTGGAATGCAGAAGGCCGTCATACTGGGATCATTGCGTCAACTCAGGGCACACGGTACTTGGTCCCAGTGATTACTCACCTCACAGGCTGTGAGGAGTAGTCACTGGATTTTATCCAGCACAACTCTGCGTGACGTCGGAGGCCGCAGGGTCGTGACTGGAATTATATGAACTAAAATAATAATAATAATAATAATAATCCGTCTTTATTTCCTAAAAAGAATATTACATAGTAACATGAGGCATAGGTGGTATGTGCATCAGGCGAAGTTTAGCTAGGAAGCTATTCTTACACTTAACCTGTGCTCGACTTATAACCTAATCCTAATACTAATCCTAAAAACCTAAATCTAGCTTGACATCTACATTTTCACTTATTGTCTCACATGTAGAGTATGATTCAACAAATTGCTCTTAATTTTTTTACGGAATTGCGTCGATGGTGATTGTTTGAATTCTATTGGTAATGAATTATACAGTATAACCGAGTTGTATGTGAAGCTTCTTTCAAACAGAGACGTGGTATAATGAGGCATTGTTAATTTTAGCTGATGTCTAATATTTATATTATGGACATTTTGTCTGAAAATGAGTTTTTCTCTAAGATAAGCTGGAGTTTGATCCTTAAGCAACTTGTGAATGAAATTAAAGAAATAATATTTTGAGGAATTGCTCATATCTAACCACTGAATTTCCCTGAGTTTATGTGACACATGATCATATTTTCTCAAATTGAAAATGAGTCGACAACATGTATTTTGAATTTTCTGGATTCTGTAAATGGTTCTTTGTTCTAAACAGGGAAAATAAACGATGTTACGATGCTGGAAAATTGACAGTATGAGACACTCACATAATTGTTTTCTCAGATTTAAACTCATGATGCTCTTGTTTGCAAAGAGCAATCTTAATCGTGCATATGAGCGCTGTATTAATATCTTGACATGTTCGACAAATCTTAATTTTTTATCAATGATGAGTCCTAGATTTTTCGATGATGTCGAGTATTCTAAAGATGTATCCCCTATGTGCAATTGTATACTTTGTTTGAGCTGTTCTCTCACTCCTTCAGAACAAAATAAGATAGCTATACTTCTGGTGAAATTCAATGTTAAATTATGCTGAACAGAATATTGACTGATGACTTGCAAATCGCAATTTATTTCCTCACAGGTATCAATTGCAACAGAGGGGTCAAAATGATGCACAAGTTGTGTGTCGTCTGCATAAGTTTCAAGATTTGAAAATTTTATTTTATCATAAATGTCTGCTGTATATATCAAAAATAAAAGTGGGCCAAGAATGGACCCTTGAGGAACACCGGAAATAATGTGAGCTGGACGAGACAAAACATCATTTATTTTAACCATCTGATATCGATCGAAGAGGTAGCATTTGAAAAAACGAACAGCAGGATCGGCAAAGCCATAATATTTCAGTTTACTACACAAAAGATCATGATCAATACATTCGAAGGCTTTGGAATAATCAAGGGATATCAAAATTGAAGCCATCTTTTTATCGCGAGATCTGAATATGTCATCAGTTAGGTTCAAAAGTGAGGTAGTCGTACTGTGACCTTTGCGAAATCCTGATTGATGGAGCGGTAATATATTATGATCATCTACAAAAGATGGTACTTGATTACATACGATTCTTTCTAGAACTTTGGATAATACACATAACAAACTGATTGGTCTCAAATCCGTGACATTTTTTTGGAGAATTATTCTTTGCTATCGGGTTAACAATTGCTAGCTTCCATTTATTTTGAAAATACCCTTTTTTTAGGCAGCAACTTATAATATGGGTGATGTGATTTAGTATTATTGGAAGACAGAGTTTAACCATATGTAGGCTTATATTGTCTACTCCACAAGCGTTAGATTTCAAAGAATATATTGCGTCTTTCACTGTGTTAGTAGTAACTGGTTCCAGTTTGGAAATGTATGGGTGGAACATATTATTGTCATAATGTTCACTAGTAAGCTGTTTGGTAGTGGTACGTAATTATTCGATTGTATTTTCATATGTTTCAAGGTTTGCCATAATTCCTTCGATTTATTTGCAGATTTTAATTGAGATAGGTAAGCTGCTTTTTCTTTCCTGAGTGATGCTAAGGCAAAATTTCGCAGGTTTTTGTAACTGTCCCAATTTTCCTTTGTTTTATTCATCTTGAATCTAGCAAGGGCAGCATTTCTCAAATTGAATATGATTTTCAAATTTTCAGTTATCCAAGGAGCAAATGGCTTCGTAACTCTTACTTTCTTTATCGGGGCGTGAATACTGAATAACATCAAAATATTGTCTGTGAGATATTCAAGTTTAGAATCTATATTTTCAATGGAATATATGTCATTCCAAGTAATCCGATTGAGATCCATGAGAAATAGGTCATGGTCAAAATTTCGGTATGTTACTTGTTTGGAATTTGCTTTTAGAATAGGTAGGTCAATTTTACAGTGAACCATCATGTGATATGAAATCAAATCTGCATTCATTGTCCCTGATTGAGATATTGAGTGTGAAGATCGAATAAATATGGGATCGATTAACGTGCTAGATGAAACCGTTATTCTTGTAGGCTCCTCTATAACCTGTTTGAATCCATATGTATTGAAATACTCTGAAAACACATTTCCTGTTTCCAGCAAATTGGAGTTTATGTCACCCAGAAGCAGAATATTATCAGTCAAAGTTAGAAGTTCTGGTAATATCTCATCAAAGTATTCAATGGTGCACTGTATATTACTATGAGGGGGGCGGTAAACTACTCCTAATATAAAATCAGTCCTGCCTAATTTTATTTTGATCCAAATATATTCAAGACCATTATTGCATATGATAGGGAAATTCAATGTTTCATAATCAATAGAATTGCTTACATAGAATCCAACGCCACCACCGCGTTCTCCCCTGTCTTTTCTTATGAGGTTGAACCCATCAATATTGACAGAAGCTGTGACGGTATTGTCATTCAACCACGTCTCTGTTACTGCAAGAATATGTATAGAACTTTGCTTGACTAATTGACATAATTCATCAAAACCAGTGAAAAGAGACCGACAATTCAAATGTGCGATATGTAAATGTTCGAATTTCCTATTGTTATTCATCATTATAGCAAGTTCTAGAGATGATATTTTTCACTCGATTTTTATAAACACTACAATGAATGTCTTTTATATCATGGTCTATAGGAAAAACAGTCTTAAATTTAGAGTTATGTTCTATACAATTTATACATTTAAAATTTTTTACCGTGCATGATCTAGTAGAGTGTGATCCTGTACATTTTCCACAAACCGACTTCCCGTTTTTGCAATTTTTCATCACATGACCATACCGAGAACATTGAAAACACCGCAAAATTGAGAAGTGATCACATACTTTGCATCTCTGCCATCCTATATATACGTACTCAGACTTCATTAAGACATTTCTTACCGAAGGAGACACTTCTAAGACAATATCGGTTTGGTTATCTTTGCTGGAATACTTGAAGATTACTTTGATTTCATCAGCGTTGAATAATGCTAGTTGCTCGTTTTGTTTGATTAAGTCAGGAACAAATGACTCATTTTCTAAGGAAGATTGATGAACTCGCTGAATTTTTATTCTTGGCTTGAATTTCATACTCTCTTTGATTGAATAATTCTTTCCAAGACTGTGAGTAAGAGTATCTTTCACTTTGTTAAGCATGACCTTACTTGCACAAGTCACCATCACCCCATTTTTTATGGGTTTCGTGTTGTTTATGCAGAAATTTACATCAACAGGATTCACTTTCGATTTTATTTCACCCAGTATATCATTGGATTCTGCTTTTTCATTTTTTATTAGTAATACTGCTGAATCGTCTCGCTGGTAGTTTTTATTCGATGATAGTATTTCTTTATCGATCTCTGTTTTTGTCCGAGAACTTCTAATGATAGTAGACCAAAGTGGTTCATTTACTGTTGCTTCCAGGCAATTGTTGCTAATATGTAATTCAGATTAGTGGAATGTAATTCAGGAGGTATAACTTGTAATTCAGGATAGTGGAATGTAATTCAGAAACCGTCAATTGTGATTCAGTAAGCATAACTTGTGATTCAGAAAGTATCACTATTGATTCCATAGTATTTATGAATTACAATAAGTGATGCTTTCTGAATCACAAGTTACGCTTGATGATTCACAATTGACTTTTCTGAATTACAAGTTACACTTCCTGAATTAAATTTCACTAATCTGAATGACATGTTATGCATTCGGAATTACAATTGACTAATCTGAATTACAATTGACTAATCTGAATTACAATTGATGCTTCCTCAATTACAATTAACTATACTGAATAACAAGTTACACTTTCTGACTTACATTTCACTGATCTGAATTCCAAGTTACACTTTCTGAATTACAATTGAGAAATGTGTAGTGTATAAGTATGCCATGGGGAATTGACGGCATTTGAACGACCTTTCTGTCATCATATAGATTTGTTGATTTGTTTATTGTATATCTGCATTTGGAAGTTTTGATTGTACTTCCAGAATATGAAGAAGCATATGATATCATTGAAATTTAAAAAATATATTCTTGTTCCATGATAGTGCTGACCACTTGGATTGCTCAGATTTTACAGGTGAATCGACGCTAAAGGAGGCATGCTGAAGCCAATTCATTTTACCTGAAATGTCAACTTTGTTTGCTCAAATGAGGAAGCAAGCGCCTACTTTTGATTAATTGAGTAAAAAAAAGTTTTTCCATATAATGTCAACTTCACAGAAGAAACTGTATATTGAAAAAAAAGCTCCTCAGGATCAATATTAATAAAAAAATGTCTTCTTCAGATTGGATATTTCATCGATTGTGACAGTGATGCTACTATTCAGTAAACCACCCTATAGAAACTATTCCAGGTATCTGGAAACTTTTCGATAGTAACATTCATCAAATTATTCCCCATTGCCATCAACGTTAAATGAATCACCCGCATCAACAATTCGCGAAGTTGGCCTTTTCCAACATAAATCTCTCAGGCAGACGATTCAATTTGCCCGGAAATTTTAGCGGAATTTCATCAACTTCACGAACTGGCTAACTCAATCGAACGTCTCGCCTGATTACCCACCCTCAAATTGAATAATGATCGACTAATCATCAGGTTAGGAGACTAATTATGTACGAGTAGTGAGGATGAGAGGGATGAGCTGAAACATGCGTGATCTAGTCTCTGAAGTTTGAGCTTCAGAAATTATATGAAAACTTTCACAACTAACATTTCGATCAATTAAAAGCCTGTATATTGTATCGCTACCATAGCAACTGAACAAATTTCTGGAAATTTTTTCCTCATTCTTGGGGAAAGGAGCATGCAATTACACTGAAATCTTTCCGAAGTTTATAGGAAAAACAAACATTCTGATTCAACTTCAAATAACGTCGAATTTATTCCATAAGTTGATGTGTTCCTTGTGAGGAAATATATTTTTTAGCTAAATGAATTTGTAAAAAACTGAGAGATGGAGCTACTATCGACATATTTTTAATAAAATGAATATAAAAAGCTCAAATTATAATTTCCACACAATGTCCATAGTATGAACAACAATGGTAGATTTCGGGAGAAAAACAACCACTTACCTGGCTAATCCCACGCAGAAAATTGAATTGCATCCTTCCGAAATCTATGCATCGACTCGTATAAACGAATACTGATACAAGGATTATTTCCTGAATGCCTATGGGTTTGGATTCAGGCAGGCGACGTTAGACACTTACAGGTCAGTAGTTATACTAGGAGACCACCACTATAGGGAAATACACGCTTTAATCTTAACTGGAACGCGGCCTGTGTTCTAGCGGAGAAGCGGGGTAGCGGGAGCGCGATGGCGTGACATCATCAGTGACAGGGTGTTTGAGTTGAATAAAAATTGAAAATCATATATACAGGGTGTCCCACGGTTAGACCACCCCACTTTAAGGGTAAATATTGAAGGATTGGGGAGTGTGGGTACTCTGAGAGAAGGATTCTTTGCGAACATTCCAAAAATGGCAACTTGCCTATATGCAAAGTCTCAAGGTTTACGAGATATCGCTGAAAATCATGTTTCTTGCGTTACATTGTTGCCAGACGTTTAAAAAATATTGGACATTGCTTCGTAGGACATATATGACAATATGTGTGTTAGGACAAATGTCGTATGACTTTTGACATATGACGTTTGAGAGATGATGTATGGGGTGAAAGAATACGAAAACGGAGATAAATAATCTATTTATTTAAGTAATCCTTTTCTACAAAAATGACATGCCTCTTGAGAAGATGGCGGTCCATCCCAGTGTGTAGTCCAATCGGGACGATTGTAATGAATGAAGCATGGCAGCCTGATTTGGAGGTTAAAGTTGCAGCGATATTCTTTAGGAAGTTTGTGCCATATCATTATTAGGTCACAGGGATCTGCATGTTCAATGATACACTCCACTGGAATATAGTTCAATTCTTGTCTAGCAGAGTGGTAGCAGGAGATTTCAGGAACTCTAAGAGCACAGCTATTTCAGATTTCATAATTTTTTCGAGCTGAGCAAAATGAAATTAGATGTTTCCAGCTTCACGTCAATTGGTCGACTGATGAAATAAAAATAAAAACAAGCCACATATTTCACAGGTTTTTATTCGAACCAGCCATCAAATCATTTTTACAGTAATATATATATTCTCTGAGAGCGTTACTAGACACGCTATCGCAAACATCACAAAACCCTAATATAAGCTCTTGTGCACTCAAAACAGTCAGTTTATTTTTTATCCAATCAGCTATTACATTCATAATATTCTGATAAAACATAAAAAAGTCCAAGTCATTGATTAAATTAACTCGATGTGAACCAATGCACATTTCAGCACTCAAAATGTCTGCAACATCTTCTTCCATCAGATCGAATATGACGTGGTATTTGGAGAGGGTCAACATTTTGACACCATCAGAGACATGTTTGGCTACGGTAGCATAGTCTCCACAAGCAGTAATGATCAACTCATATTCATCAATAAAACCAGGTAGGGGCGGTTCAAAAAAGTCTTGTTGCGCCTTATGCAGCAAATCGATGAAGGTGGCCCATTCGTATTATTAATTTCATTGTTACATAATCTTATGTACCTCTTTAAGCGATGTGGGAAAAACAAACATTCCGATTCAACTTCAAATAACGTCGAATCTTTTCCATGAGTTGATGTGTTCCTTGTAAGGAAATATATTTTCTCTACGACTATCGTATTCTACATTGATAACATATTGGTTAGTTATTGATGAATGAAGATGATTCCAAGACACCGTGGATCCTAACTCATTATTCAACGGCACTCGACCAATCACAGATTCAGAATTTTCAGGATCCACAGCAACTGAAAAAGTTAGACTAATGACAAACCAGCAAATCTACCAAACAAATCAAGAAGGCTTTGCTTCATTTTACGGGTCACGGCTTGACTTTCGGGAATGTCAGATTAACTTTGATATCAGCTGTCACGATCAAAACAAAAAATGACTAATTGTGATTGGGGAAGCAGTTATAGTGACAATTATGAGATCTGTACACCACCGGATTCATTGTAAACAGCGAAAACAGCAACTCTGAACTTATTGCCGGAAAAATCAAAAAAACAATATTCGAGTTCATGGATTGGCGAAACTTGAACCAAGCCCATTCATTCTCGGAAAATAATGTTCTTCTCGCTTACTTCACGAAACTGTCAGAAAAATACAAGTCATCATCGTTGTGGAAGATATATTCAATGTTGAGAAGCACACTCAATGTAAACAACGATATCAACATAGAGTGGTACTCAAAATTGCGTGCATTGTTAAAACGAAATTCTGAAGGTTATCAGCCGAAAAAGTCGAAAGCATTCGCCCCAGGAGAAGTAAATAGATTCATCAATGAAGCTCCTGATGAAATCTATCTTGCAGCAAAGGTATGTCAAAATTGTCAAACAATAGTTACCTGAGAGTTCTACGATATCTCAGTTTTTGGTCTGAAAGATTTATTTTGGTATTTCACTAAAGATTTACATGAGGGCCTGTAGCTCTGGTGGTAAAGGCGCACGCTTGTTTTTCTTTGTAGTTTTGAGCGTGAGTTTGAATCCCACTGCAGATGAATTTTTTTTATATTCATTCGTGAATGAATTGTTAGTGATTCTCCCTCATATGAACTTAGCTTCCATCATTTTGTAAATTTTGGAGTCCGGATCAATAGGATCTCTTTTATATTTTCAGGATGCATTAATTATGGGTATAATGGGGGCTTGCCGTTCCATAGGAATGTACTCTATGGATATTGAAGATATTCAAGATCTCGGATCTGCATTGATGATAAGATAACTATTCCTAAGACCAAAACAAAAATTGTAAGGAGGTCCACTGTAACCGGAAAATTTTATCAAATTTGTAAAAAGTACATTGATATACGCGCAGCAAATGTTGGGATTCCACATTTTTTCATGAATTACCAAAAAGGAAAATGTACTCGTTGAATATTGAAGATCCCTGTTAATTGTATTATTATACTATTGAAATGAATGCATCAAGTATATTATTTTCATATATAATATTAAGATCACACTCGCGTATAATAGCTATTATTCTCTCGGATAATTCCGAAACTCGCCTACGGCTCGTTTCGGAATCATATCCTTGGGAATAATAGCTATCATTATACGCTCGTTGAAGAATATACTATTTCAGCTAAATGAATTTGTAAAAAACTGAGAGATGGAGCTACTATCGACATATTTTTCATAAAATGAATATCGAAAAGCTCAAATTAATATCCACACAATGTTCATAACATGAACAACAATGGTAGATTCCGGGAGAAAAACAACCACTTACCTGGCTAATGCCACGCAGAGAATTGAATTACCGCCTCCCGAAATCTATGCATCGACTCGTATAAACGAATACTGATACAAGGATTCTTTCCTGAATGCCTATGGGTTTCGATTCAGGCAGGCCACGTTAGACACTTACAGGTCGGTGTCGAGCTCTTTGATTATCATAACTGTGTAGTGTAGGGCAGTCTCCAGCCAGCAGTCCAAAGACAGCCGATTAAGCGTAGCGTTTAGCCAAACAAAAATCAAGTCGGCATTATATTACTTCAGAGGCATTCTCAATGGACAATTCGCGAAAATCACGAACCAATAGATGGCTCTATTAAGCGTCAAATCAACTTCAAATTTCAAACTGAGTATGAACAACAAAAACATTGCCGTATGCACTAATTGCGAATTGGTTATTTTGAAATCATTTTGCAAAATAGTGAATAATAAGTTGACTTCGTGAAATACGTACAAGGTTTCCAGTATGGAAAAAATTACTTTTTGTGCAGAGAAATTGCCATTTTGATGTGGACAATGGTATGGTATTCATCATTGATATCACACTACAATTCCACAGTTTTCAAACATATGAAATGGTCGGAATGGTCCACTCAACACTTGCATGGACTGGAAAGGAACAATATGGTATAGGTATGAAGAAATAATTGAATTCATCAAGAAATATCATGAAGGAGATGGGATTCTAGTGAAGGGGTTAGAAAAGAAGATATGGTTGGAGAGGCTGCTCAGAATGAACAATATCATCCATTTACATAAATGAGGATCTCCAGCAATTGAGGACTTGAAGTTATTCTCAAGATCGAATCATTGCAACCAACATTTATACAATGATTCTAATTGTGCTTCAGAAAATGTACATTATAAGGTAGATACTGGTTTCTTCATTGTAAACAATAAAAGTTCATGCAATAATTCGAGTTTTTTCATCAGGAAAAAATGAGGTTCTGGAATACGCACTTCAACAAATGAATTATTTTCAAATAAAACACATAATTATAAAACTCAAAACAATGGTCGCCATATTTGTTGTCATTGTTGTTCATACTCGCAAGACTTGCAAAGTTAGCCACCAGAGGCCGCACACTTCGTGATTTTCGCGAATATTAGAGCAACGCCATCTGAGTAGAAAAGAAGGAAAGAACACTCCAAAACCAAAATTCCCATACGGGAGTAGCTGGTTGCCCGACTGGCGTAATTTCAACTACGAAATAGCCACAATGCTCGGAGCGGAATGGACTGTTAGATACATACAAAAAGCTAAAAGTCATTTCTACACAATGTTCATTAGATGAACAACAATGATACTGATACAAGTGATTATTTCTTGAATTTCTAATTAGCCAGGCCACGCTAGACACCTACAGACCGGTTTCGAGCTCTTTGACTCTCATCAGTGCAAGACAGTCTCCAGCCTAACGAACTGGCATCTGAGAATTATAATTTGTTAATATAACTCCTGTCATCTGGGTATTTATAGTTTCAGTTAAATTATAGGGAGATGAAAATTGTGTATATCATGAAGAATGAATGAAAGAATAAGTGGACTTGAGGTTACTGACGAGGATTTGATATTCGATTTGAGTTTTATTCGAGTGAATTCATATAACCTGTTTGTGAGAGATATATAATTCCCATATCACTAATACGAATGATTTTTTTTTGTTTTCTGGAACTTTCAAGCTCATCAAGATCAGAGTCCTTCTCCTATACATTTCAATTTCCATTTCAATACTGATCATATTGGTAAGTTATATTTTCATATCATAATACATCATATCATTCTATTCGATTCGAGAGCTAATGTCAATTCTTAATTTCAGAGGGTTTTCATTTTTCATGCTCCCTTTTTGGATGTTCAACAGATATAATTCGATGTTCGACGTGGCAAATAGCCAGGAAAGAGAAAAGTAGTTGTTTTCTGTTGAATATTCTGAATGATATTATGTGTATACCTTTATATGAAGGAGAATGCAAATTCTCTACTCCAGAAGATTTTGATTTCAAATCTCTATCGTATGTGTTCAATAGATATAATTCGATATAGCCACGAAAGTAGTTGTTTTCTGTTGAATGAACCGAGAAAGGATTAATATTTTCATCACATGGAGAATACGAGTTCTCAATATATCCATTTTTTTGTGTTCATAATTATATATGAGAAAATTTCTTTTCAATACTTTCACCCAACCGAGAGGTTTAAACTTGAACGATGGACACTTATATTTTTATAGATCTCAATCTCAGATTCGTGATTAGGTTTTCCCAATTCAGAATATTTTTCCACGTCCTGTATAATGAATATAGTTCCATCATACATCCAAATAAGAATTTAGTACGTTAATTGTTTTTTATTCAGCCTAACAATATCATAGTTATATATTATATTGATAAACTACATACTGTCAAGTTCCTTGTAACAAAATATATTCCCACGACCTTAGGTCTTCTCCTTTCTTGTTTCTTTAGAGTCAGCATTGTTTTGCTACTGAGGCTAGTCACCGACGCCGGTGAGCACACTACCACCAACCAGAAATTTTGCCGAATCCTCTGATGTTCCAACCAGAGCAAGGGATCTTTACCGAGTCCATCATCCATGGCCTCGGGACCGCCGGGCTAACGTCCCCTCTGGAGGACTGCATATCCGTACCATATTTTGTGCTCATCATTATGGTAGCTGCAGCTATGATATGCTATTTTGCCCCAGATATGCGGGCTCACGCGGCGTTTGATCGAATGTTCACTCATTCAAGTACTAACCGCGCTCTACACTGTTTTACCCCAGATATCGAACGGCTAGTATTGAAGTCATTATTTCTGATTATTCTGGACTGTCTCTCCTCGTTTCCAAGAAATAAAAATATGGATCAAATTTCAATATACGTGTAGTATGGACAAATCAGATGATTTGCCCTAAAATGTCACTGCGTTTAAAGAATTTTCCTATCAGAGGGCCTGAAGAAAAATTCACCAGCTAGTCAGTGACAATTCGTATTGAAAAAGGTGCGGAGAAGAGAAATGAAGGTATATAAAAGGCTTTCACGCCGGGTTGATAGTTGCGCAATACTTGGTAACAATGTCGTGCCAAAACTGCACATCGAAAAATACTAGGAACTTTCGAAATGGGCGAACCGCGTTATCGATTAAAGTTGGCAAAACTGTACAACGATGCCAGATTTATTTCACATTTCTAGAAGCGATTTTTTATGATCAGTTGATCTCTGCGAATTATTCATTACTGACAATTTGTACTTTCAAGGAATTGTTTGTGATTTATTTGTGGATCATAGGTGAAATTCGATTTATTGAAAATGCCTGAACTCGTAGGCGCAGAAGATGGTGCATTACTTCCGATTACTGCTGTGACAGATGTAAGTTGAAT
This sequence comes from Phaedon cochleariae, assembly GCA_918026855.4. NCBI lineage: Eukaryota > Metazoa > Arthropoda > Insecta > Coleoptera > Chrysomelidae > Phaedon > Phaedon cochleariae. The sequence continues at coordinate 53,450,274 of OU896713.1, read as the reverse complement.
GATGATATTGATAATGATATGTTGTGCCGAATGATCCAAATATGATTTGTGTTAGTTTATTGTAATGACATAGTGGTTTCATGAGTTTTTGTGGGTTTTCCTCATGAATTATATTGAGAATATTGAAGTAAGAACAACTCTTGTTGTCTATTCCATGATTTCCAATAATAAGTATATACACCACTATTCATTTTCCCACGAAATAAAATCAATCGATCGAATTTCTATTACATATCACCAATTTATAGTGATCAAAAAACATTCGAAGATTAGATCTGATAACCTCAAAATTGAATTCGAAGTTTTTATAATTTTCACTAAGTAAATGTGAAAACTGATTAGTTTTATTCAAAAAAAAATCAAGACATAATTGTGTATTGGTAGAAACATAAGTTATTTTTGATATCAATATCTGTGATTATTTGTTGATGTTATATAATAAATCATTCCTCAAGTAATTGTTCTTTATAAGAATTTCATTATCATTAAACTCCATATTCAGTATATTGTTTAGGTGCATGGTTCATTACATACAGATATTGATGTTCATTCGTCAACTTCTAGTGCTGATTTTGAAACATGAATGGACGGCTTTTGAGTTGGTTCCAAAAAACATTATAACGTCCGACCATCGTAACACTAGACATATACATATTCGGGCGGTTTGTCATTCAGTCATTTCCTTTCAACTGGCAACACTGTATGTGTTGACATATTGACGTCACTATCAACCCAGCGTGGAAGCCCTTTAGACAAAATATACAATTTTCACTTAGCTTTGGACGTTTCGGGAACGAATCTGCTCCCGTTGTTAACATAAAAAATGCATATTTGTATAGCAAATTCGTTTACGTGTTGACACTTCTCAGTTCTCAGTGACAATATACAAAATATCCCAAAACGTCTTGCGTCGACACGTTGAAGACGTCTTCAAGAAGTCTGTGTGCTGTCTGGGGAGAGAGTTCTAACAGAATTACACAACTATCGCATTACACAATTATTTTACATAATGGCATTCAACTCCGCACATGCATTCGAAAACTTCGATCTACTTGGATTTGATGCATTATTTCTCCTGAAATGCCATTTTTGGTCCAGAACCCTCTTAACTTACTAGAATATTTTTCTGGGAAAACAGAACACCGCCATTAGTGCCGTTATGTCGATAATGAATTGAAATCACATGGTGCCAAACACCATGTCGGTCATTTCCAGAAAATGTGTCTGAGAAACGCAATTGGTGTTATTTGTTAGCAGTATATTAATCGACCCAATTCCAGAATACTCCCGCTGAATGGGGATCTCTCCTTCGGATGAATTTTCATCAAATTGGTTTCACACTGATTGAGATTTCTGTTCTGCGATCTAAAATGACAATTGATATGATTCATTTCTATTGTCGAACTAGAGCAAGCAATTAAGAAATATTTTGGCGGAAAACGTTCACGTGAACGGTGAATCTAGTCACGAACATGGAGATAATAAGTTTACCAATGAAGTGTTGTATTTCGTGCAAGATAATTCATTCAAATGTATTACTCGTAGCAGAGCGCTTTTTGATGAGTACTTGTGAGTAAGTAATCTACCTTCAGCTATAAGAGAACTAAGGCCAAAATTAGACAAATGGAATAAACCAAATTTAAAAAAAAAATTTAAAAACACTTTTTCAGGACCAAATAGGGAAACAACGGCAAGGAGGACTCAAGAACATCACCTATCATTATACAGAATTCAATGGATACAAATAATAGCGATATGGATAGATTTGTATCCATAATGATGTTCAATGATTCATTCTTGATGCTCCGAAATTAATTGATATGGGTATATAAAGTATTTTTATGATTATGAATATATGTTCATTACAGTCGATCGTAAGTAGAATCCTTTTAGATATGTGATATGTTTTGAATAAAATTTTCAGTTACACACTCAGTATATTCCTATTCTGTAATTGGATCTTGTATCTGTTGAATACTGTAATAAAAGAAATATACCTATGTGATACCTTATACAAATTCGACAACTGATGCGTTTTCATGGAGTTTCGTGTTTTGTATCTTCAACAGATTCGATACCAAATTTAACAATTCCATATTGTTCAGTTCAGATTTGAAATGGATTGGTAGAATTTGGATATGTTTAGTTCGAATTTGGATTGGCTAACTTCGTGCCGAGTCATTTTTCCCAATATGAATTTGGTTCATTATTCCAGATTTTTTTGGAATTCTCTCTCCTCGACTCTATAAAATGAAAATATTAATACTACTTCAATATACGTGTAGTTAGGACACAACACAGGAAATGGATTTTGTTGAAAACGAGAGCAGATTCGTTCCCGAAAGTCCAAAGATAAGTAAACATTTGATATTTTTCTAGATACCTTCATTTCTCTTCTCCAAACTTTTTTCAATATAAATTATAGTCACTGACAAGCTAGTGAATTTTTCTTTCAGGCTCTCTGATAGGAAAATTCTTTGAACAGTGACATCTCAGGGCAAATCATCTGATTTGTCCTAACTACAAGTATATTGAAATAGTATTCATATTCCTATATATTCTTATAATCATGAGCCATAATCAACTGAGGAAAATTCTTATTAACCATAGTCAGAAATCGAATTACCCTAGCAAGAATTTCTAATAGCATAGGGAGAGAGAAGGAGACAAACTCTACATAAGAGATACAATAGTTATTTTTGTATCTAGAGCGCGAAATGCTACTTTGGTGATCGAGATCTGATTTTTTTGACGAGGCGCAGCCGAGTTAAAAAAATAGTCGAGATGACCAAAGTATTCCGTGATCGAGTTGCAAACAAAATTTTTTCTACAAACGCCAAAAAAGATAGTTCAAAGTAAAAATATGCTTAGCTTGATATGAAGAATAGTGTTGAACTGGCTTAAAAGGCCTTCCCCTATCCTCCCTAGATACGCACGATGTTCCACGAACAAAATAGGAATTTTCTTTCGTGCGCTCCAAGAGATAAAACAACATTATTGTTGAACATTCAGAAATAAATGATTTCGTGGATGTTTGCTCGATTGAGGACCATAAAGTTGATATATAAATATCTCATATATTTTACCTAACAATGCGCGAAGTAGGTACTTCGCGCACTGTTTTACTTCGCTCATTGTTTTGTGCGAGGTATCATGGTAACGTAGGAAACTGAGAAAAAGTGTCACTTCGCAATTTGTTATCAATGCGCGAACCTTGTCATTTTTTGACGTTTGTAGAAAATAGTTATTTTTGTATCTAGAGCGCGAAATGCTACTTTGGTGATCGAAATATGATTTTTTTAACGAGGCGTAGCCGAGTTAAAAAAATAGTCGAGATGACCAAATTATTTCGCGCTCGAGTTGCAAACAACATTTTTTCTACAAACGTCAAAAAATATAGTTCTAAAGTGAAAATATGCTTAGCTAGATATAAAAAATAGTGTTGAACTGGCTTTAAAGGCCTCCCCCTATCCTCCCTAGGTACGCACGATGTTCCACGAACATAATACGAATTTCCTTTCGTGCGCTCAAGAGATAAAACAAAGTTATTGTTGAACATTCAGAAATAAATGAATTTATGGATGTTTGCTCGATTGGGGACCATATAGTTGAAATATAAATATCTCATTAATTTTACATTACAATGCGCGAAGTAGGTACTTCGCGCACTGTTTTACTTCGCGCATTGTTATGTGCAAGGTATCATGGTAACGTAGGAAACTGAAAAAAAGTGTCACTTCGCAGTTTGTCATCAATGCGCGAACCTTGTCATTTTTTGACGTTTGTAGAAAATAGTTATTTTTGTATCTAGAGCGCGAAATGCTACTTTGGTGATCGAGATCTGATTTTTTTAACGAGGCGTTGCCGAGTTAAAAAAATAGTCGAGATGACCAAAGTATTTCGCGCTCGAGTTGCAAAAAAAATTTTTTCTACAAACGTCAAAAAATATAGTTCTAAGGTAAAAATATGCTAAGCTTGATATAAAAAATAGTGTGGAACTGGCTTGAAAAGCCTCCCCCTCTCCTCCCTAGGTACGCACGATGTTCCACGAATATAATAGGAATTTCCTTTCGTGCCCTCCAAGATATAATACGAAGTTATGGTTGAACATTCAGAAATAAATGATTTAGTGGATGTTTGCTCGATTGAGGACCATTAAGTTGGATTAAAAATATCTCATATATTTTACATAACAATGCGCGAAGTAGGTACTTCGCGCACTGTTTTACTTCGCGCATTGTTATGTGCAAGGTATGATGGTAACGTAGGAAACTGAAAAAAATTGTCACTTCGCAATTTGTTATCAATGCGCGAACCTTGACATTTTTTGACGTTTGTAGAAAAACAATATTTTTTCACTACGCGGGTCTCGGGAGGAAATTCAGCAAAATTTTAAATCAATTCAAGATATATCTGATTGTGGCGGAGTTTGACAGGTCATTACACAAATAATGAAAGTGTAATTCGAAAAATTAATCCATAGTCTGCAAAAAATCTGTGAAAGTAGCATTTTGGATGAATTTGTCGAAACCCACTCTGTTTCAAATTCGAACTTCGAACTTCGAACTGTTAATGTTCCTATTGTAGAAAAATATACAATACAAATGAATGAAAGGACTATGACGTACAAATTACCCCGAAATAGTAGCAAAAATAAAGGAGTTACCCATAACTTGACAACGCCGCAACCGATTTTGATTTTGTTTTCAGCGATAAAAAGGCGAAAGATGTCGGAGTAAATTCGTGAATAAAAATACAGGACGTTCCATTTTGAAAATTCTAATGAATGTCATCTGCATCTAGCAAAATTCTTAATGCAAAATTGAGCATCGTGTTAAAAAACATGTCGCTAAATTACTGGCTTGGTAAACGAAAGACCTTGCTGCTACCGTATGCTAAAAATATCTTCAAAATCAGAATAAATGAATATTCCATGCCCAATTCAACATGACTCTTCAATAGTGATTAAAATAGTTTATCTATTGTAACTTGGCAACGCCGCAACCGATTCCAATTTTGTTCACAGCGATGTGAAGGTAAACCTCGGCGGAATAAATTCCGATACTGGGTGTTCCATTTAAAAAAAAACCGTCTCCTAGTCGTCCCGCTTTTTTGAAATAAGCAACTTTAGTAACTGAAAAAGTTCTTTCGAGCGAAAACTCTAATAGCACAATTTTCCTCAGTGCAATTTGAGATTGATAAGTCTCAATTTGAACTTGAAAAGGTAAACAGTACTTGCACTTGATCTGTTATTATGATCATTTTCTTAGATTTTTTTGCCAATCTACAGTGGCAGAGTGGCTCGCAGAGGGTTCATTTTAAGAAACATGTTTATAAGAAGCGGACGTATTATTATGATCTCAACAATACGGCTTTGAATATTGACATCAAATTTTGAATTACTCTGTAAAATATTTTCTTCATAAACTTCACGGAGAAATGAAAATGTTCAATATAGGAAACTTCCCCATTTCCTCCGGTTGAGCCATCGCCGTAGTTGGAAGCGAGAAAATGGCGACTCCGACTGGAATAGAGAAAATAACGGGAAATAAAGGTACGCCGACAGAATATCAATTTCCGCCATGGGAGATTAATAGAGGAGTCCCGCATTTTCAGCAGACACTTAATCTTGTTCAATGCTTTCCACCAGGTTTAGCAGCACCTAGATTTGAGTAGGCATGCACATTCTCCCTAGAATGTTACAGCACATGTCCACCGTTGACTATATACAGGGTGGCCCACGGTCGATGGTACCTTAGACGTATACGGAAAACGGTACATTGGATTATCCTGAAAATTGGGTTTGTGATCTAATGATTCAAAATATTTTCAGCGAAGCAGCCTTGTCACTTTTACCAAAAAGTAGCATCATCTTTGTTATTTCAAATGGAACACCCCGTATTTTATTCCTTTTTCAGATTCTTCTCGAAGAGCTGATTTCATCAATGTTTCACACTTGGGGTCTAGCAGGAATTATTACAGAGATATAGGGTGTATATGCCGTAATCTATTGATATTATCGATATCATCGATAACATACCAACATACATACCAAGCTAAGATAAGATCGTGTTGATAAGATATCATTCGATCCCTCTTTCCATTTAAGTTTTAGGGGTGAGTCTCAATCCCGCTAGAGGATTTTCGTTCAAGGCGTAAAAGTGAAATGAAACTGTTATTCCCTATAATAAGCAATTGACGGGTCCGAAGGGCGTCGATGAGGTGGGGGTATTGGCAATTACCCCTTCCCCAATAATGATGATAAATGAACTGTGAATCATTATATTCTTTGAATTAATTTTATAATTCAGATAGTTAATAGATATGAAAGACGTTTAACTGATGGCATGTCATAATGACAACGTGATGTCATTCAAATCTGATGACATAAAGAAGCTCACTATGGTACTTAGTCCCATAATGAATTCATTATGGGACTAAGTACCATAATGAAATTCTATATGAAATAGTAATTTTCCTTACAAGAGCGGTAAGTGATTCTTTCCCGCACGTGACTGCCGTTGACACGATCGACGCGAAGCGAAGTTCGGGCAAGCAGTCGAGTGCGGGAAAGAAACTTTCCGCATGAGTTAAGAACAATATTTTTTCTACAAGCGTAGGAAATTGATTGAATCGTTCAATTAATTATTCAAGCAAATAGAAACAACTAACAAGAGATATATATTTTCTATCTATTAATTATTAGTAAAAGCTATTGTGAACTCACAGTTTGACGCATTATGTTGGTTCATTGCGGAAGCCAGCAGGCCCATTAGGAGTTTGGTCTCTAGGTTCCAGACACTTCTATGAAATGAGCCAAAAATACCTATTCTTCATTCGGTTTTTTCATTTCTTTATTGTTGCACCATTCAATAAAACGCATGTATAGCTTCTCATACCTTTCTTAAGACTTCGTTGGTAATAACGCATCTGTATCGCATCCCTATAGCTGGAAGTTTTTGATCACATTGTGGCATTTCCACTGAATCGAAAATGACAGTGACGCTGTGTTTGTCACTTCGACAATTTCAAACTTATTTGAGGTTTGATTGGCATGACAAATTGACGTTTTCCGTCAGATCAATCCAAATATATAGGGGGATTTTTATAATAATCAATTTTTATTTCTCAATATTTCTCAATTTTTACAATAAATAGTGCAATTTGATGCATGATTCTGAACACACATACTTAATACTGCAACAAACAAACTTAAACTTTTATATTCCATCAGTAAATCAGCTACAAGAGAACCAGACCATTTCGACCACTTTTCCCATGTTAATCTCCATAAGAAATTTTAAGGTTCATTCTGGTCATTTTTGGTCCCCTTCAAGGTCACCCATCTCCGACGGCGAGCAAAGCGAGAGATCCGTTCCAGAGATAACGGTGCGCATTTCATTACATTTTTCATCCAATAATAGCTATATACAGGGTGTTTGAGTTGTATATTAGTCGAGAAATATATACAGGGTGATCCGCAGTAATTCTACCCACTTTGGGGTATCAGAGGGTTGAAGAGGGTGTGGGTACTCTAAGAGAAGAATTTTTAACGGACACTTCGAAAATAATGGGTCGTCCATATGCAAAGTCTCAAAGTTTATGAGATATCATTTGAAATGTGTGTGGAAACGTTCAGTTAGGTATGTGATGGAAATAATTGATGCTGAGGTCAGATTTCATTAGCCATGAAATATGTCGAACAACTCTTCATCAAAACTCGTTCAATAACATGATATATACAGAGCGTCTGAATTAGCAATAGCGATAAGAAATAGGGCGTCTCACGGGTAGACTCAGCGAACATACGTATGACAAACGACAGCATAATAGGGCGTTGAATAGCAGTTTAGGTGAGCCCAGCAAACATATTAGATTGATAGATGTTATCAGGCTACTCGCTAGATAGCAAAATACGTGGTGTCGCGAAATCTTGTATCAAAGTGCGCTCAATGCAAATCCAAATATTATTTAACAATTCCTGAGCCTGACTCAACCCAAAAACGGGTTAGTGCCGCTAGCGGCTAAGGGAATATTGAAAAAACAGCCTGCGCAGAGATACTCTAGCACTCTATCAGCAAAGGTGCTCACATTTATTTCATAGCAAATGATTGGTATCTCAAGTCTGTGGGCCTTTCAGCCAAAACTCGCGATGCGAGATTTCATACACAACTTTTTGATTACTTGCATCTATATAGAAGACGTGTTCTACATGACTTGGTATCAATATAGGAAAAAATATAAAGCATTTAGAGGAGCACTTTTGCTTTTCTTTTTCATATATCCTCGATGAGAATCCGAATAATGAAAAAAACAATTTAAATAAAACAAAAATCGCTTCACCCTATTTCCAGGGTGTTTGAATTGAATGGAAATTGAAATAATATATAGGGCGACTCATGAGTAGACCACCACACTTCAGATGGGCTTAGCAAACAGATAGCTGACGTATGACGTATGTCAGATGGTCGTTGATAGGATCAATGGCACGTGACCAGGCGACTTGCGAGCTGGCTATACCCTGCTGATGATTTCATTCAATATGCAGTATGTTCAGATGGACCAGGCAAAATAGATATGTTACATATGACGCCCTAAGCTGCTGATTCTGTTCAATATACAAGGTGTTGTCTAGCTCAGAGACTGCTATAACACCTAAAGTACGACAGCGGATGACAGCTAACAATCGATGACTTATGACATTTGATAGGCGGTCGCTACGTATTCCGTTGATAATACTTCCCGATGCTCGCCGAAAGCAAAACCAATCAGGTACCTGGCGGGTAGACTACCCAGCGTATAGGTTAAGGGTGCTAGGAGGTTATGAACGCTAGAGGTTAGCCATGTTTAGGTATGATACTTTGTTAAATAAGTTTATTTTTATTTTCAATTATTGAATACAGTTATTTCAATATTTCATAATTAGTCATATTGAATTACCCCATACAATCAGCTGACCTGGAGGTCAGTCAACAGTGTTATCGTGTTTTGCTCATGATATGTTTGCAATCATCAAATATTTTTTCAGTAATACTTTCATTGAATAATAATGCTGACATTTCAATGATTTATAGACATGTGGGGATATTTCTTCGAAATATCGTTGATTAATCATCTCCACCGGCGACACAGAGCCTAAATTGCTCAAATTACCCCACTCCCCTCCCCTTAATATTATGGCTATTGGTTCATCATGATATGATTTTCAGGGGTGCTCTTGCTATCCCATTTCCTTCGGAATTTTCATCACTTATTCACCTAAAAGTACATCTATTTTGAGCGGATTTTCTGAAGATTAGAATATAGGTCAGTCAGTAGAAGTCATTCATAATGCATAAAGTTCTATAGGATAAGTTTCACATAGAAAGTTCATTGTTACATATTGATTTTATGTTTCCCTCACACAACTACAACAATATATAATGCGATTCTCTTATACTTATCTGAATCAGGAAATAAACAGAGACAAAAAATATTTCCTTTGGACTTTATATTTCAGCACTTGTTTCAGGCTTTGAATTTACATTTTTTGGGTGGATTTGTGGCTTAGAGGTGGGTGACATCAGAGATGAAACGACATATTCGTCAAACGAGGCGAAGTCTAACCCTAAATTTCAGTCCCTATATTCATATTCAATAAACCTCTGTCATATGCTTGAGGAAGATCTAAGATACACCTCATATTATTCGAGCTCATTCCTGATAATATTTATCGCCTGATGTCGCAGAAACACCTTGTACTAAGATACTGTTACCATCAGCAGTATTATAATGACATATGTATTGTATACTGGGTGTCCTGAAATAATGTACGATACTTCACCAGCATATTCTACAATCGAAGGTTGTTGTGAAAAAAAGTAAGGTTAGGCTATGGGGGGGGGGGGGTTATATACCTGAAAGCTATAATACTGAAGAGGACATTCTTCATTTCGAAACAACTCCTCCTCTAATTCTCACAACTACTTTTCATCTATGAGTTCTGTGTATAGTTATATACTAACTCCACGCACTACTTTGGGAGCAGCACTATTATTTGAAACGCAACAGTAAAATATTCTATTTTTCTGGTATAAGAATAATGAACATTTCCTGAATTACCACATGAAACATCACTGAGAATCACTAAAAATATCATCAAAATATCTACGGTATTCCAGTCTGCTATTCAAGATCTGCATAATAATCATTGTGAATAATAATCAAGTATAATATTCAGAACTTTCATCCACCTATTCATAAAACTTGAAGGTGGAACTAGGGTTAGATAGTGTAATAATGAAACGAAGAATACATGGACATTCTATATATAGAAATGTTGACTGTGAGTTTTTCTGACCATATTATTGCTTATCACTGAGTGATCAGACTGTATCAAAATTTCAAAGGAATAGTTCAACTATACGAGATACGAACATATCATATATTTCAGGCTACACTTTGAAAAATACAACACTGGGGATAGTTCATCAAAATGGCCATTTTCAATTGCTTTGGGGAAATAAATCTACACACCTACTTTTATTACCATAATTTTCAGTACTCTGAAAAAATACGTAATACAGGGCCATATGAGAACGTCGCAAAATGTTTTCAGATGAAGTGAATAAAATTTATTATTCTGCTATGTATCTCGGAAACGAAACATGGTCATGGTGACACCTTATTCGCGAAACACCCTATATAATGCAGATGAAATAAGGTGTATAGCCTTTGAGAAATTTTGAATATCTCAACATTTTTTGCTATAGATAGAATTATTCAATGGTTATCATCATTCGAATCCCAGACAGCACTGGATATTTCTAGAATATTCTCTAAATATGCTAAAAAGGAGGAGTATATTCCGAATATTCATCGATTATTCCTAGAATATATACATGCCTCTGGAACATCTAGAAGGAATATTCCAAAGTGATGTTCAGGGAATATTCAGGTATGAATTTTTCAGGAATATTCCCAAATGAATATTCTCTCTTGTATATTCATGAGATATTCCCAACTGAATGTTCTGTGGGGTATATTCATGGAATATTCTCAACTGAATATTCTGTGCGGTATATTCATGAAATATTCCCAACTGAATATTCTGTGGTGTATATTCATGAAATATTCCATGAATATTCCTATGTTTCTCAACACATAAATACCCATCATTATTTCAGAGTTGTGAGTATCGAACATCAAAATTAGATGTAAGGGGATTTTGAAACAAAAAGTGTTTTTGATCCGATTTCGAACAACGCTCTCACAAGAAATTGATATGTTTAACATCATGCAATTCAATTACTGGCCTAGTGGTCAAGGCGTTGGTCTGATAGTCTTGAGGTCACGAGTTCGATCCCTACTAGGGTCACTTTTTTTATTTTAGAATATGTTCATTGGAATATTCCAGGAATATTCGATATGGAATATTCTTTCAGACATATTCTATGAATATCTGAGGAATTCCCATTCGCATATTTAGAGAATATTCCACAGATATTCCGGAATATTCCAGATTATTTCCAGAATATTCCAATATTCCAAAAGGAATATGATAGGGAGATTCATGGAATATCTGGTGCTGTCTGGGATGGGTCATGTCATAGATCAAACACGCCCATGGGTGAAACCGGAAAGCGCGTTATCTCTTGACCGAAAATAGATTTTGCCGTGTACAGAAAATGTTATTATACTGAGTGATTGTCGGTATCCCGTGTGTATGCTGGAAGCTCCGGATATGAGCGGATCAGAATACCTAAATCCATTCACTGATATTCGGAAAAATATGGCTATTACAACAAACCATCAAGAAATCCACTCCTCATATTGAAAAATCAAAATATACTGTTTCAATGAGAATTAGGGAAATAATCGAAAAAAGAGACAGAAATTGCTAACACGGAGAGAAATGCGCGAGCAAAAAACTTTTCCGATGACGTAATGATAAAATTATAATATTCGAAAATATGTATAAAAACAGTGAAATAAGAGATCTACGCAATCATTATGCTGAGTTATCATACACTAAAAAAAATACACTCAATGTCAAACGCGAATAGATTATTTTCGACATCAGTTGGGAAACAATAAGTGAAGATCCTATGGATATGCAAAAAACTGGGAAATAGCCGAAACAAGAGATATATGCTATCATCAAGCTAGTATAAAAATCTCAGAATGGGAAACTTATTCTAGAACATCAGATATGTGAAAAGTTATCATATAAGCAATTACATATAACGTTAGATAGATGAGACATGCCAGACTTTGACTCTCAGCGGTTCCAAAGCAAACGCCAATGCTTAACGGTTAAATGGATGGCGTATATGTCACGTGACATTTCGATGCCCATCGAGAGCAGACATTCAGGCTCAGCATATACAGTTGAAATGGCTGACGTATATGAAGCATACGGCCAACATTCAACAGCTGATGTACGCCACATCAAAATGGCTATGATGGATGCTCTATGTGACCTGGCAGTGCTCATTGAAAACATACGGCTATTATATCATAACAATCGACACATTCGATGCTTGTTGAAAGAAATACCCATCATCAGGCCATCAAAAATAGATTCGTAAAATGGTGCTTGACAGATGCTATGATATATATAGTATACTTTTTCTACTACATATAACCAGGCTTGCAATACTTGCAGTGTCTCTAGATAGCATGTGAGGTGCACAATATTGAATCTCACTGTATAAATTGTTGAGATATAGCGTGAACTTTAGTTTTCTGATACGGTGATATCACGATAGAAAAGACTGGAAATGAGCAAAGTAGAACACAATTTTCTGAGAACACAAAAACCAAGTTGACAGGAAATGTGAAAAATAAATATCTACAATCTGTAGCCACGAAAACCGAATATCCTGGAAATGGAAAAAGTAGATTGCTGCTATCTATGACCATAAAACCAAATGACAGGACATGTGAAAAATTGATAGTAACAATGTGCAGCCACAGAAACCAAATATCCTTGAAATGAGAAACATAGATTGCTGTTATCTATAGCCACATGCCGACATTCGTTGGAAATGCAAAAAATTGAGATTGCTGTTATCTGCAGCCACATGCCGACATTCGCTGGGAATGCAAAAATTGAATAGCTCGAGAGTATAAAATGTGCTAGCCGTATCTAGAAGAATCATTCGATACCAACGCATCGAGTGTTCGAGTATCTTGGACAGTGTTCAGCACCAATTGACAATTTAGTGTTTGTGCCTTTTATCTTGAAGAAAAGTAAGTTTTTATATTTCTATAGCGCTTTTCTATTCGATCTGGTCACTTTATTGTTTCAATCTGCCATTCCTCTTGAAAATATCGCTTAGAGAAAATTATTTTTTGTTTTTTCTAAACAGAGCATTCATTTGGCCATCGTATTATTTCAAACAGTTTATTCAACACCCTGTATCTCTAAAACGAATCAAATATCAGTGTTTCATTCCAAAAAATATAGTGAGGATATATAGAAACACCCTGTATAGTTTTCTTCCTCAAAGTGATGCACGCAAATACCTTACGTTGAGTTTGAGATACCTTATATATTATTTTATATGGACATCATATTGGCTTTCGCATCATTATTAATTTTATTATTTTTACCGAGTGCAGTATGAGAATGAACTAGTAATGGGCATTTATAATCTCAACATACATGAGTGGTCTCAACGTTCCCATCCAACTTCTTATTTATGTAATTTAATCAAACGAAAACAGCTGTTCGGACTCTAATCACGCTGGAAATGAGCCATGCAGATATCATCAACCATAATCTACAACAGACTAATGCTATTCGATATTGCATTCAGATGTCTTTGCATAGATAAATTTATTATGTTATTGGTATACAGGGCGGCTCAAAACTATAAATTCCTTTAAATTAGCGTGGTTTCGTTATTTAAATGTTTTTCAGCATAGATAATCTACTTTTGAGTTTCTGTTGTTGGTATACAGTGTGGTTCAAAAACTAGAAAGGCTTTTACACTGTTTTTCGTTTTTCTCTAGAGATTAGCCCTATGTATGATATCGCGAAAAGTGAATGGAAATGGAATCAGGTGATTAAATCAAGCTATATTACGAAAATAAATAATGTGAAATGTCAGTCAGTTGGAGACAGTCAGTGAGTTAACATCGCATCTTCAGTCAATCTACAAAATGGAAAAAATTGTATTCTTTCATGGATCAAAAGCTGTAAAGAAAATCGGGCAATTACATATGGAAGATGATTAGATGATGACGTCATGACAGATGTATTGATCGATCAGTGGTACCAAGATCAGAACATATCCTGTTAGATATTATTTATGTGGAGGGGTTTCCTACATCTTTTGCGTTAATGTCTCATATGAACTTCGACCCTTTGGGAAAACATAATAGACCGAAAACTCTTAAATTTTATCTATACTATGATGGAGTATCGCATTTGCATCTAAACTAATACTACACATCAAGAAGATGGATCAATTTTCAGCCTTCTGTTTAGACATTGGATCTGAGAAAGTATTTGAAAAATGTTTGTGTATTAATTATGGTGATATGAATGGTTCTGTGATGTATAGGTATCCATAATAAAAAAGATTTAAGAAAAGTATATTATTTTATTCAAAATCGCAACTAATTCACTATGAGTCGTTATACAGGGTGTTTTTAAAAATCATATAGTCACATGTTTAGTCAACAAATACCTACATAAAGTAATAAGTGGAGAGTGGAGTTGACTAGTCATTGCGTGTTATTCTCAAATGCTTACAAACACAATAAAAGATGGATAATTTTCAATCATTTATTTTAGATATGCCAGCATTTTCAAGTTCGATAAGAATAAGGTTGATTTCTTCATTGTTTTGTGAGTCATTATATTTCATTGAATATCTCAGTCTAAGACATTCGGATCTGTCCATCCATCTAAAATATTGAACTCGTCATTCCCACTACTGGCTTCAGGTTCCACTCTCGACTTTAAGCGTTTAGACTGGGTCTCATTTTTGAAGAGTGGTTTGATAACTTTATTGAATTTCTTATTCTTATCAGCTTATCCAGCCTAATCGATCTCTATGAATAGCGATGATTTCCAGCATCTGTTTATACATCTGGTGATCCAGAGGCGTGTAATTTCGAGGGTTCTTGGAAAATAATAATTCCAAAAGACCCAGAGTACTTTTAAAATCGACATTATCTACGACTATGTGTTTATCATCAAAGCGTAGATTCTTATGGCCGAGTGTCCATCAACATATTTCGGTCCATAAGCATTATCATAATCTGCACAGTAATATTCATCTAATGCTTGCTCTGATGAATGGGGCTCCATGATGTGGACGCTATGGTGTCTGATATACAAATGAACATTCTATTACATCTGTAGGTATCTGTAGGCTTCTGTAGGTATCTGTAGGCATCTGTAGGCATCTGTAGACATCTGTAGGAATCTGTGGGCAGCTGTAGGCGTGATCTGTAGGCATCTGTAGGAATCTGTGGGTATCTGTAGGCGCGATCTGTAGGCATCTGTAGGCATCTGTAGACATCTGTACGTATGATCAGATGATTTATGTGAACGCAATTGTCTAATCAGCCCGATTATTCATGAACAGGAGTGATGGGCATTCCTCATATGGTGGTATAGTTTAGTTTCATTCAAGAATTTCCCACATTTCTCACACAATAGCTGATGTCTATTATAGGTGAATTTTCTCTTTTTAAAACTTTCCCAGGTGTAATTGATGTTGAATGGAATCCGCTCTCCACTATTGAGGCATTCTATTATAAAACAATTATTACAAAGTTCTCGTGCAGTACACAGCTGATGACAGCGCTCACAAATATTAGCCATAACTACTCTATAAGACAGTTGGATGTGGAATGATCTTCTGGATAGTGAAATAAGTAATAATGATTACAGTATCGATGATATAATGATCATGATATTAGCTTCGAGTAACATTTTTACTATATTAGATATTAACGTAGATATTTCCGTATACCTATTATTTTCTGTTTTTTCCCGTTTCGAATTATTATTTCGAACGATTCATGAAACAGATATGTTAATTAATTAGTCTAGTAGTCATTTTTCGAAATATCAAAAATATTATAAGGTCGCACTACTTCTCATCCGTCAATTCGCGTCACTGCATGCAGGTGGCGCTGCGGAGACTGCCTACATTTCGCCGCTGAACGTCTGTCGGAGTCCTATAAATACTGTGACATGTGAAACATAAATTAATCTAACTTGGATGAAATCTCATCAGTAACTAGTTTACTCAACTAGTGTTTTATATCAATAAAAGATGATGAATAGATGATGAAAACACACTGTTAATTTGAACAATACAGGAGCCACGTAGAGTAATTATTTCATTTTTCCGGTAGATCCGACACTGTTTATAGTGTGAAATCTACTCTGTGCTATTATAATCCCAACTCTCAACCTTTATGACTATGTAATATTCGGTTATTGCATTCCACTCTAAAGTGATAGTGACACTAGCTTGGGTCTTGAGTAGGATGTTCACTATCGATATTGTTTCTTTCAACTCTTTGTGTTTATTCAATATATTTAGAGAGATAAATAAAGTTAGTTTCAATGTGCTTGCATTGACACTAATTGAAAAGATTACACTATAATATACTAAACTATACATTTACTCTAAAGCTTAGTGGTCCTCCTGGGAACAGGTGTTGACTCTATTTTTTTTACTGTGTATCTGTCTACAAATATAAGATCATAGAAATAATCTGTGATCTGCGCATGCGTTTCAATGTGTATGAGTGCGCATGCGTGGACAAGGATAGATCCGGGATCAAAGGATGATCTGCGCATGCGTCTGAGAAGGTTGAATGCTCAAACTTCAAATTCTTTCAATCTATCGCATTCTATCACTGACTGCGCTTGAGTGCAGACGTATTTTTGTGTGTCAATTAGAGTTATTAT
This sequence comes from Phaedon cochleariae, assembly GCA_918026855.4. Classification (NCBI taxonomy): domain Eukaryota; kingdom Metazoa; phylum Arthropoda; class Insecta; order Coleoptera; family Chrysomelidae; genus Phaedon; species Phaedon cochleariae. The sequence goes on along the minus strand of OU896713.1, from coordinate 53,433,350 downwards.
TTTTCCAGTTGCGAAAAATGTCACTGTTTGCTGACTTGGTAAAGTACATCGCTTCAATACTGGGCTTTGTAACATCAAACCATGATGATCGAGAGATAAGAAGGGGTCTTCGTGAATGCTTTCTTGGGATCAAAAGGATCAATAAGGCTTTGAAGAAATCTGATAATTTCGGTGAGAAGCAGCATCTCGAAGCTTGCCTACGAAATCTGAAAACTCTCCGGGCCCAGTTAAGAGCACTTCAGAAGAAGGGGGGCGGACTTGCATCGAGAAAGGAAACTGCTAAACATCGAGTGCGCTGGGAAGATTCTCTATCGGCTTTCAATAGCAGGATTCGGACGGGAGTAATCTCAAACATGAAGCATAAGGATCCTGCTGCCTTCTTGACCGATTGCAAAGCGTTGTTCAGCCGGCGCATTCAGAATGCCCTCAAGAAAGATGCAGCGATCAAAGTCAATTCAGTTTTCTGCGGAGAGTTTGAGCTAGTGAAGGGAGATAGTGTGCTTAGGGAGTACAAGTACTTTACTACCTCAAATTCGCCTATCTACAAGGAAACCGATTTGAATGTATGGTTCAATGAAAAGATTACAGCACCAATCTTGACAGAGTTGGAGGAATTCCAAGAGCGTGAGAGCGGATGGGCGCTGAAAAATATCATCAATTTGGGTGTGAACATAAACAAATTCACTCCTCAACTTGGTTCATCCTACATTGAGCTGCCGCCTCAGATAAAACGGAAGAAAGCCTGTATCAACGTCAAGAATGATGATGATTTATGCTTTGGGTGGTCTGTGACGTCTGCTTTGTATCCAGTCGATGTACATAGCGATAGAACATCCTCATACCCCCACCCTTCTACAGTTCTCAACCTCAAGGGCATTCAGTTTCCAATGACTGTCAAACAGATTCCCCGGTTCGAAAAACAGAATGGTATATCGATCAATCTTTACATTCTACAGAAGAAATCCAAAAACTTGCAGACTTTGCCCACATACTTGACAAAGGATAAGAAAGACCGACACGTCAATCTCCTACTTGTCCAGGATCAGTACTTTGATGAGAAAGATGCTTGCGAAACATCCCCAACCAAGTATCATTATGTGTGGGTGAAGGATCTGTCCAGACTGCTATCTTCTCAGCTGAGCAGAGAAAATGGACGTAAATTCTTTTGTGACCGCTGTCTCCATTACTTCCGGTCACAAGATAAGCTCGATAAACATGTTGAGAATTGCATAAGGATAAATGAGACTGCAATCAGAATGCCTGAGGAGGGGAAAAACATTCTGAAATTCAAGAACCATAAAAACAAGGAGAAGGCCCCTTTCATAGTTTATGCTGATTTGGAGTCTGTTTTGGAGAATACTGGAGATCCAAAGAAGCCTCAGCACCACGTTCCAGCTGCCGTCGGATACTTTATGAAATGCTCCTACGACGATTCTCTCTCCTTTTATCGTTCGTACCGAGGGCAGGACTGTATGGCGTGGTTCGCTGATGAGCTCAACCAGTTGGCTGAGGATATGTCTACGGTGTTCTTATGTCCATACAACATCGACATGACTGCTGAACAGGAAGCAGAATTCAGAAAAGCAACATACTGCCACATTTGTGAACAACCTTTTGGACGTGATGATAAGAAAGTACGTGACCATACGCATCTCATTCCCGAAAACAACTACAGAGGGGCTTCTCATGAAGGTTGTAACATCAACTACACGGATAGTCACGTGATTCCCGTTGTATTTCACAACTTGAGCGGATATGATTCAAATTTCATCATTGAAGACATAGCTTCTAGAATGAAGGGTAGAGTTGATTTGTTGCCAATCACCAAAGAAAAATACATCTCCTTTACGAAACACATCGAAGAGACTTCAATTCAGTTCCGTTTCATTGACTCGTTTCGCTTCATGAACTCTTCTCTAGACATGCTGGCATCATATCTAGAGGAATTTCCGAACTTGAGGTCACAATTCAGCGAAATTCCTGAAGAACATTTTCAAGTATTGACTAAAAAAGGTGTGATGCCGTATGACTACATCGACTCATTTGAACGCTTCAACGAAACTCAACTTCCTCCAATAGAGTCATTTTATAGCAGATTGTATGACAAACCATGCCCTCGCAGACTCTATCTTCGCGCCAAGCTGGTATGGTCAAAGTTCAATTGTCAAGACTTGGGCCAATATGTTGATCTATACATGAAGACCGATATCATGCTGTTGGCCGATGTTTTCGAGAAGTTTCGATCTAGCTGCCACAAAACCTATGGTCTCGATCCTGCACACTATTACACCCTACCAGGATTCACGTGGGATGCCATGCTGAAACACACTAAGCAGGAGTTGGAGTTGCTTACCGATCCTGACATGTTCCTTTTCGTTGAACGAGGAATTCGTGGAGGCCTCAGTCAAATATGCTCAAAACGAAAAGCCAAAGCAAACAACAAGTTCATGCCTTCGTATGATCCCACGAAGCCTGATTCATACTTAATGTACTTTGACGTGAACAACCAGTACGGTTGGGCTATGTCTCAGGCGTTGCCATATGGAGGATTTGAATGGGCCGACACTAATCTTGATGTTACAACCGTTGCTGATGATGCTTCAGAAGGCTACATATTGGAGGTTGACTTAGAATACCCACAACACCTCCATGATTCCCACAAAGATATACCATTCTGTCCCGAACACATCAATCCAAAAACGATGAAACCTCCGACTAGATCTTCCCAACCCACCAAGCTGATGGCAACGCTGAACAATAAAGCACGCTACGTCATCCACTACCGAGCCCTCAAACAAGCGCTGGAGCATGGGTTGGTCCTGACCAAAATTCATCGCGTCCTCAAGTTCCGGCAATCTACATGGCTCAAATCATATATAGACCTCAACACCGACCTCCGTAAACAAGCAAAGAATGAGTTTGAGAAAAATCTCTTCAAACTTATGAACAATGCTGTTTTCGGTAAGACCATGGAAAACGTTAGGAAGAGGGTGAACGTTCGACTATTGACGGAGTGGGCCGGAAGATATGGTGCAGAGGCTTACATTTCCAAACCCGAATTCAAGAACTGCACCATTTTCAACAAGAACTTGGTAGCAGTCGAACTAGGAAAATTGGAAATCTGGCTGAACAAGCCTATCTACGTCGGTCAGGCCATTCTCGATCTAGCCAAAACCACCATCTACGGCTTCCATTATGATTATATGCTCGGAGAGTTTGGTGATGATTGTACCGTCTGCTACACTGACACCGACTCACTCATCTATGAGATTATTGATCAAGATCCATATGCAGTCATGAAGCGAGATTGCCACACCTACTTCGACACTTCAGACTATCCCAGCGATAATATCCATGGCATTCCTCAGGTAAACAAGAAGGTGTTGGGAATGATGTCCGATGAAAACAAGAGTCGAATAATGACGGATTATGTAGGCCTACGGTCCAAATTATACTCGATAAAGGTGCTGGTGACTGATGATGATATTGTGAAGAAGAGGGCAAAGTTGCAAGCTGAGGATTATGATGAGGATGAAATAGATGGAATCATTATGAATATCGGTGTGACGAAAAAAGCAAAAGGAGTGAAATCATCTGTTGTCGAAACAACTATAAATTTCGAGGATTACGTTGAATGCCTAGAAACAGCCACACATAAGAAGGTTTCCCAAAATTTAATAAGAGCGAAGAAACACCATGTTCATTCAATCTGCCAAGAAAAAATCGCCCTTAGCTCCGAAGATGATAAGAGGTACATCATACCTGGATCGTATGACACTCTTCCATGGGGCCATTATTCCATCAATGGTGAAGCTATGGAAATTGATATATGAATTTCAAAATGAACTGTGTGATAAATGTTTAGGTTAGCAATTAAAAAAAGATCCCATGAATATAAAAGGGCCATCAGACGAATTAATGAAGTATTTCTATTAATTTAGAGATGGATCTTCGTGCTGTCTGGAAAGAGAGCCATCAGACGAATTAAAGAAGTGTTTCTATTAATTTAGGAATGAATCTTCGTGCTGTCTGAAAAAGCGGTCTTCAGATGAATTAATGAAGTGTTTCTATTGATTTAGGGATGAATCTTCGTGCAGTCTGAAAAAACATTAAAAAATGCTATATTTGTTAACCTAATTATTTATCACCGCAAGTGGTCAAAGTATGCCTACCGGGGAGCTTCCCACTATAAAAAGAAGCAACGCGCCACAAGGCACTACCTCGAGGGTGGTGGGGAAATGTGCTGCTATTTGTATAGATTATTGAATATATTAAAAAATTGTATACATTGTGTTTGATTCCAATCCTCTGGTGTACCCCATAGTCACATGTCAGTGATCCTATCAACGACCATCTGACATACGTCATACGTCAGCTATCTGTTTGCTTAGCCCATCTGAAGTGTGGTAGTCTACTCATGAGTCGCCCTATATATTATTTCAATTTCCATTCAATTCAAACACCCTGGAAAAAGGGTGAAGCGATTTTTGTTTTATTTAAATTGTTTTTTTCATTATTCGGATTCTCATCGAGGATATATGAAAAAGAAAAGCAAAAGTGCTCCTCTAAATGCTTTATATTTTTTCCTATATTGATACCAAGTCATGTAGAACACGTCTTCTATATAGATGCAAGTAATCAAAAAGTTGTGTATGAAATCTCGCATCGCGAGTTTTGGCTGAAAGGCCCACAGACTTGAGATACCAATCATTTGCTATGAAATAAATGTGAGCACCTTTGCTGATAGAGTGCTAGAGTATCTCTGCGCAGGCTGTTTTTTCAATATTTCCTTAGCCGCTAGCGGCACTAACCCGTTTTTGGGTTGAGTCAGGCTCAGGAATTGTTAAATAATATTTGGATTTGCATTGAGCGCACTTTGATACAAGATTTCGCGACACCACGTATTTTGCTATCTAGCGAGTAGCCTGATAACATCTGTTCGCTGAGTCTACCCGTGAGACGCCCTATTTCTTATCGCTATTGCTAATTCAGACGCTCTGAATATATCATGTTATTGAACGAGTTTTGATGAAGAGTTGTTCGACATATTTCATGGCTAATGAAATCTGACCTCAGCATCAATTATTTCCATCACATACCTAACTGAACGTTTCCACACACATTTCAAATGATATCTCATAAACTTTGAGACTTTGCATATGGACGACCCATTATTTTCGAAGTGTCCGTTAAAAATTCTTCTCTTAGAGTACCCACACCCTCTTCAACCCTCTGATACCCCAAAGTGGGTAGCATTACTGCGGATCACCCTGTATATATTTCTCGACTAATATACAACTCAAACACCCTGTATATAGCTATTATTGGATGAAAAATGTAATGAAATGCGCACCGTTATCTCTGGAACGGATCTCTCGCTTTGCTCGCCGTCGGAGATGGGTGACCAAAAATGACCAGAATGAACCTTAAAATTTCTTATGGAGATTAACATGGGAAAAGTGGTCGAAATGGTCTGGTTCTCTTGTAGCTGATTTACTTCCATCACCAACCACTTATATTACTAGCGATTCTATCATATCTTTGTTTTCCCGCACTGTTGCGGGAAAATGAAACTTCCCAAACAAAATTGCGTGCGGGTATAGGGTGAATCACGCACGCTTGTAGAAAAAACATGTAATGGTGAGATCAAACAAGTTTATTCAATATAAATAACTATGTACAAATTTACTTATTATACATTGTGAAAAAGCATTTACTACAATTTGTAATACTAATTCCAATGGATTCTAGAGATTCTAGCTCTTTCGAATTGTTGATGTAACCTTCAGCAGAATCAGCCGAAAATAAAGCAGACGAGCGCCGAAAACATTGTAAATTTTCATATATTGTCTGACAAGTTCTACCATATCCGATCCTGGGATATTCTCCGAAGTTACGAATAATTCCCGCATTACATAGACTTACTCCTTTAAAAATAGTTGTCATTGTGATATGTCAAAAATGCAATTCTAATTTTTTTTTTAATATAAATGCCATCAGTTCAGTTATTTTCCAAACAAGTGCGCAAAGTGATACTCTTCCGCATGCAAATACAGTTAGGCGAACGACGCGGAGCGGAGTTCGAATAAGTTTTTGCGTGTGGAAAAGACACTTTGCGCACGTGTTAGGAACAACGTTTTTCCTACGAGCTTCATATCAGATAAAAAGGAAAATGAAAAAAAATCATAACTCATTGAAAAATTTGACTATACAACAATCACAATCATGTGATAATAAAATATAATAATAGAAAATCACATTTTCCCTACGAGCTTCATATCACAACGAAAATAAAAAAATGTCAACTCAAATTACAATTTATTGAATAATTTTTAGATGAACTTGATAGAAATAGCTAAACAACAAACAATCACATATCAATAAAATATAATGACAGAAAATTAAATCCTTTGCTCCTAATATTTATATTGAGGTGAAATACAAATATCGGGAAGAACGGTTGAAAAGTAAAAGGGATAACGGCTTCTTATTATAGTGCATACAATAGTCTACAGCAACTAAAATGAATATAAACGTTCCATACCAGTGAGATTTTTGGGTATTTTTAATTATCCGCACGCCGTGCGGATAACACCCATATCCGCACTGGGTGCGGAAAAGTAATACTTTGCGCACGCAAATGAGTGCGGAAAAGTGCTACTTTGCGCACGCTCGTAATTTTTTTTTTTTGTATGTCATACGAATCATAAACAATCATTATGACACACTTGTACCATAATGATCGTCTTTATGATCCTTGTTACATAAATAACTATTATGGCTGTTTGATTATAGTGATTCATATGTCCAAAGGAGTTTAGTTTTGTTTCGAATTCTATCATACAAGGTGTCCCAGAACAACGTTCCATAAATTGTACAGGTAGAATAAGAAACAAAAATAGGCCGATTGAAGTCAACTTAGTACTTTACCAAATTGCATCATTGAGCCGTGAGAGGTCGTTGGATAATAGTTTGATTCCCAGATTTTCTTGAATATTTCAAAACCCTTCGAAAATACTGCTCCAAAATTTCGGAATTCGTGAATATACATGGAAAACATGCCATATATATCAATTCATTCAATGTACAGGGAGGTATTTCGCATTTTCTTAGATGTAAAATAATATAACTCCTTTGGAGTTCCTCACTGACCACATTTTGATATTTCAGTGAATGACAAAAACAGTTATCTATTTTTCTTCTCATTGCAGTTTCTTTATAATTCTTCTTGCTTCTCGAGATATCTAACAAAAATTATATTGGTGCTTCTCCATACTTGTTTATGATGTGCCAGGATTATCATGTGAAACTTGAACTTGAATATTATAGGCTGTTGTCAAATAACATTTTTTTTCTACAAGCGTGCGTGATTCACCCTATACCCGCACGCAATTCAGTTTGGGAAGTGTCATTTTCCCGCAACAGTGCGGGAAAACAAAGATATGATAAAATCGCTAGTAATATAAGTGGTTGGTGATTGGATATGATAGTTTAAGTTTGTTTGTTGCAGTATTAAGTATGTATGTTCAGAATCATCCACCAAATTGCACTATTTATTGTAAAAATTAAGAAATATTGAGAAATAAAAATTGATTATTAAAAAAAATCCCCCTATAGATTTGGATTGATCTGACGGGAAACGTCAATTTGTCATGCCAATCAAACCTCAAATAAGTTTGAAATTGTCGAAGTGACAGACACAGCGTTACTGTCATTTTCGATTCAGTGGAAATGCCACAATGTGATCAAAAACTTCTAGCTATAGGGATTTGATACAAATGCGTTATCACCAACGAAGTCTTAAGAAAGGTGTGAGAAGCTATACACGAGTTTTATTGAATGGTGCAACAATAAAGAAATGAAAACACCGAATGAAGAATAGGTATTTTTGGCTCATTTCATAGAAGTGTCTGGAACCTAGAGACCAAACTACTTATGGGCCTGCTGGCTTCCGCAATGAACCAACATAATGCGTCAAACTGTAAGTTCACAATAGCTATTACTAATAATTAATAGATAGAGAATATATATCTCTTGTTAGTTGTTCCTATTTGCTTGAATAATTAATTGAACGATTCAATCAATTTCCTACGCTTGTAGAAAAAATATTGTTCCTAACTCATGCGGAAAGTGTCTTTCCCGCACTCGACTGCTTGCCCGAACTCCGCTTCGCGTCGTTCGTGTCAACGGCAGTCACGTGCGGGAAAGAATCACTTTCCGCACTTGTTAGGAAAATTACTATTTCCAACTATAAATGCCACCATATTTCTCAATATTTCCGTTCTGATGGCCTGAAAAGGAAATAAATATCGTGTCGCGAATTTTCGTTGAAGGAGAGTACCATGAACAACATACTGAAAGTTTGATCCGTAGGAAATGAGCGGAGTAGTAGGAGAGCGTTTCGACGTGATTTTTTCTTGAATAACTCGGAAATCGCGACCTCTAACGGAAAAAATTCAATTCAAAATCGAACAACATAAAATTTCCTATAAAAAAGTTCATATTAGTTTTTGGCCTAGAATATATAATTTCTGAGATATAGGGGATGGAAAATTCGAGAAGCTCTTTCACCACTGACCTGAGAATTCAACATTATTCGAGGATTTTCTTTAATAAACAATCAACTGCCACAAAAATGTCATTGTAATCAATCATGCCGGCTTGTTTGAATTATTCGAATGAACAGAACTTAAATCCATTTATTATAATATTGTAGATAACCTCATTCTAAGTTAGCTTCATTTTCGATGCCGAATCGAATGACAATATAGAATTAAGGGGGCGGGGGGGTTTCCATTTGAAAAAATTGACTTACAATAATTTTTTCAACCAGATCTATATCATTTTCTGATGAACGTCTTTTATAACTGTTATCGAATTGATATCGAAAAACAATCAAAAATAAATAATCATGTCCAGAAATTGAAAAAAAAAATTTTCGGTCTGCAAACGCAATTTTCAACTTGAAATTTGAAATATTTCGAAAACGGTTGAACTCGGGTATAGTACATTATACATGAAACATGTTCAGAATCATACGTAGAATCGAAAATCTTGATAATATTCAGGGTGTCCATTAAAAATAACGGAGTTGGGGTCCACTTCCGGTACAACCAAAAGTGCCACAGTCTTCAAAATATTTTAGCCGGATAGCACTTATCAACAATAGTGAACTCCGAAATTTCCGAATTCAGCCCACCTATGGTTGTCTACAGGGTGTCCTTAAAAGGTCTTTACAAAAAGCTACCACATATTCTTCAGACCAAAACAATTCGATACAAGCAAACTTACCTCAGTAAAAAGTTGCTTAGTTTGGGCGCTAGACGGCTCTGAAGTTGAAATTTTCAAATCGATTTTGCTTCATAACTTTTGAACGGCTCATGAGATTTTTTTCAAATTTGGTACGTTGGCATAGACTCATCGGGCAATGAAACTCATATCATAATCATAATGAATATCATTCCATGGGCGTAGAACTTGATTTTTTCAGGAAATAAACATCTAAAACTCCTACGCCAATGGAAAAAAATTAGTTTCAATATGAAATCTAAATTATTCAACTCATTCACTACAAAAAAGGTACTTTTGACAAAAGTCGATTCCTCTCATGGTTTCGACAAAATTTTAATTTTAGTGATTTAGAGCATAATTAATAATAAAACGATTAACAGATATTTCATAAAAATTGTTCAAAATGTTCACCATTTTCACGTATACAAAGATTTATACGACGCAAAAAGTTGAAATGTACTCTTTGCATAACTTCTTCATCGCCTGTAAGATTATTCGTCGCCTGTTGGATACGTTGCCATAATTGTTCTACAGTATTCACAGGGGTCTTGTAAACCGTAGACTTGAGATAACCCCATACAAAATAATCCATCGGTGTTAAGTCTGGAGAACGTGGTGGCCAATTCACGGGTGCATCATTACCTCTACCTATCCATCTGTCTGGGTACTGTTGGTTTAAAAATTTCCTAACATCCACCGAAAAATGTGGTGGAGCTCCATCGTGCATAAACCACATATCTACCCGATGTTGGAGTGGTAAATCTTCCAACAAATTTGGCAACGTATTTCGTAGATGTTGTAAATACATGTCTCCTGTTAATCTTTGTGGAAGTATGACAGGACCAATTATAAAATTTCCTATTATTCCAGCCCAAACGTTGATTTTGAATTCGTGTTGAAAATGGTTTATTTTAATGGAATGAGGATTTTCAATTGCATAAACGTGTTCATTATGAAAATTAGTTATTCCTCTTCTCGTGAAACAGGCTTCATCAGTGAACAAAATATTCTTTCCAAAGTTCAGATTCATTTCTCTTTGCAAATTAATGAACCTACAAAACATCAGACGACTTTGTGAATCATGGATTAATAAATCTTGAACTGGCGTCTTGTGGTATGGGTATAATAATTGTTCTCTTAGTACTTCATGAACGGCATTCCTAGAAACTTCTAGTTCATTACTTATCCGTCTAGTACTCAATTCTGGATTTTCTTCAATACGGTCTAAAATTTCTACTTCGACTTCGGGAATCCTTACATAACGCTGTCTTCCATAATCACCAGTTCTAGGAGCAAAATGACCCGTCTCCCGAAGACGTCTCTCAACTGCAGCAAAGGTTGGGTGGCTTGGTACGCGACGATTTGGAAACCTTGCCGAATACACCCTCACACTCTCTCGACCATTTCCTTGACAATATCCGAATACCAATAACATATCGGTGTATTCTTCATTGGTGTATTGTACGGCCATGATAAATCAGAAAAGTCCGATATCAACAATCAACGTCAATAAAACTCGACAAATCAACACAGATAAAACTATGGAAACCAAGAATGTGAATATCACTGTTTTCGAGCAGATAATAATAGTCTTCAGAAAAAAAAACCAGTGCTACTTATTTTCAATAGAAATAACCTATGCAAAAAGTACATCTCAACTTTTTGCGTTGTATAAATCTTTGTATACGTGAAAATGGTGAACATTTTGAACAATTTTTATGAAATATCTGTTAATCGTTTTATTATTGATTATGCTCTTAATTACTGAAATTAAAATTTTGTCGAAACCATTCGACCATTTGTCAAGAGTACCTTTTTTGTAGTGAATGAGTTGAACAATCTAGATTTCATATTAAAACTAACTTTTTCCATTGGCGTAGGAGTTTTAGATGTCTATTTACTGAAAAAAGCAAGTTCTACGCCCATGGAATGATATTCATTATGATTAGGATTTCAACTTTTTGCGTCCTATAAATGCGCGAAATCACTAAAACTTAAATATTGTCGAAACCATCAGAGTAATCAAATTTTATCAGGAGTACCTTTTTTGTAGTGAATGATTTGGGCTATCTAGATGTCATACTGAAACTGATTTTTTTTCATTGGCGTAGAAGTTTTAGATGTTTATTTCCTGAAAAAATCAAGTTCTACGCCCATGGAATGATATTCATTATGATTATGATATGAGTTTCATTGCCCGATGAGTCTATGCCAACGTACCAAATTTGAAAGAAATCTCATGAGCCGTTCCAAAGTTATGAAGCAAAATCGATTTGAAAATTTCAACTTCAGAGCCGTCTAGCGCCCAAACTAAGCAACTTTTTACTGAGGTAAGTTTGCTTGTATCGAATTGTTTTGGTCTGAAGAATATGTGGTAGCTTTTTGTAAAGACCTTTTAAGGACACCCTGTATATAGGGTGTTTCCTAACTACGGTTCCTAACTGCAAGGAGTGATTGGTTAGGTCATTTTAAGAAGAAAAGTTTTTATGAACCTATATCCGGAGTTGCTTTGTTTCTGAGATACAGGGCGTTGAAATTGAAAAAAACAAACGATAATTATTATAAAATATCATGAATATCCTGGAACCGATTTGGTTGAAATTTGGTACTTTTATTTATCAAATTTTCTGAAATTTCAGCATATCAAGTGTCAATTAAATTTTTGGCGGAGATAATGAAAAACTCATTTCTCCAATGCCAGGTGTTCATGATATGCAATACTATGGCTTCGATTTTTTTCTCGAAAACGAAGCTGGATATGAAGGACATGCAGGAGACCAAAAAGTTGTATTTTGAGTTGCTCAATCTATACAAAATAAAAATTCACCGAAAAAAGACAGTGGCGTACTTTTTTTTCACAATATTGTTGGCTGTGGTGCCCATTGAGACGCCAGTAGCCCCAATAATTTCAATCTAGAAAGGGGTAAATAAGCGCCTTATCAGTTCAAATGAAAGTACCAAATTTCAACCAAATCGGTTCTAGGCCCAAGTAGCACACATATATTGGGACAATATCGGTGCAATATAACGAAAATATCGGCAAAATATTGTGAAAGTAATATTGGCGAGAAAAAAAATGTGAACATTCGGCGATATTGGTACAATATCAGTTTCCAAATGTGGGTAGAATATTCTCATATTAATATTGGTTGAATATTCTGTCGCAGAGTGACGCCTTACCCAAGAACACTTCAAGGCAAGCGATTTATACTAGTAGTAACAGATCTTTGTAGCAAATGGTTGGAAGCGATTACGGTGTCCAATGCAACAACTCATTCAATTTTGAAGTTTCTTAAAAATGTATTCGGCAGATGGGGGTATCCAGAGTCCATTATCACAGATAATGGACCTCAGTTCCAGAACTCATGGAAATCATTCTTGAGAAATGCAAATATTGAACACTATACCACACCAATTTTCCATCAAAGATCCAATCCAGTGGAACGACGCAATCAAGAATTGAAAAAGCTCTGAGAATTCAAACGTTGACTTTAGGTGCATCAAAATGGGATGAAAAATTTGATGAAATGCTTCTCGCCATAAACAATAGGACCAACAGAGCCACTGGTTATCCACCGAGTGTTTTGTTGTTAGGACAAGAGCTTTCTAAGCCTGGAGACTGGGCTAATCCAAATTTTAGACAAAGGCAATCTAGACAACAAGGAGACCGATTGGCAGAAGCTGAAGATAACCAAAGAAAATTTCGCACAAAATATTATTCAAGAAATAATTATACACCTGTTGTTTGGGAAAGGGGACAAAAAGTCATGATGCGAGAATTTCGTCACACTGAGGACAGGTCTCTAGGGAAGACTTGGACTGGACCTCATACTATCGTTTCGAGACTTGGAAATGATACTTATAGTATACGAAGAGACGGATACACTGTTAAAGTTCATATCAACGATCTTCGACCGTATGTTGGTTCTGCTCAGCAATCGATCCATCATCCTATAGAAGAAATGTGTCCTGAGGAAAATGTACCAAACAATGATGATTCATCTGATTATGAAGGTCCAGTGACAAGAAGTCGTAGAAGAGGACTGCCAGTTTGATATTTGTTCTTGTGATGTATTTTTTTTTTTTTTTTTTTTGAGAAAAAAGGGGGAAGTGTCGCAGAGTGACGCCTCTGCTATGAACACACAGTAGTTATTAGGGATGAGATTTTCCTGTCAGTTGACAGTGGCAGAAATCAAGAAATTAAATTATCCTTCAAGCGTGGAGTTTTCATAATTTAGTTGTTTTTTTGCATTGAAACTCGGCATGGATATGCCAACGAAGTCGCCTGCTGCAACCTCCTTCCCAAGGAGAGGGTCTCGGGTGTTAAATAACCTGAAAGGTTTCACACCGGAAGGTGCTGCTCAGAGTACTCCTTCGTCAGTCTCACGACGACAATTCATAGAGTTATATCGGACACAAAATGTTATATCAATATTGGCGAGAAATTAATGGTGAACATTCGGCAATATTGGTGTAATATATGGAAATATCGGTGAATCATTGAAAATCATCATGAAAGTATGTTGTCTCAGAAATATTGGTAGAATATTCTCATACCAATATTGCTGGAATATTCGTGAAGTTATATTGGTCACAAAATGTGATATCAATATTGCTGATAAATGGACAGTGAACATTTGACAATACTGGTGCAATATTGGTTGGAAATATTGGTACATTATTGAAAATCATTATGTAGCTATGTTGTCTTCAAAATATTGGTGGAATATTTTCATACCAATATTTGCGAGTTATTCGTATCAGGAATAATCACAAAGGTCAGCCCAGCCGGAGTGCAATGGAAGGGCCTTGCATTGGGGAAGCCTCCTTGTTGATCACGGTCAACCCCTACTCCAGGTTATAATACTTCACAATCGTCTAGAGCTAATATTCATATTCTCTCGTCTGATCGGCAATGGGAGTACGTTACCAATCATTTATAGCGCCATCTATCGACATCGATTTGGGAGTGCGTAATATGGAATAAATATCGAAATTTCGATATCGATATGTATTCTCAAAACAATATGTGAACAATATTGCTCACATGATATAGTGAATCACATATCAGCCAATATAAGATGATATTATTTTCTGAATATGGCTAGAAAACTATTCACCCGATATGCAATTGAACTAGAAATTACAATATTGTTTTTCTCTTATATCCGATATAAGATATATATTGAATTGCTGTTATTGATATTCGTATTTGAATCATTGAAAACCCCTTCAGAATCGACATGGGGAGAATGTTCAAATTGCGATATTGGTTATGATTGTTGGAAACAATATGTATACGATATTTTCCGCATGATATCAATTGAAACAATATTCATCCAATTTGCCGTCGAATCCGATTACACAATATTGTATATCCGCTTCAGAATCGACATGAGGAGAATGTTTGAATTGCGATATTGGTTATAGTTGTTGGAAACAATATGTGTGCGATATCTTCCGCACGATATAGTTGGAATGATATCAGTCAATATTGGTGAATTCTATGTTCCAAATATTTTTGAAACAATATTCTACCAATATGCCGTCGAACTCGAACATACAATATTTCATAACCGCTTCAGAATTGACATGGGGAGAATGTTCAAATTGCTATATTGGTTATAATTGTTGGGAACAATATGTATACGATATCTTCCGCATGATATGGATAGAATGATATTGATCAAGACAGGTGAATATGATATTTCGAATATTGTTGAAACAATATTCAACCAATATGCCGTCGAACTCAAATAAACAATATTGCACAACCGCTTCAGAATCAACATGGGGACAATATTCAAATCGCGATATTGGTTATACATGTAAGAAGCAAATTGTATACGATATCTTCCGCATGATATAGATAAAATGATATCAATCAAGATGGGTGAATATAATGTTTCAAATATTGTTAAAACAATATCCAACCGATATGCCGTTCAACTTGAATATACAATATTGCATAACCGCTTCAGAATCGACATGGGGAGAATGTTCAAATTGCAATATTGGTTGTGAATGTCGGGAACAATATGTATACGATGTTGTTGTATCGACATTCGTAAAACAATATTATATAACATTCATAGATATGTTTTTCAACACATTGTTAACTAATCTTACAACCTATATTGCTCCAATATTGTAGCTGACAATCCATATTCAGCTCAGGTTGAACCAATATTCCACCAATATCATCATTCCAATATTGTTTGTCCAATATACTCTCATATTGGACCTATATTATTTTTCACATGTACGATATATCTATATCGGCCCAATATGAAATCGGGTTCCAGCCAATATGATGTGCTACCTGGGGGATATTCATGATATTTTATAATTACCGTTTTTTTTCTTTAATTTCAACGCCCTGTATCTCAGAAACGAAGCAACTCCGGACATATGTCAATAAAAACTTTTCTTCCTAAAATGACCTAACGAATCACCACCTGCAGTTAGGAACCGTAGTTAGGAAACACCCTGTATATTGATCGATGCAGTTTTCAGAGGGACACCCTTTATATATAAAGAAATACATTGAGAATTCGCATTCTCTATGTGATGGAAATATAAATTCTTTCTTGGTTTGTCGAACTGAAAACAACTAATTTCCTGGCTATATGCCACGACGAACATTGAATTATATCTGTTGAACATCCGAAAGGCGAGCATGAAGAATAAAAATCCTCTAAAATTGAGAAAATGTCATTTCCAACAGCCATGGGACTACCCCAATTTCCGGATAATTATATAAGGAGTATACAGTTCTGAAAATCTCATTTTTATCTCACTTTTCATGGATCTTGGAATTTGATGGAGCGAGATATATACCAAGAATGTACTTTATCACTGACTGGGGTCATCTTCAGTTATATACACTGCTCTCCAACAGCCGCGGAAATATCAATAGACAAGATAGGTTGAAAATCACTTCGGATTCGAAACCATGACGTCTAATTCATTACCTTCATATATTTCGACGCATCATTATCGGTAACAATTTTCCTCATACTATTAACAAATTCATTCATTCAGTCAAGATTTCTGATCCATTGGATCACTCCTGATAATCTATTCGATTGTACTAGTTCTGATAGTTATTTCATTAACCCTGATATGAACTAACTTTATGCTCATCAATCTCAGAACAACTATTTTCGGTTTTGAAATATTTTTCTTCATGGAATGTCGTTGGTTCTGTGGTTGCTGGCGAGCAGTGTATCATTGAAGATGATCCTACTTGGTCATTAGTGTCCTTCTTGCTCCTGAAAATTTCAGTCTCCTACAACAATAATTACGTACGAAACTGGGGTGCGTCCATGAAAAGTAAGATAGAATTTATGTTATATGAAGATACCCTCTGGACTTATAATAATTATGATTCCTTTTTCTATTGCATGGATATAAATAAATTAACCTTGTAATAAATATCATGTCACATACACGAGAGCATCCTGGACTGGATTATTCTTATCGCGTAAGTAACAAAAGCTCATTGTCTAGGCCTTATGCGAATCTTTTCATAATGAGATATTTTTAAATTCTCTTTCGAACAGCAAGTACGAAACATCCAAGTACGAGAAGCTCTCGGAAGAAATTCACCATATGTCTCAATCGTTTGTAATTGAAATAAAAAGTTTTTTAAAACACTGGATTTCATCCCGAAGACATAAAAGTGGCGCAGTCGTGACGGATCTAAAAAAGTGCCGAAAAAATCGTGCCGGGTCCAAAGAAAAACCAAAGAACTGAAACAATTTTCTCGAAACAAGTTCGTGTCGGAACAAACCAAGTGGACAGAATCGGGCCAGCGTGAAGTTCCTTCCCCCCAGATTCAACCACAACAACAAGAAGAAAAACCAAAGACGGAACGGGCCAGCGTGAAGTTCCTTCCCCCCGGATTCGCTTTGAAGAAAGAAACAGAAGGTGCACAGCATACTTCAACCCCCAGCAGAACTGAAACGAGCCCCATGAAGTTCCTTCTCCTCGTATTTGCTCTGTAAGTACAAGTTTGCATTCAAATCGACATTTGTTGCATACACCCCTGAGATCCCTGAGATTCAAAAAATCCTTGAGATCCAAAAACCCAAAAAACCAAAAAAATCGACACGTGACTAACAAAAACACAAAAGCAAAAACACAAAAACAAACAAAATGGGAGAAAATAACGAGTTCAGTTTAAAAGAGTTACGAGACATGATACCTCAATACGATGGTGATCAAGCAACCCTACATGACTTCGTAGAAGCTTGTAGCTTTGTCAACGATCAAATAAATGAAAATCAAGCAAACGCATTGACTTTCATAATAAAAAGTAAATTAACAGGAAAGGCTAAAAGGTTCATTTCCAGCAGACAATTACAAACGTGGGAAGAAATCAGAATATTATTAATAGGACATTACGGAGATTGTAGAGATACTGAAGGGTTATTAAGAGATTTAACTTCTTCATTTCAGAAAACAAATGAAACACCTCGAATATTTGTACAGAGAGTCGAAAACCTACTCACAAAATTGAGAAGCAGCGTAGCTTTAGATAATAATTTGAACGCGCAAGAAAAAGCAATACTGAATACATCACATGAAAAAATCGCACTAAAAACAGTACTAGCAGGTTTAAGCGAGCCTTTTGGTACAGTGATACGATCACAAAAACCACAAAGTCTTGATGAAGCCGAACAATGTTTAATTGAGGAAGAAAACATAGCTTACTTAAGAAATTTCCGAATTTCCAAATCAACTTTTCCGAAACCAAATATTCAAACTCACAGAGTTTTTCCAAAAGAAAATCATGGCAAAGTTAATCAAACAAATTCAAACATTATTAAACAATACTGCAATTTTTGTAAGAGTAATACTCACACAAATACAGAGTGTTATCGGAAAAACAGAATTTCAAATCAAACCAACTCAAATCCAAACAGAAATAATTTTCAAAATCAAAATCATCTAAATCCGAGTACACCAAGTACTTCAAGACAAAATGTCATACAACAGATGCGACAACCAGTAATTCAAAGAAATAATGGTCAAAATAATGGTCAAAAATTTGGTCCAAATCAAAACTCAAATAACAAAGTGAATCATTTAAACTACGAAGTGGAATCAGTTCACTCGGGAGACGAGGTTCCAGAAATGATTTACGATCCCGAACAAGTTCAGAATCAGGAACAGAAACAGGATCAGGAGTTCGTATTCCAGGAACAACAGGAAGAATCAGAATTCAACTATCAACAATGGTAACGTCAAACAAAAAACTTTTTTTCGTTCAAGATAAGCAAGGTTTCAATTTTTTGATTGATACAGGTTCACCAATATCTCTAATAAAAAATGAAGTAGCTAATAAAAAACTCAGCTTGCCAAATTGTCAAATTAACAACGAAAATTTCTATATTTACGGAATAAATGAAAATTCTAATGATATACAGATACAAAAAAGTATAGATGTAATGATAGGTCCAGATAATTTAATGCATAGATATTACATTATCGACTTTGATTTCCAATTTGATGGCTTAATAGGAATAGATTTTCTAGAAAAATGTAACGCAGAGAATTTTTCGAACAAAAAACTGAAATTATTCTTCAAAGAACTACCTTTATACACTTTGAGTTCAAAAAATTCATCTCAAGATCAAACTCAAAATAAAAATGAAACAAGAAAAATAATCGTTCCACCCCGTACAATTCAACAAGTCGAATTAAAAGCGAGCAATGGAAACTTGAAAGAAGGTATTTGTTCACAGATATCTCTAAGCGAAAACGCTAGAATACCGAACTGTTTTGTAAAAATAAATGAAAATAAAATATTTTTCACTACAATCGCTAATTTTTCAGAGAATGAACAAATTTTTGAAATTTTACCGATCGAAATTGAACAAATTAATCGAGAAATCAATATACGAGGTAAATCAGAAAATTCAATTCAAATCAACAATGTCAACAATATTGATAGAAAACGACAAATTTTATCAGAATTAAGACTAGATCATCTTAACAGTGAAGAAAAAACTGAAATTGAAAACTTAAGTTTGAAATATCAAGAAATATTTTATCTTGAAAATGACAACTTAACATTCACGAATCAAATTAAACATGAGATAAATACAACTGACAAAAGTCCAATTTCTGTAAAAACGTATAGATATCCACAAACTTTGAAACAGGAAGTGAAAAATCAAGTTAAAAGTTTACTAGATCAAAATATTATACAACCGTCAATAAGCCCTTGGAATAGTCCTGTATGGCTTGTACCGAAAAAAATAGATTCAAGCGGAAAACAAAAGTGGCGCATGGTTATTGACTACAGAAAGTTAAATGAAATCACAATTGGAGATAAATACCCATTACCTAACATAGAAAATCTTTTAGATCAGCTAGGAAAATGTACATATTTCACTACGCTCGATCTTGCCTCTGGGTTTCACCAAATCGAAATAGAAAAAAGAGATATTCCAAAAACAGCGTTTAGTGTCGAAAACGGACATTACGAGTATTTACGCATGCCCTTTGGATTGAAAAACGCACCCTCTACATTTCAAAGAGTGATGGATTGTGTTTTGACAGGTCTACAAGGTGAAACATGTATGGTTTACATGGATGACATTATAATATACAGCGCATCACTTCAAGATCATATAAAAAGATTAGATTCAGTATTTGAACGTCTATCCAAAAACAACTTCAAGATACAACCCTGTAAATGTGAATTTCTGAAAAAGGAAGTTGCTTATTTGGGACACATTGTAACTGAAGATGGAGTAGAACCAAATCCAATGAAAATTGACGCAGTAAAAAGATTTCCTATACCAAAAAATCAAAAAGACATAAAATCATTTCTAGGATTGACGGGATATTACCGTAGGTTTATTAAAAATTACTCAGATATTTCAAAACCAATGACTCAATTATTGAAGAAAAATATCAAGTATGATTTCAATGAAAAATGCATTGAATCGTTCAACAAATTGAAAGAGTGTTTAACAACAGCACCCGTACTACAATATCCTGAATTCGATCAAGAATTTTATCTAACTTGTGACGCAAGTAATTTTGCTATAGGTTCAGTCCTTTCACAAAAGAAAAATAATGAAGATTTACCGATAGCTTATGCATCGCGTACATTGAATGGTGCAGAAACAAGATATTCAACCATAGAAAAGGAATTATTGAGCATAGTATGGTCTGTAAAACATTTTCGCCCATACTTGTATGGTAGAAAATTCCATATTTTTAGTGATCATAAACCATTGAAATATCTAAAGTCAATGTCAAATAATAGCTCAAGATTAATGCGATGGAAATTAGAACTAGAACAATATGACTATGAAATAGATTATAAACCAGGAAAACAAAATAAAATAGCTGACTCATTATCGCGAATAAAAATCAATATTTTGAGTGAGGAATCAGAAGATACTGACACAGCTTCAGAAATGAATCAAGATGAAAATGAAGTCGAATTTTTGACAAAATTCTATGAATTCGCAAACAAACGAAAAACTCAATCATTAATAGATTTTGAAATCATAAAACAAACAAATGACAATTTAGTATTTGCCCCACACTGTAACATAATATTATTAGTACCGATAAACGAAAATCGTGATACACCTCATTTATCAGCTGTTATTCAAGATACTTGCATAGACATAAATCCAGATGAAATGAACTTGAACTTGATACAGACTTTAACAATCAAACAAAGTCTAAGGTTTCAACAAAGGAAGTATTATTTAATACAATTACCCACACATAAACTGGAAGCAATTAGCTTGAAAGATTGTTTCAGAATATTTTATTCATTGAAGGACAAATTACCGGAAAATGAAAATTACTTTATCAACCCTCTGAAACATTTACCATTTTTGGATATTTTGAGTTTCATTTTTAAAGAAAAAAGCTTAACTTTCACTATCTGTCATGATATAGTTAAAGTTCCAGAACAAAATGAAAGACAAGGAATAATTGAAAACTATCATACGAGCAAAACCTCAGTACATAAAGGTATAAATAAAACATTCAGACGAATAAGAGATAGATTTGTCTGGCCAAATTTGAAAACTGACGTTGAAAACTTTATAAAAGCATGTGAAGTTTGTAATAGAACTAAAACGAATCGTCAAAATAAAGATTACCCACTTGTCATCACAGAAACTCCAAATAAACCATTCGAACACATAAATATCGATTTATTAGAAATCAATCGAAATAATATTCTATTGACTATTGTCGATAATTTTTCAAAATATGCACAAGCATACCAAATCGAAAATAAACAAGCTGTTACAGTTATTCAAAAACTATTGTTATATTTTCAACATTTTCCAATTCCAAAAAGAATTCATAGCGACTCAGGACTTGAATTTGATAACCAACATATGAGAGATCTTTCAAAATTATACAAATTTAAATTAACTTATAGTGCAGTCGCACATCCCCAATCTAATGGTGTAGCGGAAAGATTTCATGGAACACTTTTAGACTCTTTAAGAGCATATCACATGGATAATCCGAATAAAACAATCTTAGAAGGTTTACCGTTTTGTATAAAATCATAAAATCGAAGTAAATCAAATTCTACAAAATACACTCCAGAAGAAATAATTTTTGGGCATATTCGCACAGACGAAAACGAAGAAATATATAGTGAAGAAGAACTTCAAACTAATTTTATGAATGAAGTAAAGAATACCGCATCTTTTATTTTTGAAAAAGTCATAACTAATTTGAATAATGCGAAACAGAAAGCCAAACAAAGGTTTGATCAACATGTTAGACCGAGATACCAATACAAAGTAGGAGACTATGTCTATATTGACGAATCTCAATACGGAAATAAAATGCGAAACAAAAGAAATGGTCCATTTAAAATAATACGAATTACAAACACGAATACAGCGGAAATAGAGCTAGATAATAATAAAACCACAATTGTCAATTTTGACAGATTGAAACTAGCATCTCTTGTTGCAGGGCAATCTACGGAGCCAGAGCAAGAATAGAAAAAATCAAAACTCCAGCAGGTATTTTCTTTCAAAAGGAAGGAATTGCTAGAATTTCTAACGATGAATGGAAATTAATTGCTTATAAAAATATTACTTTATTGAAAATTTCATTTCAACAAAGTTTGAATGCTCAAGAACTATTACATAATATGATTGACAAAGAAAATGTCAACCCATCTTTTAAAGTGGCATTTTCAGCACAGTTATCATTATTGAACACAATGAATCAACAAATAAAAGAAAAATTTTCCGAAATTGTATTAACTACAACAAACCGTTTTAAACGAGGTCTCATAAATGCTGCAGGATCAGTTTGGAAAGTTTTAACTGAAAATCTTGATGCATCAGACGGAGAATTTTATAATGAGTGTATAAATAAGTTAGAAAAGGACGATAAAAATCTACAATTATTGATGAAAAATCAAATTCAGATTGTTTCAAGTACAATCAAAAATTTCAATAATACCCTAACCAAACTAAGTATTGACGAATATACTTTCAATGAAGATTTGAAACTAATTCAACAAGAAATGACAAAAAACAGAGAAACGAGATACTTTTTCGAACTTCAATTGAGAATTTTGGAAATGATTGAACAAATAATGCAGTCAAATTCCATTATTTTGGATCAACTTAATGATATCATAAATAGCATCACTTTTGCTAGGCTAAAGATAATACACCCATCAGTAATCGATCCAAATTTATTGATCGAACAATTGACGAAAATTCCATTATCTTTAACTCACGGAAATCTGCCTTTCAGCCCAATTCACAAGCATATTTCAGAAATAATCTCTTTGATAAAGCTGGAAGCATTTCAAACGAATGAACGAATAGTTTTTATACTCCATATACCAATCGTAGAAGACTCAGACTATGACTTTTATCATATTCACTCAGTCCCTACAAAAGATCCTAAAACCAACCTTTTCCATACAATTTTACCGTCCTATAAGTATGCTGCAATTGCAAGGAATAGCAAACAGTATATTACAGTCAAATATGAGGATTGTACAGAGATATACGAGAATGAATTTCGTATCTGTTACAACTATTTTCCAAAAGCTCTTTCACATGAATCACCCTGTGAAATATCGATCTTGATGGAATCAGTAATCACATCCAACTGCGAAAAACTAGTGATTAACATTGAAGATTATAATGTTCAGAAATTAGCAGATAACAAATGGCTGTTAACCATATCGGATAGGTTACCTGTTACTATTACCTGTCCAGGTAAGAATTCGGAAACCCAAATAATTCAAGAAAACTCATTATTGACTCTTGAACCAAAATGCAGTGCATTTATTGGAACCACAAGAGTATACGCCAGTTTCGACAACAATAATTCATTGTCACTTCAACTTTACATACCAGAATTATCGTATGACTGTTGCGAACAATTTCCGAAGAAAGAAGACATCCAAAATCTCAAACCAATCAAGATAAACCACTTGAACATGGACGAATTGAACATTGCTCAAGAAAAACTTCAAGAATACGATAAAACTTTGAATAAAATGATCAACGAACCGTTCTATCAAAGACATTTGAGTACTTTCACTTATATTTGTATAGTACTCATATTTTTCGTGATTTTCTGGCTAATATTCAAATGTTGCCTGAAAAGAAGACTTCTGGGTTATTTCAACTCTTATTCTGATAACGATGGAGACCACCCAAGCCGAGGCTGTTGTGCCCAGATTTTCAACTACTGTAACGTGAAATCTATGGTTTCAAGACGGCCTTCAATTCACCTAACTACAAGGTTCAACCCCACTGAAGAGGACGAGATTGTCTTCCAGACACCATCAACCCCAATGACGTCAAGAAGAACTCCGAAGAGGATCTAAGAAGATTGTATTTTTCTCTGAGTTCTTTGTATTCCATATTTAACCATATTTTTATCTTTTTCAATTAATTTTTCGTTCTTTGAATTTTTTATAAATCTATCAGATGGTATAAAAAATCTTAAAGGGGGAGGTGTTATATGAAGATACCCTCTGGACTTATAATGATTATGATTCCTTTTTCTATTGCATGGATATAAATAAATTAACCTTGTAATAAATATCATGTCACATACACGAGAGCATCCTGGACTGGATTATTCTTATCGCGTATAAGTAACAAAAGCTCATTGTCTAGGCCTTATGCGAATCTTTTCATAATGAGATATTTTTAAATTCTCTTTCGAACAGCAAGTACGAAACATCCAAGTACGAGAAGCTCTCGGAAGAAATTCACCATATGTCTTAATCGTTTGTAATTGAAATAAAAAGTTTTTTATAACACTGGATTTCATCCCGAAGACATAAAATTTATCATTTCAGAACTGAGAAGGAATTTGAGTTCTTATCGAATTAGACGTTTTGTTTTCTGTTCTCGAATCCGCAGTCGTTTCAATGATTTTCCGGACATGTAGGTGGTTCCATGGCTGCTAGCGAGCAGTTTATATAACTAAAAGTGATATCAATTGGTCATTGACTGTATCTTTGAAATATTCCTTGCTCCTGGAAATTTTACAATCATAACTCGATAATTACGTAGGATATGGGGGTGTTTTCATGAGAAGTGAAAAATTAAATTTTCAGAACTGACATTTTTTCAGGAAAAATATGAATGGTTAGTTAATTGGGCGTCCTGATTCCGAATCCGAAGTGATTTTCAACCTTTTTTGACTCCTAATATCATTTTCCGGCGAAAATTAGGGTGGTTCCATAGCTGTTGGCGAGCAGGTATATCACTTGATCGTAGAGTGCATTTTTGATATACAGGGTGGTCCGTTTTTTAATACGGAAAATTCAACAGCGTATAGTTCTCGATGAAATAATGAAAAAATCCCTATGAGCATATACTCTTGAACGCTTCGTTTATGAGATATTGGGTGTCAAAAATACGCTTCTGAATATATTTTTCTACTCAAAAGTTAGAAACGGTAGATAAATCAATGAAATTTTTCACAGATACTAAACTTTTTGAGCTTTATTAGATTGAATAAAAATTATTCATGAAAACTATTCAGTGGCGGCTGAATCTGGGGTGGCGAAGGTGATAATTACAAAAAATTTTCGAGTAATTATTTTCCATTTATTTCTCAAGTTTGAATGAAAAGAGCTCGCTTGTGAGATTTTATTACATTTTTCAATTAAATAATACTACTTGATATCAATTGAAGAAGTAGGCTATGCTCAGTTGCTCACTGTTCACTTTTTATGTGCTGTCACTCTGAAAGTTCTGTCAAAGAAATAACAAACTGGAGTTATTCCGTGTTTTTATTCAAGAGTATGCAGATATTCATTTCGTTCACGGATTTTGTAATGAAAACGCAGAGGCAGCAGTTCGGGAATACAGAAATCGCTTCCCTAGGAGAAGGGTATACCTAATGCACGAGTCTTTATCAATACTCACTCACGTTTTGTAAACGGCGAATGCTAACTAGATTCAATGCATTACAATGTTTCTCTCATTGGGTTTAGAGACATGCATAGGTTTGGTTTTTATTTTTCCTTCTGAAACGAAGCTATTAGATAAGAAATCTAAGAGTCCAAAAAATTTCATTTTGAAATGCACGCCCTGAAAATAAACTGGGCGTCAATTGAAACGTTAATAGTAAAATTTGGCATCAAATTTGACTTCTCGTAATTTCTAAAATATTGAACGAATTTTGAATTGCCGCCCAGATTCTGAATGCCTTTTTCATCGTCTTTCGAACCGTTCCTTACAGCTTCTTCTAAATTGATCAGGACCCATGATACAGGGTGAAACAAAGTTTCGTGCATTTTGAAAAAAAAATTCTCCGCCCCCCCATTTTGTCGGAAGACCACGATGCTCATATTTTATTCGGGCATTTCATAAATAGCAACCATACCTCGGGACGTTTTCGAGTTTTTGCCAAAAACTACTGTGGTTTCCGAATTTTTTTTTTTGCATTATTTTTTAATAGACTAATCATCTATATCCTCAAAACGATGAATTAGTCTATTCATTGTCATGACTGACTTATTGAAAATGGTACTTAAATGAATTTGGGCATATCCTAATTGTCGTAACCTGAAATAATAATTATCTGTACTGAATTATCGTTTATATCACTATAGTGATCTTACCTGATGATATTTTCCATTTTGACCCGATTTGAACGGGGCATCTTTGAATTTTTAGGGACTCGAATTACAATGACGTTTTCATGAAAATTGGCAATTAATATAACCTCTATGCATACCTACCTACAGTGTTTCAACAATACGTTGTTATATAGAAACAAGGTATCGTTGTTTGTTTTTGTTGACGAGATGAGTTGATTTTCTGCTCACTAAGGTAAGAAACTTTCATCATAGACTGCGAAGTAATAAATTATTGATTGTTTTTGAGTAACCTGGTATACATATCTGCTCCAACGCTTTCCTGAAATGCATGAAAGCATCCATTTATGGAACTCCTCTAAAATTAGTCCATTTAAAAAAAATGCAATAACCATTTTTTTTTTCGGAAACCACAGTAGTTTTTGGCAAAAACTCGAAAACGTCCCGAGGTATGGTTGCTATTTATGAAATTTCCGAATAAAATATGAGCATCGTGATCTTCCGACAAAATGGGGGGGCGGAGAAATTTTTTTCAAAATGCACGAATCTTTGTTTCACCCTGTATCACGGGTCCTGATCAATTTAGAAGAAGCTGTAAGGAACGGTTCGAAAGACTATGAAAACGGTATTCAGAATCTGGGCGGCAATTCAAAATTCGTTCAATATTGTAGAAATAACGGGAAGTCAAACTCGATGCCTTTCACTATTAACGTTTCAAATGACGCCCAGTTTATGTAACTCATTCATGAACTGTAATAGGTCTTAAAGTTAGCTCATTGATATTTCCACAATAGATGTGAATTTCATCACAATTGGTTATAGCATTTCTGAGAAATCAATGAATAATCGGAACTTGAACACCCTATATCTCGAAAACGTAGCGTTTAAAAGTATATGTTCATAGGAAGTTTATTTATTATTTCAACGAGTACTATACGCTGTTGAATTTTCCGTATTAATAAACGGACCACCCTGTATATCTCGTTCCAGAAAATTTCGAGATCCTCACCCAACAAATACGTAAGATACAGGGGTGTTTTCATTAGAACTGAGACACACTGTATATATCCATTTTCCAGGTTCTTGATTCATCTGAGAATATTCCTTTTCAATACTTCCACTCAATCAAGGGGTACGAACTTGAACGATGGAAGCTTGTCATTTTTATAGACCTTCAATCGCAGATTCGTGATTAGGTTTTCTCAATTCAGAATTTCTTTCCTCTTCCTGTATAATGAATATCGATTTGTCATACATCCAAAAAACAAGTGCACTATCATTTTTCAAACATTTACTCCTCACTGTCTATACTTTCATTTTTGCGCTAGAGGTCGCGATTCTCGAATTATTCAAAAACAATTCGAAAAATTTACTTTCAGTACTTTCAGTATGTTGTTCATAGCACTTCTCTTTACCACACTACAAAAAATTGCGTCTACAGCATTTTCCTCCCCTGTTTTATGTCCGTTTACTAAACTATATACTGTTCAGTTCCATGGTCGGGTTTCACTTCATGCAACTTCAATTCTTTTGATATCTTTGTCAAGAACTGGGAAATTAAAACAGGCTGCTTTGTGGAGATTCATCGGACTATACGAGGTTCTTTGTGCGCAATGAATTTCCACAGTGGCAGCTTCAATTTGAATCGAATTATTCGTTTTAACACACACATTCACATCGATGTTGTCGCCTTGCCAACATGAAATTTTCTGATTTCTCTCCGGAAACGTGTATCCAGGATTGGAATCGAATAATAAGCCAGCATTATGTCGCTTTCCGATGGCAATTCAATCATATCCTTTCAGTCAAGGTTCCTCACCCAGAAAATTAACCCTACATCGCACGATTTTTTATTTTGAAATCAAAGAAATTGTTTCGGATGGAAAACATCGACAATAATCAGAAGAAAATGTCGAATAAATTCAATGATATATCGAAGACTGGAAACTTTGGCACGATAATACACTACACTATTTTACCACTAACCAAACCGATTTCTTGAAGGCCTCGACACGTGTTTCGCTAACTATGCTAGCATCTTCAGGAGAAGATTAAAACAGTTTTTTACCATTTTTTTGTGATTGCATATTCCATATTTCTTTCTCTGTTGTCGTCGTTTTCAGTTCCGAATAGTTTCAATAATTCATTTAATGATTCTTAATATTTTCATTTGTCGAATTGCTGTTTGTTATTTTTGACTGACGGTGAGTGGTGACGACTGACGCTGACATAGTCAGTTGTCAATTCTCATTCTTCTTCTTTTCCTTGAGAAATCCTGACCTGAGCACCCGTGTCCCTGTGCTTGGTATCCTGTCAGGCTGTGGCCGGTGGTTGATGAAATGTTAACAGGGATAGAAAAATATAATGAACCTCACTATAATTCCAACATTGAAAAATTTGAAAAACGAAGGAGGAGAAAGTTGAACTCGTTTGGACATGTGTTAAATTTCGATTCTCCAGGTAGACTTTATAAAATAGTTCGAATAAATAATTTTCCAGGCCTAACCAAAAAAGACCAGAGACCCGAAAGATATTTGTTTCGATTTCTGTAATTATCCAGACTGAAATTAGCAACCAGTGCTTCAGGCTAAACACAGGGTTTGTAATTAAAGCCTACACTCTCTTGGCTCCTTATTGATTTCAGGTCGATTGGATAACATTGAATCCTGGTTAATAATGTAGGTACCGAGGTATGTATACCTCCTGTGCCTGTCTCCACTGTTGCTACTTTGGGCCTCTGTACGAAAATAGCAGGTGGAGTAAACCCCCTTATTAACAATCTGGCGTCCGATACCCCTTCCTCTTCCCCGTCAAATACTAAAGTAGTCTCTGTTAGAACAAAGCGCCAAACTAGGGGCTCCAGAAATAAAGGCCATCACACTATTTCCATTTCTTAACACCCAAGTAGCACACATATATTGGGACAATATCGGTGCAATATTACGAAAATATCGGCAAAATATTGTGAAAGTAATATTGGCGAGAAAAAAAATGTGAACATTCGGCGATATTGGTACAATATCAGTTTCCAAATGTGGGTAGAATATTCTCATATTAATATTGGTTGAATATTCGTAGAGTAATATCGGACACACAATGTAATATCAATATTGGCGAGAAATTAATGGTGAACATTCGGCAATATTGGTGTAATATATGGAAATATCGGTGAATCATTGGAAATCATCATGAAGGTATGTTGTCTCAGAAATATTGGTAGAATATTCTCATACCAATATTGCTGGTATATTCGTGAAGTTATATTGGTCACGAAATGTGATATCAATATACTGGTGCAATATTGGTTGGAAATATTGGTACATTATTGAAAATCATTATGTAGCTATGTTGTCTTCAAAATATTGGTGGAATATTTCCATACCAATATTTGCGAGTTATTCGCATCAGGAATAATCACAAAGGTCAGCCCAGCCGGAGTGCAATGGGAGGGCCTTGCCCTAGGGAAGCCGCCTTGTTGATCACGGTTAACCCCTACTCCAGGTTATAATACTTTACAATCGTCTAAAGCCAATATTTAAATTCTCTCGTCGGATCGGCAATGAGAGGACGTTACCAATCAGTTATAGCGCCATCTATCGACATCCGGTTTAGGAGTGCGTAATATGGAATAAATATCGAAATTTCGAAATCGATATGTATTCTCAAAACAATATGTGAACAATATTGCTTACATGATATAGTGAATCACATATCAGCCAATATAAGATGATATTATTTTCTGAATATGGCTAGAAAACTATTCACCCGATATGCAATTGAACTTGAAAATACAATATTGCTTTTCTCTTCTATGTCCGATATAAGATACATATTGAATTGCCGTCATTGATATTCATATTTGAATCATTGAAAATCCCTTCAGAATCGACATGTGGAGAATGTTCAAATTGCTATATTGGTTATAATTGTTGGAAACAATATGTATACGATATCTTCCGCATGATATGGATAGAATGATATTAATCAAGATAGGTGAATATGATATTTCGAATATTGTTGAAACAATATTCAACCAATATGCCGTCGAACTCAAATATACAATATTGCACAATCGCTTCAAAATCAACATGGGGACAATATTCAAATCGCGATATTGGTTATAAATGTAAGAAGCAAATTGTATACGATATCTTCCGCATGATATAGATAAAATGATATCAATCAAGATGGGTGAATATAATGTTTCAAATATTGTTAAAACAATATCCAACCGATATGCCGTTTAACTTGAATATACAATATTGCATAACCGCTTCAGAATCGACATGGGGAGAATGTTCAAATTGCAATATTGGTTGTAAATGTCGGGAACAATATGTATACGATGTTGTTGTATCGACATTCGTAAAACAATATTATATAACATTCATAGATATGTTTTTCAACACATTGTTAACGAATTTTACAACCAATATTGCTCCAATATTGTAGCTGACAATCCATATTCAGCTCAGGTTGAACCAATATTCCACCAATATTATCATTCCAATATTGTTTGTCCAATATACTCTCATATTGGACCTATATTATTTTTCACATGTACGATATATCTATATCGGCCCAATATGAAATCGGGTTCCAGCCAATATGATGTGCTACCTGGGCATGTGTAGTTTTTCATATGCATCTTATTTCCTAACATTATTAACTTGCTCAACTAATTTTAGGTTGATAATATGTGTGTCATGATTGTGATTGAACATGTGTTCGGCTGCACATGGTTTATTTGGCATATCAGTTTTCAAATGTGCTTGGTGTTCTTTGAACCTTGTTTTTATGAATGTTTGGTTTGGCCGATATATGTTTCATCACAATCATCATTATCAGCAATAACCCTTCTTGGAAAAATCACGTGAGATCAATTGCGAAAAGTGCATCCCAAAAACTTGGTTTTCTCCCAGGCAACCAGATGGCGTTCCAGTGACGTCTTTTTTTCGTCACTTGAATGACCAAAGTAACGTCAGTAGTTGACGCCGCATTGACGTGATAATGACGTGAATAAGTCACAGCCCAATGACGTCATACTACTCACGTCGTATTGACGTCATTCACTCACCAAACTGTGACGTCCGACTGACGTCATAATGACGTCAAAATGACGATTGAATTTGGCGATGAGGTAAAAAAGATTGCTTCAACATGGTGTGATTAAAACCACTAGCCTCTGATGAAATGATATAATCCCAACAAACATTTTAGGTATTATATACGTCATTTCGACCTTAGAATAGGTCAACGACTTATTTGGCCTAAGTGAATATTACGTCTTATTTACTTCAAATTTACCAATATGGGGAAAAAACTGGAAGTAATTCAGAAGACGAGAATAGGGATATTAGGGTATCCTGACCAATAGGTCGAGGAAACAATTAGGTGAAATTGCCCTAATTCTAGTCCGATGGTGGTCTGATTTTAGTTATTCTGACGTTATTCATTACCTACTTATGGGTGAGTTTACTAAGATTTCTACCTGGTTTACTGTCATTTGGTTGGGTTCGGAAAACAAATATGTACCGTGTTTCACGATCGACTATACCTACTCATTTACGTGTGGAGACTTAGTAGTTTATGAACATGGCGTTCAAAAGAAAACTCGATAGTAGTGGAAGGTGTAGATAATATGCATGTTGTTTAGCTTATTTGAGGTTGTTGTGAATCGTTATTCAACCTGCGATGCAAAATTTATTGTGAAAATGTTGATTTTACACATGTAAAATTAGTGGGCCCACGAAATTATTGGATTTGTAGAAAAATACTGGATGATATTCTTTGTGTTTTCGAATTATTTTTCAACAATTCCATCTAAAAATGGATCAACTGGTAGAATATGATCATATATGCGAAATTTAACCTTTTCTGTATTACTATTCATCAGGATGTGGTCGCTATGCAGAGATTTCTTCTTTTTCCGTCAATGGCGAAAAAGGTTCGAGCCAACAAATATGGCGTCGGTTTCATATTGGACTTGAAAGTCGAATTTTCCAGAATCTTCAACTTTCAGGGCGAATAGGCTTCGTTCATAGTCGAAAATTCTGTATATTCTGACTATGGAGCCCAATTTCCCCATATTGGGATTTTAGACTATATCAACGAGTATATTATTTGAGTAGCAGTCAACCTGATGGATTTATATTATCAGATGTTCCCTATAATCATATAATTTGTCAAATGTTTGTTGTTCGCTTTCAATTTCTTATTCTGCACCACGGTATGTTTTCTAATTGGTCGCTGGATGACAGGCTTCATTTTTCAGCGAATCAGAAAAGTCCATCGCCGTGTTGTCATCTCTCGAACAGTGTTGCCGTTCTAGTATACTTTTAGTACATTTGCCATTTTTATACGTTCTCAACCGAAGTGTAATAATTGATACCTGTTTTTTTTTTTATAAAAGTTATTTGAAATATGCATTCAGATCTGACCAATGGAATAACTGGAAGTAAAACTTCGAATGTCAAAACAAATCGATGGTTTAGATGATCAAACATCATCGTAATGTATAGAAAGATATCATGATTTGCTTTAGAAGCGTTCAAGCGGTAAGCTACCTGAACCACTCACTGGTGATAAAGAATAAAACATTCAAAACTCATACATTGCGCTTGTCTCCAGTTTTTAATATTTTCAGAAATTAATGATCATCTCAAAACATTTGCCGACCTCAAAGCACCAGGATCAATAATACTCATCAACTTTGAGAACATGATTTTAGGACTAATTTTGGTATTCTCGGCTCTCTCAAGGACACTTCGTTCTATAAGGATTTCATAGTGGTAATCTTGCCTTCATCGGATATGAAGTTGGTACTGATTAGGTTAAAAAAAGTATAAGAAACTCCTTCGACTCAATTGGTCAAAAATAGGCAAAACAGAGTATAAATCCGACTTATTTTCTCCATCTGATTATTCCCTGACTTTATGATCGTTTATCAAGTTAGAATTTGGTGAATTTCAACTCCAATAAATATCCTGATAGTTCGAGGGCCTTGAAGACATTTTACTGGTGATTTTGATGTTAAATATTACCTAATTGATAACTAAATGCTCACTAGGACCATGAAGTTATGTTTGAAGTCTGTAATGAGTAGTTTCCAACTATGCAATTTGTCTATAAAGTTGATGGATTTTATAGGAAATGTTGAGGTCCTAACCAGGTATTTTACAACCTAATCCATAACTTTCAAGTTACTCAGGGCATAAAGGTAAAATATTTTGTCGGAAATTAGTAAATTTCGACTTCTTCGAGTAATTTCTCCTCTCTGCTTGGTATAATTCTCTTAAAATGTTGGTTGGGATATTGATTATGCATCGTTGAGTCTGCTTGGTGGGTCCCTCCTGTGTCATGTTTATTCAATCGCCTATTCAGCAGCGCCATCCTTCAGCATCTCCATCAGAATGCAATCAGTTACTCGTATTTGTATAAAAAATTATGTAGTTTGTGTCGGCGAGATGTAAGCAAACAAAGAATAGTTTGATAGCAATGGAAAGGATGTTGGCGAATTTGGCTTCACTTTGTTAAATAATGTATATTGATGCATTCTTCATCACCCAAAAATCTAAATAGTAAATTATTGAAAAATTTCAAAATTGACGAAGCTCACCAAATTGGTACGTCACACCGACGTGATTTTTAGATGTCATAGATACGTCACTGCAACGTCATAAGAGTAGGGGTCTCAATATAGGTATACCTGAACAATCATTTTTATATATACATAGGTTGTTGGTTTCCGGGATATACAGTGTCAAAGTTTTTTAGAAAAAAGTTTTTCTACTACTTTTTGGGTATATTTATAATTAGAATGAAACTTGCATGTTGATTCGCTTTCATGAGTTATACTTCTG
The DNA here is from genome assembly GCA_918026855.4 of Phaedon cochleariae. Taxonomy (NCBI): domain Eukaryota; kingdom Metazoa; phylum Arthropoda; class Insecta; order Coleoptera; family Chrysomelidae; genus Phaedon; species Phaedon cochleariae. The sequence continues at coordinate 53,399,096 of OU896713.1, read as the reverse complement.
TTTCACATGATGATATATAAGCATCCATGGTTTAGAGAAGGTCTGGTAAAAATAGACGTCGACAGGACGTCCCTGCAACGTCATGAAACTGACGTCTTCTTTTACCCATCTAAGTGACGTTCACTCGATGTCGAAACGATGACGTGATTATCACGTCATAGTGACGTCATAAATCAGTGTGTGACGAAAAATCACCAATAAGGGACGTCACAGTGACGTGATCATTCGTCATCTGGTTTCCTGGGCTGTTTCGGGCCAGGAGATATTTCACTTCAAGTCAGTTGCTTATGATCTATAAGGCACAGATCCGACCTGTCCTGAAATACTGTTCCCATATTTGGAGTGCAGCACCCAGACAAACCCTAAAACTGTTGGATTCTGTCCGAAAAAGGGCAATTCGTCTTGTGGGTGAAGCCTCGCTCACAAACCCACTCACTTCTCTGGAAAACCGTAGAACAGTTGGCGGTCTGGCTCTATTTTATAGATATTTTCATGGACGATGCTCTCCTGAAATATCAACAATTGTTCCTTCCTTGGCAGTCCCCGCGAGATTAACTCGTCGAATTGAGGCTTCGCACCCCTTCGTGGTCACTTTGGAGACCAGCCGAACATCTCTTTCCAAAGAGTCGTTCATCCAACGAACAGCGACGCTCCGGAACACATTGCCAAGGGAGGTGTTCTCCGAAGCATATAACCTCCAGAAATTCAAGAATTACACCAATTCCTACCTCATTTCCCTAGGTTCTCACGATGTTGTCTGAACATTACAGGATATCCCTTTTCGTGGGACATCAAAAAAGATTATTCGTGGTTTATTCAAAACTCACCCCCAAATCGATGTAGATGATGTAGATGGGGTAGGGCAGCACCAGACAGCCGGAAGTGAGCCAAGCGCCGACCGAACACACTAGGGCGGGAAACCGGGCACCGTTCGGATTCCTTACGAAGCGGAATCTGTCCCAGGCCAGAAGGACGAACGTCAGAGTCGAAGTGTGCAGAGGGATGTCCTGCAAACGAAATTGGATAATCCATACTAATATAAAAAAAAAAGAAAAATTTGTTTGTGTGTTAGTTTTTTTTTTTTTAAGGAGGAAGGAAAGCTCAAACTCTCAAAGTCATATCCACAACTTTGATAATGATGTCCCAACCAACATTTTAAGAGAATTATACCAAGCAGAGAGGAGAAATTACTCGAAGAAGTCGAAATTTACTAATTTCCGACAAAATATTTTACCTTCATGCCCTGAGTAACTAAAAAGTTATGGATTAGGTTGTAAAATGCCTGGTTAGGACCTCAACATTTTCTATAAAAACCATCAACTTTATAGACAAATTGCATAGTTGGAAACTACTCATTACAGACTTCAAACATAACTTCATGGTCCTAGTGAGCATTTAGTTATCAATTGGGTAATATTCAACATCAAAATTACCAGTAAAATGTCTTCAAGGCCCTCGAACTATCAGGATATTTATTGGAGTTGAAATTTACCAAATTCTAACTTCATAAACGTTCATGTAGTCAGGGAATAATCAGATGGAGAAAATAAGTCGGATTTATACTCTGTTTTGCCTATTTTTGACCAATTGAGTCGAAGGAGTTTCTTAGACTTTTTTAACCTAATCAGCACCAACTTCATATCCGATGAAGGCAAGATTACCACTATAAAATCCTTATACAACTAAGTGTCCTTGAGAGAGCCGAGAATACCAAAATTAGTCCTTAAATCATGTTCTCAAAGTTGATGGCTATTATTGACCCTGGTGCTTTGAGGTCGGCAAATGTTTCGAAATGATCATTAATTTCTGAATATATCGAAAAACTGGAGACAAGCGCAATTCATGAGTTTTGAATGTTTTATTCTTTATTACCAGTGAGTGGTTCAGGTAGCTGCTTGAACGCTTCTAAAGAAAATCATGATATCTTTCTATACATCACGATGATGTTTGATCAACTAAACCAGCGATTTGTTTTGACATTCGAAGTTTTACTTCCACTTATTCCATTGGTCAGATCAGAATGCATATTTCAGATAACTTTTATAAAAAAAAACATGTATCAATTATTACACTTCGGTTAAGAACGTACAAAAATGGCAAATATACTAAAAGTGTACTAGAACGGCAACACTGTTTGAGAGATGACAACACGGCGATGGACTTCTCTGATTCGCTGAAAAATGAAGCCTGTCATCCAGCGACCAATTAGAAAACATACCGTGTTGCAGAATAAGAAATTGAAGGCGAACAACAAGCATTTGACAAATTATATGATTATAGGAAACATCTTATAATATTAATCCATCAGGTAGACTGCTACTCAAATAATATACTCGTTGATATAGTCTAAAATCCCAATATGGGGAAATTGGGCTTCATAGTCAGAATATACAGAATTTTCGACTATGAACGAAGCCAATTCGCCCTGAAAGTTGAAGATTCTGGAAAATTCGACTTTCAAGTTCAATATGAAACCGACGCCATATTTGTTGGCTCGAACCTTTTTCGCCATTGACGAAAAAAGAAGAAATCTTCACATAGCGACCACATCCTAATGAATAGTAATACAGAAAAGGTTAAATTTCGCATATCTGATCATATTCATTCATTGATTCATTTTTAGATGGAATTGTTGAAAAATAATTCGAAAACACAAAGAATATCATCCAGTATTTTTCTACAAATCCAATAATTTCGTGGGCCCACTAATTTTACATGAGTAAAATCAACATTATCACAATGAATTTTGCATCGCAGGTTGAATAACGATTCACAACAACCTCAAATAAGCTAAACAACATGCATATTATATTATCTACACCTTCCATTACTATCAAGTTTTCTTTTGAACGCCATGTTCATGAACTCCTAAGTCTCCACACGTAAATAAGTAGGTACAGTCGATCGTGAAACACGGTACATATTTGTTTTCCGAACCCAACAAAATGACAGTAAACCAGGTAGAATTCTTAGTAAACCCATCCATAAGTTGGTAATGAATAACGTCAGAATAACTAAAATCAGACCACTATCGGACTAGAATAAGGGCAATTTCACCTAATTGTTTACTCGACCTATTTGGTCAGGATACCCTAATATCCCTATTCTCGTCTTCTGAATTACTTCCAGTTTTTCCCCATATTGGTAAATTTGAAGTAAATAAGACGTAATATTCACTTTGGCCAAATAAGTCGTTGATCTATTCTAAGGTCGAAATGACGTATATTATACCTAAAATGTTTGTTGGGGTAGTCAATCAGAGAGACTTATTGAAGTCCATCTTCAGCCGTATTCCAGAAGTTATTACAAGCAAAGGCATGTGAAAATATACATTTTGTTATAAAACCAATAATTGACTTACATGGAGGTTAACATTATAATGTGTTTCAAATGGATGCCGATGACTGTCATCATAATATTTAATCATTTATCTATTTATTTATTTATTTATTTATTTATTCCAAAAAATACATCCAACAGGCCCAAGAGCCCAGTAATAGGTGTACAAAATTAATAATAGGTGATAAGAGTAGTCCTATACTAAGCATAATTAATATTAAGTGAATGAGAGCATAATGTATAATTATCAATTAGGAAGTGTGCTGAGAATATCACGTTTGAATTGTGCAAATAAATATCTACATTGGGTGTATTGTTAACGCTCCTAGACATTGTTGATAAAGGTGAGTGGAAGTTATGCACGCAGTGTTAGGTACGGGAAAGTAAAATGTGTTACATGAGCGAGATGAGAAACGAGGTACATTGAACATCATTTGTGACAATTAAGTTGAACAATCTATTTGGTTGTGTATTATTTTGTAAATAAAGCACATGTCTCTCATTTCGCGATACTTTCTTAGTGATATCAGATTAAACTCCTGTAGCAAGAGGCCATAATTATAGCCTCTAAAGGGAGAATTTCTTGTGAATATCGTGATTGATAATAATAAATGAGAAGTTTGAGAATAAACGGGTTTTCATAAAAAATGAAGGACCCTGTGCCTTAGGAACGCGCACTCATGAAATCAAAAGTCAAGTTTCAGAAGGGAAACTTGACGAGCACTCAAGGTGCGCGTAAAACCATTTCTGATTGTAAAACAGAAAAAACTAATGCCCACACCCTCGAGAGAACGCACTAAAAATCCAAGAATCAATTTATAATTCATTCATTTTTAATGAGAACCCGTGTATTCTCAAACTGAAACTTATTTATTATTCCAATTATTTCTGCTAGTTCAGAACGGCATTCTTCGGAAACTGCTCATCAAATATCATAAAATAGGGATGTACTGTTTGAAAGAGAACCATTTTTGGTTGCAAAACAGGAAAAACTAAAGGGTCCTGTACCCTTGAGAGAGCGCACTAAAAATCCAAAAATCAATTAAGAATTGATTCATTTTTGACAAAAACCCATTTATTCTCAAACTAAAACTTATTTATTATTATAAATCACGATATTAGGATGACAGTTATCGGCATCCATTTCAAAAACATATAAGGTGTACCTCCATGTAAGTCAATTTCTGGTTTTATAACAATATGTAAATTTTCACATCCCTTTTGCTCATAGTAACTTCTGAAATACGGCTGAAGATGGAATTTTAAATAAGTTCGAAACATGTCCCTTTGATTGACTACATCATTATTCAAGTTGTGGAAATGCCTTTGAGCTTTCCTTCCTCCTTTCAAGAATTCCACTACACTTTGAGCAAACAAGGGCTTCTACCAGAGGTTGTTTTTTTTTATTCGATAGGCTCCGAAACTACTGGACCGATTTGAGAAATTCTGCCACTATTAGAAGCCGAAATCATTCCTTATGAACATAGACTACTTTTTATCGCGGAAAAAATGCTTCATTCCTACGGGAAAACGGGTAATAGGACAACAGGTAGGTAGTAAAAATTATCCTTCCATACTTATCTTTTTCATATAACTTCTAAACAGCTGAACCAAAATTTTATATGGTTAGTTCGATGGTTTCCTGGATGATCGACCCTAGTCAATATCAGAACCTGTTTTTTGGATCAGAAAGACCCGGATAGCACAGAATATTTGATGAATATTCTGGAAACGTTCAAATATACTTATATATTCTAGAATATTTCTATGAAATGTTCTCAGAATGATCATAGAATATTCTGATTCTGAAAACAATATTCTATGAACATTCAATTCGACAGAATATTCTGAGAATATGAGTAACAAAATATATAATAATTATGTTCCTATTCTTTCATCAATATTTATAATGTTCACCCGCCGCCTGACACAACCTATCATTCTCTAGCCTCAATGCTGATTATCCCACTGATACAGTGTTGTCATCTCGCAATCCATTTTATTGTTCTGGGTTCTGCAGCACCTCAACTACCCAAATAGGTAGGTTACAGGTGCTGCAGAACAAAGTTCTTCGAATCTTTACGAATGGTAATCGATACACTCGGGTGGCGGATCTACATGAGATGTGTCAGAACATCCCTTATATCAGAGGACACACATCATGAAAATCTCTAACAAGTTCGATAGATTCCATTTTCAGGGTAGTGAGCTCACCAGAAAGATATCACTTCCACCAGAGCTGAACATGGAATCTATAAAAAACAAGGACTGATTTACGAGTCAACCGACGTGTTTCGGAACTATTAAGCGATTAGTACGATTCTCAACACGGAAAACATAGAAACTGTGAAAAGTTCGGGGACATCGCGTAAGCGAATGTCCCTGAAATTCTCGACAGCGATACGGACTGCAGCGTTAGTCTCTTCGACATGTTTCAGTGTCATACTGATGTTGGCATATGAATGGGTGATTTTAGTCTACAAATGAGTTACAGGATGTTTTCATTAATTGATCTTTTCATGTTCAGTCTTCTGTAGTGAATACCATGTTCTATCTATATCAACTGAACAGGAAGCAATGCTATTGTCTCCGTTTAGAAGAATGCAAGCGGATTCCTTGATTTTTCTTTTTTGTTTGTTATTTTCCTTTCCTATGATCTTGATATTATTCCTTTCTGCCATATGTTGTCCATCTTCAGTAAGGATTTGTTCAGTTAGCTTCGAATTAGACAGTATTTAGTAATTTGAAGATTCTGCGGTACAGTCAAACATCGATTGAGCAATAGTTATACTATAATCGACTTTGTTTCAGGACTTGTGCTCTGCACCAAGGATATATCAATACAATTCCATGGAAAAAAATCATTATCACGTGACATAGCCGTCATTTTCGCAATTTCCTTCAGATACGCCTGTTGGTACCGGATATCTTTTCATGGTTTAACTATTAAACATCACTTGAGTCTTCAATGGACGAGGTGTATTTTGCATGATTTTCAAAATAATAACAAAAAAACACGTTATTTTATAGTAAAAAAAATATTTCTACAGAGAAACGAACAAATTTCCAAACGAAAACAAACGAAAGCAAACCAAAACTAAGGCGGCCCGGTGATCGAGAGCGCGAAGGCGCTGAGTTCGTATGGGGACTCCCACCGAGGCATGGGTTCGAATCCCAGTTAGGCCATGGATGTTTGTAAATGTATGCTTTCTTAACCCCGCACAAGTTTCGACTTATGGGGCGTTGGGTCCAGTGCTGGGTTCAACGAGAAAATGCAATTGAAAATAATAACTCAAGAAATGTTTACAATTCAATGTGACAGGAAACGATAACATTTGATGTGCTCAGGTAATTGAACCACGGGAGTACTACCTGAGCAAAGAAAGGCAAGTTCTGCTTGACATTTCAGTGTAATGAACCAATACTCAACCTCCACTTGTTTTGACAAATATTCTCAGTGGCTTATCTTTTTTAACTGCAAACTCCACCATAGCAGTCCAATTGAATTCCTGATGAGAGTCATCACTACGAATACTTAAAATTCGCAAAACTCTGGAAAATTATTTGAGATCTAGAAAATCACATTTTTTCAAACAAAGAACTTAATAGGGATGTTGTTTCTTAGCTAGTCGAAACACAGGATGTAGTTGACTACGTACCATTAAATCTCCAGCTCTTTGGCACGAGAAATTTCGCTGTGGGCCGAATCCCCTTCGTTTTGTCCATGATTTGGCCTGAAGCATCGAAGATATAGATTTCTTTAAAATTTTCACTGTTCTGCAGTGTATAAAGTAGACAGAAAGCAACAATTGAGTTCTCATTTTGCTCACTGCAACTATCAGCAAAAAGGTATCCTTTTTGTTCTCCTTCTCTGTCGTTTGAGTTCGGGGATATATTTAAAGCAGTGGAAATCTCGCATGCACCTCTCTTTCCTTGTCCTTCTGACCAAGTGAAACAGTAGTAGTCTATAGAAGCCATATTGTACATAGTCAGATTAAATACGCCTAATCTTCGTTTATAAAATATTGCATTATCATTTGAGATGGAAACATAAATCACGTGCTGAAGAATAACAAAAACTGAAGGATGTAAACAGGGTAGCATCATTTCTCAATCGTTTGTTTGTTCACACTGTATTTGATTGGTTCACATGAGCTGAATCAAGGGAAAACGTTAGTTACGCCCAAAGGCTTATCTTAATTTACGCCTCTTGGTGACAAAAAATTGCATTCTGAATTGAGTTAAGCCTAGACCAAAATTCAGCGGTACGTCGGAAATGTAATACATTCAGTTTCGTCCTTTGGTGACAACATAAACAATGCTAAATCATGTCGGAATGTAGACTAAAGTGAATTTCGCATTTTTGTCAGTTACGCCTTTTGGTAACGGGAGCGAAGATATGTGGGCTGCTCATATATGTGGGCTGCTCATATATGTGGGCTGTACCTGGAATGCCGGCGTGTATGAGCAGAGATCCCATAGCCCGCAGCGGCAGATAGATGGAAAGGGTTTTTACTTTTGATTTTTTCCCTTATGAACCAGAAAATTTCCACGCATCAGCATGTTTGCATTCATGCCTATCCCAACTGGGTACATCTCGGAAATTACCGATCATAAGAAGCCTCGCTTCGAGAGATGGGACTTGTTGCAGCCTAGATTTACACCAGCCGACTCCACACTGCGTGGAGGATTATTTTAAATGCTCTCTTATACAGGGTGGTCCGTTTTTTAATACGGAAAATTCAACAGCGTATAGTACTCGTTAAAATAATAAATAAACTTCCCATGAACATATACTTTTAAACGCTTCGTTTTCGAGATATAGTATGTTCAAGTTTCTTCTGATGAAATTCTCATCTCTTGTGGAAATATCAATGAGCTAACTTTCAGACCAATTACAGTTCATTAATGAGTTACATATTTTCAGGGGCATGCATTTCAAAATACAATTTTTTGCCCTCTTAGATGTCTTATCTATAATAGCTTCGTTTCAGAAGGAAAAATAAAAACCAAACCTATGCATGTCTCTATACCCAATGAAAGAAACATTGTAATGCATTAAATCTAGTTAGCATTGGCCGTTTACCAAACCAATCATGTAACCATTGCAAATCAATCATTTACGTATCAGAAGAGCCACAACAGGCCATAGACCGCAGTGGATATCCTGCTATTTGTCTTCAATGTTGCCAAGCTATTACATTTTCACTAGTTAGTTTTTGAGATATAGGGTGTCAAAAATACGTTTCAGAATAAACATAGTTTTTTAATCAAAAGTTAGAAACGCTTCAAGATGAATTAACGAAATTTTTCACAAATACTAAACTTTTTGAGCTTTATTAGAATGAATAAAAATTATTCATGAAAAATATTCAGTGGCGGCTGAATCTGGGGTGGCGAAGGAAAAAATTATGGTTCAACAATCAAACATTGAAAAAATAAAATTAGGTAAATATCAATAGAAAACAAAGGAATCCATTAGAGGAATTGCTCAAATTGCTGTCCGCCAACCTCTATACATTTTTTGCAACGTCTTATCATAGAACTATCTGCACTAGAAATTTGTATTGGGTTTCATTTCATTCGATTGAAAGCTTCAATAATTCTTTCAAGTAATTGTTCTCTTGAAGCCATTGGCACTTCATAAACCTCATCTTTAATTGCATTTGTGTAATTATTACCTTCGTCACCCCAGATTCAGCCGCCACTGAATAGTTTTTATGAATAATTTTCATTTAATCTAATAAAGCTTGAAAAGTTGAGTATCTGTGAAGAATTTCGTTAATTCATCTACCTTTTCTAACTTTTGATCAAAAAAATATACCCAGAAGCGTATTTTGACACCCAATATCTCAAAAACGAAGCGTTCAAAAGTATATGTTCATAGAAAGTTTTTTTATTATTTCAACGAGTACTATACGCTGATGTTGAATTCTCCGTATTGAAAAACAGATCACCCTGTATATTATGAGTGTTTCTTTTCGAAATTGTCTGAATTTTTTTCCAGATGAAATAATGAATAAATAAAATTTAAAGTCGTAAAAATTCAATCACAAGTTAGTAGGTTCGCATTTCCACCAGAGCAAGCTTTTTTCAAATATTTTTTCTTCTCGTTCTATATACTGGGAATATTCTCAGAATATTTGAAACAGTCCACCCGAATGCTATCTGGGAAGAAGCCTTAGCTTGCAGGATCATCACATCCTACAGGTTTTACTGGATATCAGAAAGGGTGATCTTAAATAATTGGTTGATAGGTTTCCAATACAAAGGTGTGAGCTATGAAACAACTGCGATTGAAAATGAAAACTATATCAGTTATTTGCATTATTAATCTGACTGAGTGTTCTCTCTGTGAATATGTACATAATTGATGATTTATGTACATGAATATTTACTTGACTCGTATGAAAATCATAACCAAAACCAAATTCACCGAATTTGACTAATACAAATTGACGAAATCGTATTTTTACAAATTTTCAACTTGCCAAGAGAATCTTCCCGAAATTCGTCCCCAGCTTTCCGGTTGATACCATTTTTTTCTACCACCAATAAATAATTGGATTAAAACAAAAATTCAATTCGAACTAATGATTATATTCCGACATCTACAGTCTATGAACGTCAAACAACAAATTGAATTTATAATTCATCACGGAATAACTGGAATTGTGCCAGAAACTTTCTCAACAAGTTCCTATGGTATTTTTCCCGTAGATTCATAATATGACCTCAGATTTTTTAAATCATTATACAGAATGAGTTTGTCTCACAATTAGTCAACATGGAAAAAAATTATATTCGGGTCCTCATATCGGTTTCGTCCAGAAGGCTACTTGTTGAAGCCCTCGAATTCAATTCACTTTTACCAAATCTGAACCCAATCGGGTAATTCCTGTATTTAATATGGGCAGATGGAATTTTTGTCAAAATCCACAAATCACCCTATATGTCAGCAAATAAGTAGTTTCGAGAATTTGTATATGGCATTTTGCAATCATATTGATGGCGTCCCTATAACCCTATGAGTTTTCTCGGTTTTATCTCTGGACACCCTGTATACATCAACTCACCTTGACTTCCTCTATCTACCATTAGGTTAAGGCTGGTCAGTCATGATGTACAGGGTCATTGGTATCATACAGATGTTTTTACTCAATCAATTTTTGGCTCCGTCAAAACCTTGAAATCATTACGAATAGGGATTGAGAATCTGAGGATTGAGGAAATGAAGAAACTCATATACCATCAAAATTCCATAATACGCTCTCTCCGTTCGAAATATTTTCGATAATGCAGTGTTGCCGATTCTACTAGAAAGTAGTAGCAGTAGCGATAATTCAATGAAAACACCCTGTATTTCATTGCATGTCTAGATTCTTCCTGAAGAGCTGATTCCATCAATGTATCGTACTTGGGGTCTATCGAAAATGATTACAGAGATATAGGGTGTTCATAATCGAGATAGATTTTTCAATTTCACGAATTTTTGGTGTCGAAACTATTCATTATCGGTCAAAACGGCTCACATGTCCCTATCTCAACTTTCGATCTACCATTTACTGATATTTAATCGAAGCAGATATAGGGTTGTTCAAGATTCAGAATTCTGATAACTCTGTATCTGTTTCGATGAAATATCAGTGAATATTGAGTCAAAAGTTAGGATGGAGACATGTTGAGACATTTTGGCCGATATTGAATAGTTTTGACACAAACGAATCCTGAAGTTGGAAAATCTCGATTTTGAACACCCTTTATATCTTTTATCGTTTCTGATAGACCCAAAGTGTAATGTATCGATGGAATCAGCTCCTCAGAGAGAGACAAAAAATATTCGCTATATTAATTTCTTTGGCCAGTGTAGATACTTAGTCCCCTATCGACTTGTTAGCCAATTGGATGATCTGACCCTATAGAAAAACACTTAAATAAATCATTTCAGAACCAATTCTGGTATCGATCTGGAGTTCTTCGGACGAACTCAATCGGGCAAATAACAAGTAGTTAACAAGTTTTAAACGAGTTTTGCTTCAAGAATTCGTCATTCTGGAGTCTCTCCGGTATTTGAACAGAAAACTGATCGAGTCAGAAAGCAATCACATAGATATATCAAAACGTGGAGAATATATAGCAGGTATATCGTATTCTGGATGTGAATGAGTAAGTGAAGAACAATCAGGAAGTGATTTATCAATATATTTTATCGTATGATTGAAGTTCGAAACATTTTTATATGAAATCTTCATCGATAATTATTATAAACATCATAAACCTACCAAAACCTACAAAACCTCAGTTACTCATAAAACATCAGTTACCATAATTCAATACGTTAGTTACGAGAGCATAATACGTTATAGACTATGGCCCGCGACACAGGTTTTATCGATGTTCTAAGTTGGTATGCCATTTAAGGGACCCACTCACTTAGTCCAAAATAACAGGAAGGAGTGTATCGGAGAGTCGCAACCCAGTCCTTGCCCCGGCCCTGACCTCACCTTTCGGTTGGAAAAGAGTTCAAAATTTTGTTTAAGAAGAAGCTCGGCAATGAAGTGCAATGATCTTATCTCAAAAAAATTGGGGTGCTTGCCGGTTTGCATACGCCTAGGTCACTACCTAAGGGCGGCATATACGAACCAGGAGTGTCAATTTTTCAGTGTCATAGTCGATGATCTAAGAATGTGCTCTTTGGCGAATCAATGAATACAGAGCCATTAATCAGTTTCCCGACATTTGCATACGATTCCGGAGAGGGGAACTCGACTTATTCGAACATCAGTTGACTAGACATCTTTCAAATAATCGATGAATTAAGTTCGTATGCACATCTCTGGACCGATAAACTAGGATGTTCTGTATAACTGGATGCTATTTGCATACGAATTCAATGTGAGCATACGTTGTAATAATCCGGAATCGTATGCAAATGTCGGCAGACTGATTAATATGGGTCCGAATTCATTGTATCGCCAAAGGGCATACATTCTCAGATCATCGACTATAACACATGAGAAATTGCCACTTCTGGTTCGTATGCCGCCCTTAGGCGTATGCAAACCGGCAAGCGCCCCAATTTTCATGAGATAAGATCATTGCACTTCATTGTCGAGCTTCTTTGTTGAACAAAATTTAGAACTTTTTTCCAACCAAAAAATGAGGTCAGGGCCGGGGCAAGGACTGGGTTGCGGCTCTCCTGTTAACTTGGACTAAGTGGGTGGGTCCCTTAAATGGCATACCGACTTAGAACATCGATAAACCCTGTGTCGCGGGCCAACAGTCAATTAGATATCAAATAATTTAAGAACTAGTTTTCATGAACATGTTTGACAATATATTGACAGTTTTCAAATTTGATGGATACTCCTTTGCCTTTAGCGTCCACGATCATAGGTATGTCCTCTGAAGCATGAATAATGACCGAGAAAGCACTTCCTTCGATTTCATGCGGTTCCTCAGTGCTTAATCCACGACCGGAAACATTGCCGATTTGAATTTTGCGAGCAATGGACACTTTTTTGGTCACACTTTCTTGCAAATACCCTATAGCCTTCACCGATTTCCATACACCAAGTTCTTGTAAGTCTAATATATCTCCTCCAGCATTAACAAGAAGATTAGCCAAAGATCTTCTAACGCAGTGACCAGTATACATATTATAGGATTTTCAAGTGAGAGATAGTCAGCTATTTTGTTGAGGAATTTCATAGAAGACATTAATGGCGCAAGGCTGTGCCGTACATTTCCCTCTTCTGTATGATACAAACAATCTTCGGTGAGTAACATGGACTGGCCCTAATATTGCGTACTTTTTAAACAAAAGCACAGGATTGACTTCGCCGTCAGATACCACAGCGAAGTTCCATTTCTTGTTGGTTTTTGAGTCGGGAATAGTAGCAATCAGCTTGTCCTCTGAAACGTCAACACCTTCCGTGGTCATGTTTGCTCATTCATTGGTACGACAGGCTCCTCCGATTCCAATTGAAAAAGCCACTTTCATCATTAAAACTCCTCGTCTGGGGCAGAACGCACAAACTCGTTGACTTGTTCTCTTGTGAATACTTTTGATTTTTTTGCTCTATATCCAACGTTTTTCTTCTTGATGAAACGTATTGAGGCGCCGTATTTGTCGATTTCCACTCTTTCCTTCAGTTCTGAAGTCGCTCGTAACATGAAATATTTCGGCCATAAGGATGAAGCAGAATATTCTTCAGTGTTTTTCGAAATACGCCAGCAACACTGTTTTCTCTGCACCTTGAACTGGTACTTTGTTTCGCCACTCACAAAACTGCCGATAATCTTTTTCATAATGGATTTAAGATTTGTCCGGAAGCAAGTTCAACCTTACATCAGGAATATCAAAATCTTGCATGAGTATGATCATGACTTTTTGAAATACCAAAATGCAATGACATAAAACCTTGTCGATTTAATTTTCGCATCGCCGTTGTCAATGATACGATAAAGCTTTGAATGTAACCCGATTATTAGCGATTTGACACCGTCTCGGATATTGCGGGTGACTCGGCTGTTGCCTCGTCACCTAGAAATTATGTTGAATTGCTTAATAATCTCGTTATATCAATAGCTATGAAGAAATGAAGTTTATATATTAGTTATTTATGTATCAAGGGCGTAAAGTAGGCGTTCATGACCTGCGGCAAAAATAGTAGCACGATGGCGTTAGCTGAGGGCCATTACCCGCCAAAGGCTATAAACGAATTTCACGCACGTGATACATACATAATTTTATGCACTAGTGGTTTATTTCTCGAGTCACGAGTAATGACTAGACTTCAACAAACTTTAATTCATATTATGTTACTCATTAATTCAGTTTTCAAGAGAAGCGCAATGTTTATGTGTATAACCTACATATTCAAATTACCGTACGAATATCGCAATTATCGTAAGGATAAAACTCTTTGTTCACTAACATAGCATCATTTCTTGAGATGTAACAATATGTATACCCAGTATATAGCTACCGAAATTTGACGTTGTCAATCACTCTGATTATTGCTGTCTAGCAATACATCTAAAAAACAAACTAAAATTGTCATCTTTTGGCTAAAAACTTCAGACAGCCAGAAAGCAACTATTCAAAGAAGGAAGTTATAGCAAAGATGGAATCGGATGAACAATAACATGTATCATAATCATAACGATAGAAGCAGATGAGAGTTCACATATAGGTATTCCACAAATGGATGTGTGGATATAAGGGACTTGAGAACAGCGGGTGGTGAAGTACCACTTTACGCCCGCAAATAAGGGCGATAAAGTGTACTTTACCGCTTGCCGGTGCATTAACATATATTATGTCCTATAACTGGCTTCGTTTTATTGATAGAGAATATTGAAGTGTCAATTGGAGTTTTCATGATCTCCCTGTTAAATATTTCTTGGTGACAATGGTGGAATGGTGAAAAATGTCTGCCAAAGAAGAAATTAGCAAGTTATTAAGAAAAATATCCATTATAGTACAGTGAACAACTGAATCTAGAAATAAAAGAAAAAAATAAATATTACAAAGGATCCAGATGCTTGGTATTCACCAAGATGAATACAGTGAGAAATTTGAGTTCCATAGAAAATAAATGAAAACCCACCTTGAATCTTGCAAAAATGAACATTTACATAACATCACAAAGTTTCAGATACAATGATGAAGCCCTTGAGGATGACCAATCAATAGCTTTTTTTATGTTTTGGTTTCCACGAAAAGGGATATTGATGTTCAGAGAACAACGTGAGAACCAAGGGAAATACCGTAGGAATTGGTGTTCTTCTCTTATTTCTAGAGCTTATATTCCTCGGGAAATACCTCCCTTAGCAATGTGTTCCAGAGCCTCGCTGTTCGTTGGATGAACGAGTCTTTGGAAAGAGATGTTCTGCAGGTCTACAAAGTGACCACGAAGGGGTGCGAAGCCTCAACTCGACGGGTTGATCTCGCTAATGCCTTTGCAAGTTTTTTCAAGTCAGTGTACGATTTCAATGATGAAGCATCAGATATAGACTATGCTACTGATCCTTATCTGGAGAACCTAAGTATAGTTGACATAAAAGAGCATAAAGTACTATAGAAGCAATGAGTACTTTGAAACCAAATGCTTCCCCAGAGGTGGATGGCATACCATCATACTTCCTAAAGGGATATGCACAAATACGAGCGAGACCACTTCGTTATATTTTCAATATCGCAATAAAAACTAATTCATTTCCAAATCTTCTCAAAATTGGACGAATTCCTCCAATTAAAAAATCTGAAAATCTCAGAGAAATAACCAATCACAGGCCTAACACAATACTTCCGGCTCCCTCAGAAATGTTTGACCAAGTGATGCATAATAGGCTCTATAGACATGTACAACACCTTTTCGTACCAGAGCAACATGGGTTCGTTAAATAAACATCAACTGTCATAATTCAATGATGTTTAGTCATGATGTAGCATCTGCTATCGAACAGGGCAAGCAGGTAGATGCCATTTATACAGACTCAGCTAAGGCTTCCAATGAAGTCAACCACAAGACATCAATAAACTAAAGAAGTTCTCAATCGATGAAAATTTAATATCATTATTGTAGTCATATATGGATAACAGAACTCAATTTGTTCAATTCAATAAACTTCGATCGGAAAATTTCATTGCATTATGAGGAGTACCTCAGGGATCTAAGTATTTTAGGTCAATTAATTTTTACGTTTTATGTTAATGACGTTGAAGATTTCATAAAAACATCTGAGTTTTTATTGTATGCTGATGATTTGGAGCTATATAAAATATTCAAGGCGAAAATGACAAAATTTCACTTCAACAAAACCTCGACAGCCTCGACGATATTTTTACATTCAGAATTGGCGAAATCGAAGGATGTTCTTCATCTCCTCAATATTTCCAAAAATCCATAGTCATATAGGCTAGTACATATATTGATATTTAAAAAAAATCTGTTATGAACGTCTCGATTTTATATCTTTACTCTTAACTGTTTTTCCCAAAACTTGAGTGTATTGCCACATTTGAGGGTATCTGCGAGGGTAAGTTGATGTTTACGTATAGGTTTTTTTTTCGAACATTCTAAATTAGATTTCTGACAAGAATTATCTTATGCTCGTTTGTATTTTTTCTTCCTTTCTGTTTTTATATATCTAACAACTTTCATACGCAAAATTTCTTGTTACCAGAAAATATCTGATTGTACAGGTTCATTGTACCAGTATATCACTGACGAAGCTACTGTGTTAGCGAAACATGTTGTGTGTTTGAGAATTTTGTGGAAATCTTATCGTTTGTGCAGTTTTAACATTTGTCATGGATTTCCATCAAGTAACGGCCGAGTCAATTGAAAAAAACATCAGATTGTTTTGAAATTTCATTTGTTTTCGACAATGCCTGATGGCTGTGTTGAGCGGAAATTTCAAATTTTTGAAAAGATGATGTTTTCTTTTTTCTATTAGGTTCTCGAAGTTGAACATCCAAGCACAGTGATATTTTGGAAAAGACACGAGACAGCAAATCACAAGCATCTGGAAAAATGAACATTCCACCTGATAGATAAACCTACAGACAGTGTTTGATGCTTCTACTATCATGAATTCATGTTTTAATAATAGAATGAACAGAGCCTTTCGTTTGCCAACCGTTTGCCAACTGTTCACGAAAAGTTCATTTCATACTCTCAATACTCCATTAGTGAGCTGTATTCCAATTTCTTTCAGAATGATTATATTTTGGCATAAGAAAATGAGAATCTTTAAAAAAAAATCACTCATTTTAATGAGACATTATTTCTCAGTCACATGCTCGAAACTTCTTGATTTCAGAACAAAATTATTCCACTATGATGGGAGATTAACTTGATGAATTTTCTTGTTTCAGATTAATTAATTCTCTCTTCGACCAATACGCACTGTGATATTGAAGAAATATTCATCCAAACCAAGAATTTTCTCAATGAATGAGTCAAGATCGTCCTGTGAAAAAATCGATCAAACATTTGGTTGCGCCAAATGGTTGAATCATTATTGCTGCTTTTCATTGAACCAAGAAGTCCTTTCTATCTGTGTACACTCACCTATTTCCTGACATAATCGAAGCACTGTGGCAGAATCAAAGACCTTTCATTCCTCTATAAATATACTTCTACGGAAAATATTTTTCCGAAATCTCGTTCCCTACAAAAACTCGCATGTCTATAGAACGGCAAAGATTTGGAATTCTTTGCCTTCAGGAAACTAATTTCTACCTATCCCCTTTCCCATATCCTCTTCATAAGATAAGAAAAACATGAATGATGGAGAGTTTTTTCCTGATATGTTAAGTACCTTGCGCAGTTAAAATATCCCTGAATCCACCGGCAGAGCTTTTACCGCCTTTTCTGCTACCTGAAACTCGGAGACGCCAATAAGTAGAGCTGATAGTCCCTGAATAATTTTTTGCCGTACTATCGATTATATTCTGTGAGGAGTCTTCAATATGGTAAAGGTACATCAAATATTCATTATCGGGAGCTGAACCTCTATCAGAACGGGGTCAATATCGATCATCTTGTCAAATGGGTTGGGATCATTTCACACAATGCGACTACGAACGAACTGGTATCTTTATAAACATGAGAGACGAACAAAAAATAAATACGGTCATTAATTTAATGAAACTCAACCATAGGCGCAGCCAGTGAAGATATCATGGGGGCGATTTTTCCAAATTGAGAGCATATATGATATAATGCATTAAATGAGATATCAGTTCTACACTGAGAGAAACTGGATATTGAAAATATCTACCAGATCTGATTGTAATAACCATTATAAGGAAATCTCCTATTCCTGATCATTTTATTATTACAACAGTATTCTCTCCATTCTGTAATTATAAAAATCGATTTATTAAATCATTTGTAATACCCTTGAATGGACATTTGCTACCATAATAACGCAGGTGTGTTATGACATTATGAGAATTTTATAAATTCCAGTCTATTCAGATTTTTTATTGACGTAGCTCGTTTTGTGAATTATGCTCATTGGTGAATTCAGATAATGTTTGTCCCAATAATCACAGCTGTTTGGGTTTCTAGCATTGTACGTTGACGAATAACTCTAGCAATTCACATGTATGACGGTTATTAGGCAGTCATTCGACAATCGTAATTCGGCAGTGTTTCATTAGTATTGGGGCTGACAAAGATACAGATCGCGTTCATTTCACTGCTGTTCTCGGTCATGGGTGCCCGTGTTCAATTATTGTTCAATGTTTTCGATCGTCCGAATCGATAGAGCAGTGTCTTGTAGGTGAATGTCTGTGATGTAGCAAAGTTTTGTTTTAGTGCTGATACAGTACGTCACCAAACCAGACCATCATCTCGCAAAAGAGGTTCAGATTGTCTTCCAAGGAGAGTTCCAATGATGGCACCCCCATCATCAAACCTATGCTGAAAAGAGTGGACAGGGTGATGAAGGAAAAAACGGTATACGCAAATGTTCCACCAAAACGTTCCACAAGAAATATGAGGAATAAATAATGTTGGTCATTTTATCGATTCCTTTATATTTATGTATAATAGCTTGATAAGGTTCTACCAATTATCCATAAAAAAATTGGAATTGAGGTCCTTTTGACTTGACCAATTTCCACAAGTGTGGTTCAAAATATTGTTACGGGACCAGGCAAATAGTCTCGCAAGGTTATGAAATTACTAGAAATGTCCCAGGTATGTTATAAATATTGTCAGGTAGTCCGACAGTATTCGATATTTTCATGGACGATATGTTCTTCTGAAATATCAACGATTGTTCCTCCCTTGGCAGTCCCCGCGAGATTAAACCGACGAGTTGAGGCTTCGCACCCCTCTCTGGTCACTTTGAAGACCTGCAGAATATCTCTTCCTGAAGACTCGTTCATCCAACGAACAGCGAGGCTCTGGAACACATTGCCAAGGGAGGTGTTCCCCGTGGCCTTAAAAGAATATAAAATGGAACGAGTAGGTCAGTGCTCTCATCGAATGGTCAAAAGACAAGGTACAAGTACTCTCGATAGATTTATGAAGAAAATAAAAGTCGGTTATTTTGTCATGGTCTTGGGATATCACTGTAGGAAATGTCACAATTTACATTTTCAACCAATCAAAAGCCTGTATTATGTATCGTTACCATATCAACTGAACAAGTGTCCAGAAATTGTTTCTATTTCCTTGGGGGCAGAAGCATGAATTTGAACTGGACATTTATTGAATTTCCCCGCGATTAAGGTGCTCGGCTCCCCTAGTCCTTGCTACCGAAAAACACATATCGTACTCGTTTTACGAAAGAATCAAACAATAACACCATTTATTTGGAATATCAATTCATCATGTCATCGATTATTCCCATGTTTTATTCAAAAATACTTTTGATATAAATGCAAACTTGTATAAATGATACATAAAGAATAGTAATTTTCCTAACAAGTGTGGAAAGTGATTCTTTCCCGCACGCGACTGCCGTTGACACGAACGACGCGAAGGAACAACTAACAAGAAAAATATATTCTCTATTTACTGATTATTAGTAATAGCTATTGTGAACTTACAGTTTGACGCATTATGTAAAGGTTCATTGCGAAAGTCAGCAGGCCCATGAGTTGTTTGGTCTCTAGGTTTCAGACACTCCTAGGCAATGAGCCAAAAATACTTCTTTCTTATTCGGTATTTTCATTTCTTTGTTCTTGCACCATTCAATGAAACGCGTGTATAACTTCTCATATCTTTCTTAAGACTTCGTTGGCAATAACGCATCTGTATCGCTTCCTATAGCTGGAAGTTTTTGATAACATTATGGCAATTCCACTGAATCGAAAATGACAGTAACGCTGTGTCTGTCACTCCGACAATTAAAAACTCATTTGAGGTTCGATTGGCATGACAACAATAACTGTTTCCCATCAAATCAATCCAAATCTATAGGGTGATTTTTATAATAAACAATTTTTATTTTTCAATATTTCTCAATTTTCACAATAAATAGTGCAATTTGTAGAAGATTCTGAACATACATACCTAATACTGCCACATATATTTTGCCATATTATCATGTATTTATTTTTACCGCTTGTAGAAAAAATATTTTTCAGGTATACGTTTCGTGATATAGTGATTTTGAAGTATCCAACATAATAGTATGAAGTAAAATGTATATGAGACGTTGCATCATTATTTAAATCAATTTTATTGGATAATATTGTGATAGCCCAGACGGCACGTCATATTCCTGGAATATGCCTACTACATCCAATTTTCCAATGAATATTGCATTATCCCTGGAATATACCATGAATATGTGCTTGATCTAATATCCTCAAAGAATATTCCTGGAATATATTTTTCGAATATTCATTCGATGTCCCCAAAAAATATTCCCTGAATATGTTTATCGAATATCCATTAGATATGCTCTTTGAAAATTCCAGGAATATTTCAAAAGCAGATTGTCGGAATGTCGACCCATGCCGAATGGACACGACACGAGTCTGTCGGTCATCGCCTTTTGTTCCACATTCCACAGTCACCTAGTGAAGGACGTGATAGCAACATGGACGCGAATATGCCGCGATTGTTTTCATTATAAACAGACGAGAAGAGCATGGAATTATTAGTTTAAGCAGAAGTGCTTGAATGTGTATCGATTACTGTGAATAGTGTTGACATCAATATAAAGTTTCAGACGTTTGAAGTTAGTTACAATTCAAAAATGGAACATTAACTCAGGATGCACTTCTCTTTTGGCTGCCATTAAACTGAAGAGCTAGGATCACAAAGGGGACTCAATGGCACTCAATACCAGTATGAGGTATACCTAAGATTTTACAATAATGAATTCATATACAGAATGTATCTATATAACATCGAAAAAATGAGAGGGGTGATTCTGTGATGAGAATGAAGGTATTTGGTATAGAATTTTTTGATTACCCTCTCAACCCCGGAGTCCCCGGATAAGTTACACACATCCGAAGATAAAAAAAACAAGGGTTTTATTTTTTAACTTCCCTGTATATTAAGTTAAAGACACGAAACTTGGTAAATATCATGTGTCAATAAAACTACACATTTTGAAATGTTTTACACCCTGAAGTATGCTTAGAAGGGGTTGAAATATATTTATTTTAAAACTTAAAAAAAAGCTGAGAAGCCCATTCCATTAACTAACTTATTGTTGATCTCTGGAAAAGCATTCGACTCGTGTTTGAAAAAAAAAAGTGCTCATAAAAAAAAGTTGTGAAAAAAATATCTTAGGCGTTGAATATTTCAAGCCCTTCTAAGCATACTTCAGGGTTGAAAACATTCCAAAATGGGTAGTTTTATTGATGAATAATATTAACAAGTTCTGTGCCTTCAGTCATATACAGAGGAAATGAAAAAGAAAAAACATTTTTCTAATTTTGAAAAGGGTGTTACTATTCCGTGAAGAGATTTTGAAAAAAAATGCATACCAAACGCCCACCTCAATTTTCATCACGAAATCACCACTTGAAATTTTTCTCTGTTATTCAGATACACCCTGTAGATGCACCTAATTTTTTTCAGCACTTACCTATCTACCCATCTGTCAAATGGAAGATCCAGGAAATACTCGTGTTGTTGGAGATACAAACGTGACAAAGAAATAAACAATAGATTGAAATCAGCTGATTAACTCAGATGTTGACAAATTCAGTATCTAGTTCTTTCAACTTTCGTAGCACGCCCAAAGCAAAGGTGAGTGAATTCAATCAATTTTTATATTCTAGTATTTGCTATGTTATAATCATTGCAGATCCTGTTGAATTCATCACCGCTACCGTTCAAGAGAAGAAGAAAATCATATGATATGATATATAAAGTGCAAGCTTCAAGTATTTTACAAACCTATATCCTGTATGTTGATTTCTATCTTTTACAAATAAAATTACATTTCATATAGATATTTCATTCTAGTAATGATTGAAAAGCATATTCTATGCATATACAAAAAACATGTTCCTAGTATATGCCACCAATCTCTTTTGGAAGATTCACAGATATTCCTGGCATATGTTTCATGGTGACTTTGGATATCCCTGGAATATGCATATCATATGTTTTGGAGGACATGGAATATCCATGGCATATTGCAATATTCCAACGCAATATGCATAGGATATTCATGGAATATGATTGTGCCGTCTGGGAGGTATGTTGATTTCAGGTTGTCTTGAGAAAAATAGTTCTAAAATTATTCTTATCCACCATTTGGTTGCCCCCTTACGAGCAACCCTCAAAAGTCTTCAAGAGACTTGTGCGAGCAAGGAATGACGGGGGTATCATCTCCTGATGTGTGATCCCAAACACTTTCTTGGGCCATTAGAAGAATGTCTGCGGTCGTGATGGGAATCGAACCAACCTACCTGGTGACCTGCTCTCTTACGTCTCACATATATATAGTAGCAATCTATCGAAAAATATGGTGAAACCTTAGCCGTGGCACATGATTTCTCCAAGGCATTCGATCGAGTCTGGCACCATGGACTCCTCGCCAAGCTTCCATCTTATGGCTTGCCTCTCCAGCTATGTTCTCTGCTAGCTAGTTTTTTCTCAAACAGGTCTCTCCATGTAGTGGTCGACGAAGTTTCATCTGACTCTCTCATCAAAAATGCTGGTGTTCCGAAAGGATCAATTCTAGCACCAACACTGTTTCTACTCCACATCAACGATTTGTTGAAAGCAACTTCATGTCCAGTACACAGCTTCTCTGAACATTACAGGATATCCATCTTCGTGGGAACCAGAACATAAAAAAAGATATATCTTAGACAGAGTTGTTATGCTATCAGAGCAACGTTCTCGTTTCACCATAGCGAAATATTACGGCAAAATAAAATAAGCCTTGGTACGGGACCATCGAGAATCCAGGACACGGTTTCCCGACGGTCAATAAGCCGGAATTCATTCTATTTATGGGCTTTCAAATCCAATACTGGCATAGGAATGATCATGAAATAAAAATAATGGTGATAATGGATGATAAGATTTTGTAATAAAATCCTCATTTTGAAGGTTGATCTCATAGATTGTCGTGACTTGGTATTGCGGATGGTCCATTCTCCAGGTGCCCTATCCATTCTGTCGGAATTATGCAACGGCTATATCGTTGAACGTTTATCTTCATGAAAACATGACTAATACTTGTATTAGTATGTAAACTCATGAAGTCACTGTCGGTTAGATGTACACGGATCGAAACGGATTTTTTTTTCATGTTCTGGTTCCCACGAAAAGGGATATCCTGTAATGTTCAGAGAACATCGTGAAAACCAAGGGAAAAGAAGGAGGAAGTGGTGTTCACCTTGAATTTCAGGAGGTTATATGCCTTGGGAAACACCTCCCTTGGCATTGTGTTCCAGAGTCTCGCTTTTCGTTGGATGAACGAGTCTTTGCAGAGTTCTGCAGAACTCCAAAGTGACCACGAAGGGGTGCGAAGCCTCAACTCGACTGGTTAATCTTGCGGCGACTGCCAAGCGAGGTACTGGTACTGGTGGGGAACGTTTGCACGGCAGCAAATAGACCCTATCGGTGGTCTCACTGATTGTACCCAATGGGCGGGGGTTGTGCAATGTGCATACATCATACATTATCGGTGGCGAGATTTGCGGATATAGATATAGGTCGTGAGACGGACGCTCTTCCACTGCGCCAATCCCGGCTCCCTGCCAAGGAAGGAACAATTGTTGATATTTCAGAAGAGCATCGTCATGAAAATATCTATGAAAGAGAGCCAGATCGCCAACTTTTTACGGTGCTCCAGAGAAGTGAGTGAGTTTGTGAGCGAGGCATCACCCACGAGGCGAATTGCCCTGTTTTGAACAGAATCCAACAGTTTCAGGGTATTTTAGGGTGCTGCACTCCAAATATGGGACAGTATTCCATGACAGGTCGGATCTGTGCCTTATAAATCATAAGCAGCTGACTGGAAATGAAATAGCTCCTGGCCCGAAACAGGAAACCAAGTTTTTGGGATGCACTTTTAGCAATTGATCTCACGTGATTTTCCCAAGAGAAATTATTGATGATAGTAATACCAAGCATCGAAATGGATGTCTTCAAAGGTATGGTTACCCCAGACAAGCTCATGTTGGGCACAATGAGATCGGATTTTCTAGAGAAAAGGCATGCTTGTGTTTTGTTTGTTTAACAGCAGCCAGGAAAGTAGTTATTTTTTGTCGAATGAACCGACAAAGAATTGATATTTCCATCACAAAAAGAATGTGATTCCTCAATGTATCTCATTATATATATATGTATATATACATTTTTTCATGTTTATAATGATATCTGAGAATATTCCTTTCCAAGGAAGGCATTTCTCATATAAAGTTCTGCAAGGTCAAAAACCAAGAATGCATACATCTGAAATCACTTTTTTTCGAGTCATATATGTCAAAAAATTTCAAATTTCTAAAAAATAAGGAAACGAGATTTTCATCGTAGACAATAAATGTTATCAGATATTTGAACGTAGTTTTTAATTCTAGTCAACTTTATCTGATAATGATTCTCGATAGGTATTTCAGAAAATAAAAGTTCTTCACTCTTGAGCAGAATTTATGTTCATCTAGAACATATAGGCATGGTTGAATGCCTAGCATTGGGCATTGGCCTTCTTAAAGATTGAGTAAACAAAGTTGATGCCTTTCTCGTCAACACCGAAGTTAATGAAACGATGAAGGCCCAATAACTATTTGCCCCACTGGCAAAGTGACTACAAGAATGTGAAAGGCCAACAGATTCTTGCAGTTGAAGTCATTTCCCCAGCAAAGGAAGCATTGGGCCAATAGTTCCTGGTGGTTTATTTTCTGTTGTGGGGATGAAAAACATGTTTTATTATTTCTCACAATAATTTATGATCGCGATGCAAATGGAAATCTTTTTATTATCAATTTCACGGAAAAAATCCAGGACAGAAGCATTTTCCATAGAAATAAAATTTTTTCCAGTCATATATTATGTCGAAACATCTCGAAGAATTTGTGGAAAATAATTAAACCAGATTTTCATCGTATACAATAAATGTTATCAGATATTTTAACATAGTTTTCAATCCTAGTCAACTCTATTCTGAGTCATTTGAAAGAATAAAAAACGAAGGAATCGTTGATAAACAAATTCTTGATACAACATGATTATCAGAAGTTCAACAGAACCATTCGTCTATAGCTCATAAACATCATAAAAGTATAGGAAATCACAGTATAGTTCAAGCAATGAATTTTCGGTATTACCTAAATATTAAAACGTATGTTAGAAAATAGATAATATGTATTACTTATATGTATCTGCTATCAACCCTTTCAAGTTAATCCGTTACACCGTATAAGTATTGATAAAATATATTTCCCATCAACCCTTTCAAGTTGATCCGTTACACCATATTATAATGTAGATACAATGCCTATTTTCCTCAGATAATGGGGAAGACCACTGAGGGAAGAAATCCGTGCAAACCTCTTTCAATCGACGAATCATGATATACATGTTATGTACAATCAATATTATGAGTTGAAGTTGAAGGGAATCGAATCTATATCGTTTTGAAATCAGCATATTTCATTCAATATTTCAAACAGCCAAATATGATGGTGGAGTCGTGACGTAAGAGTCCCGAACTGTAGCTATCTCTCTCTGATACCTCGTCATTCTGCAGTGTTGCAGTGTAATTGGTCAGTTCAAGGACAATAGGCGTGTTGGGACTAAGACGTCGCACCAGTCACACCAATGAATTGATGAAATTTCAAATGGCGCAGGAATTGTGTGTTTTGAAATGGACATATACTAATTTATTTTTTCATCGTCTTAGCATGAATCAAAAAATTCAAAATTGATTCACTGGTAGTTTTTCAGTATAGAGTTCACGATAATGTCGTTATAAAAAATCAGTGGTCTTCCCCATTCTAATCCATCAGGTCGGGGAAGTAGGATATAATATATAAGTTTAGGCAAGCCACGGTTAGTTTCTTTCCTTGTATCAGTATTCCACCTGACGAAACTACTGTGGAAATCTCATAGTGTGTGTAGTTTCAAAATTTCCTAATTGTTTTTTAATAGTTTCATTTGGCAAGAAAACTCATTTTATGATGATGATAAATATCATTTCATGGGCGTAGAACCTGATTTTTTCAATGGATGTACATCTGAAACTTTCACGCCAATGGAAAAAGAAAGGGGCTTGGAAATAAGCGTTGGATTGCGTAACTCGTTCACTACAAAAATGCTATTCTTGATGATAAAATTCGAATACTCTCATGGTTTTGACGAAATTACTTTCAGAATCTGTTAGTATCTCATGAGTCATTCCCCTTTTTACTTTTTGTTTCAGTGTTTTCACTTTTCTCTGCAAAAGAATAGGCCTTCTCGAATGAAACAGTTTGGAAAGCTGGAAGATGTTGGCAAATCTATGTCCATATAAAAAACATCGTCCTCAGAATCCAAGATATGAAGATCCACACACACATCTTCAAAAAGAAATAATTATTGTTTTTCTGAGAATCTGAACAATTTTCAGCTTACCCATGTGGGACAATTTTTGTTTGTCTTGCTTGTTTTGCATCCAGAGGCACGATGCAAGGCAAATGCACCAACCTTTTCAACAACAATCAATTCACACCAACAAATTCAGTCCTTATGGAGAAACGAAACACGCCAAATTCAACGATATTCTACATAACAATATTTCGACAATAATGTTGAATATGTTTAATAAATCTTGTTATGTCAACCAAACAACAGTTCATCGATTATGTACAGGGTGATTCACCATAAATGTCCCCTCCTCTAGGTCAGTTATTTTTGAACCGATTTCAAAATTTGAAATATCATCTCGAATGATTTTCGATAAAGTTTTTTTCCACTACATCAGAAAATACAGGGTGCTCGGAACAAACGATCTACAGAGTACTATTTGTTTTTTTCATATGGAACACCCTATTTTTCATTGTATTTTTAGATTCTCCCTGAAGAGCTGATTTTTTCAATGCATCACACTTGGGGTCTAGCGGGAATGATAACAGAGATATAGGGTGTTCAAATTCGAGATTTTTCAACTTTAGGAATTTTTTGAGACGAAACTATTCATCATCGGTCAAAACGGCTTTCATGTCTATATCTTAACTTTTGATTTAGTACCTACTGACATTTATTAATTGGAACAGATACAGGGTGATCAGAATTCTGAATCTTGAACCACCCAGTGAATGTTCCAATTAAATGTAAGTTGACAGTAAATTAAAAGTTGAGATGGAAACATAGGAGCCGTTTCGACCAATAATAAATAGTTTCGAGACAAAAAATCCTAAACTTGAAAAATCTCGATATTGAACACCCTATATCTTTGTAATCATTCCCGCTAGACTCCAAGTGTGAAACATTGATGAAATCAGCTCTTCAGAAAGAATCTAAAAATACAATGAAATACAGGGTGTTCAATTTGAAAAAATCATGTAGTACTCTGTAGATCATTTGTTCCGAGCACCCTGTATTTTCTGATCCAATGAAAAAAAAATCTGGAGAATCATTTCAGATTATTTTTCAAATTTTCAAATTGGTTCAAAAATAAGTAAGCTAGAGGGGGGGACATTTATGGTGAATCACCCTGTACCAAGTATGATGACAGTATGAATTTAGATTGAAAAATTATTGGAAACATTAGCTGATATCCTTAGGCACATTAGGGCTGATTCAATATTGAGTTTGTATGTAGTATAGTTTTCTCATGTGATTAGGTGTAAACCTGTTTGATAAATACTCAAATGAATAACAAAAAACAAGAAGTTCTGTCTTCACTTTTTCACCTGTTATTTCAGATAAAAAAAGATCTCAAGTACTCTGATCATTGGATAAGAGAAAAAAGTATACACCAATCCGCCATTAAATAACACGAGTGTGAAAGAGACAGGTTACCGTAACACAAGCTTTTTATCTTTGTTGCAGCTGCCCCTGACACACTCTGTGCTATTCGAGAAAACGGATGTCTCCCTAGTTGTTTACATTGAGTTCGTGCTTCCCAGGAGTTTAATAATTGACAACAGAGAACAATTCCAGATAGCACACAATCGCCTAGGGTCATCCTCAATGTGTCGCCAAACGCCTAAAAAGGACGTTATGTATTCTACAACCTAAGAACATCATCAGGCGTAGATTTAGTGCCGTAATTGTCCTAGAACAGTTATTTCAGTGACAGCCCTTGGCTGCAGCGGATTGTGTGCCTACGGATGTCTTCAGATGACATTCCATGAAATAACGTGTCAACGAAGCCGAAACGAAGAAGAAGACGAACAAGAAATACTAGAAGTGGGGTTATGTACCATTATAATATGTCTCTGAGAAATTGATAAGATAATAAAAAATACAGGTAATTAATTAATCGAATCATTGATATAGTAGGTACTGGACATGAGATATTGAGTATATTATTTTATTTCAGGAGGTTATTGAGAACACAAACTTGATGATATCATCAGAGCAGAAATGTTTCATTCCAAGATATTTTGGCTTCTTTGGAATCTATCAAATATTGTATGATGGATTGAACTTTCAGTGGATTCAATAAAGATAGGTACCTACCTACCTGAATCAACTCATTGATAATAGGTACTGGACATGAAATATTAATACATTATTATTTGTTCCAGAAGGTTATTAATGAGAACACAAACTTGATCATTATATCATCAGATCAGATAGATGTTTGATATTCCAACATATTTTGGCTTCTTGGGAATCTATGAAAGATTATATGCAGGCTTTAACTTTCAGTATAGATACAATAGAGGTACTAGATAGGAATTAAACCATATTGATAGTAGGTATACCTACTGGACATAAAATATCAATACATTATTTATTTCAGGAAGTTATTGAGAACACAAAATTGATGATATCATATTATCAGAGAAGAGATGTTTCATTCAAAGAAATTTTGGCTTTGGAATCTATAAAGGATTGTATGCAGGCTTGAACTCTCAGTAGATTCAATGAAGGTAGGTAAATAAATCAAAATATTGATAGTATAGGATGGTACTGGACATGAAAAAATATGAATACATTATTCATTTCAGGAGGTTATTGAGAACACATACTTTTGATGCTATCATCATAGCAGATATGTTCAAATCAAAGATAATTTGGCTTCTTCGGAATCCATGAAAGATTGTATGCAGGCTTGAACTTTCAGTAAATTGAGCATCAGAAAGTATGTCCAGGGTTCAGAAATCACAAATGATAACAAGAAGAGAACTTACAACAGAATTAGAACAAAACAAAAATCATCATAAAGTATTTATTATCTGTTGATGATGAGATTTCTCTGAGGAAGAAAGGAACAAAGGTATAGGTGGATCAAATCATAGATATTACATGGATATGAGATATTGAATCATTGTTTGTTTCAGAAGGTTATGGAAAACACAAACTTGATGTCATATATACAATATTGTATGAAGGCTTCAACTTTCAGTAGATTCAGCCTTAGGAAGCATATCCAGAGTTGAGAAATCAAAAACAACATAGAGAAATATTACCAATGGGCAATAACTTCTAGTTGAACTCAACAAGAAGCTGAGATACATTTTTTCAAAACAAAACTCGAAAATCTTCACTAATAAGTTATAAATAATAGAATGTAAGTTTTCTATTTGAACATATTATTCCAGGGAAATTTTGCAAATATCATGATATACATATTTTTTCAATAAAATTTCATTTTTATCAACCTATCCCTAGACATTTTTGAATACTACCTAAAGATGTTCCCATAATGTCCTATACATGTCCCAGAAGACCTTATAGACTTATAGACCTTATAGACCTTATGTTCTAAGACGTTATCAGGATGTAGACAATGGTAACAGGGGGATGAGCCCTCGAAGTCTTGAGGACATATTTGTTAACGCCTCAGGAGGGCCTCAAAAGGTATTTGTGCTATCTGGGATAGGTCTGGGCAGATTGTCCAATTATTTTAAACGAATTTCAGATGCAAAAATGTAAATGATTCCCGAATATCAAGTAACCTTATATCTAATTTCCATCTTCTATAACCCTCTTCAAAATCCACAAACATTCTGTATACCTACTTCTAATGGACGCTGTTCGTGAATGACTTTTACATCCATCTGAAGTTTCCAATGCTTATGTTAGAAGCCCTCTAGACATTAATCACCAAGATAAGTTTCGAGGCACGACTGAATATAATTCTGAATGGCTTCTTTGCCGTTGATGGGTTGATATTAGTAAGAAACTTTATTTATGAGGAATCTGAAGAGCCCTATTGATGTTCGACTCTCAATGTAGGAAACTCAAAAGAGGAACACAATAGACCGAACACGAAAGCGAAAATGCAATATCCTTTATCCACAATAACCTCATAATGGGGTTGTATACACACTATAGACGAATTTACACCACATACCTATTTCATATCGATTATTTCGTGTATAAATATCATTCGATACAATCATTCGTTATTCAAAATCATCACAATTCTCTTCCAAGCTCTTGATGACGTCATACACCTTCCTGGTTACCCTGGCAACAACGTAATGCTTACTGTTTAGAGACATACCAAAAACAGAAAAAAGCATAACTAAACTTCATAACGTCAATCAGGTCAGTTCCTTCATCTACTGCGAATATTCAAAAATAATCCTCAGATTATCTTATTCTTCAGATATGTGTTCTATGTTCAGTAGTCTATAAGTATTCCAAAATATTCGGGTTTATACATTGAGGGTTATACACTGATAACTTGTTGCATAGTTACAAAGAGTGTCATTTTGACAGTTGAAACAATCCAACCGGAAAGCGTTACAATGACCACGGCGATCAATTTTGGCAACAACATTGTTCCTACCTCATATAAGCGACCTACTGGGAACAACCACTTGCCCTATTCACAGCTTTGCAGACGAAAGTACTCTCCATACTTCGTTCTCTTCTAAAATTCCCATTTCTTTTCAGGAAACTAATAACTCACGGCGAAGTTCTCGAAAGTTATTTTCTTCCCGTCGTGGTCACTTTGGAAACCTGCAGAACATCTCTTCCCAAAGACTCGTTCATCTAACGAACAGCGATGCTCTGGAACTCATTGCCAAGGGAGGTGTTCCCCGAGGCATATAACCTCCAGAAATTCAAGAAGAGCACCAATTCCTACCTTCTTTCCCTTAGTTCCCACGATGTTCTCTGAACATTACAGGATATCATTTTTCGTGGGAACCAGAACATATAAAAACAAATTGCAAATTATCGTCCGATATCCATCATTTGTATTTTTTCCAAAATTGTCGAAAAATTTCTTTAACAAAGGTTAACAAAATATTTCGAAATAAACTATCATTTTAGTGACTAGCAATTTGGTTTTGGGCCTTGAGCAGCGAAATCATATAGGTATCACGTTGTGTAACCTGTCAAAGGCCTTCGACTGTGTCGCTCATGATATTCTACTAAAAAAGTTGAATTTTTATGGCATCAGAGGAGTTGCACTTTTACTTTTTGAATCTCATCTGAGAAAAAGATTTCAGAATGTTCATTTCAATAATGAAACATCCGATTTTGAAGAAATGAATCATGGTGTGCCTCAATGCTCTGTCTTGGGGACACTTCTATTCATTATTTATGTCAATGAGCTAAGCAGTTTCATGACCCCCTCCAAATGTGTCCTTTTTACTGACGACACGTCATTTATGTTCGAGTCCAGACTACTGTAGTTTATTAGATCGGTCTAAAGAAATTGAAGGAAAGGTTGAGTCATGGTTCAGAGCTCACAATCTAAAACTTAATAATGACAAGTCTCAGAGGCTTTTCTTCCGTACTCGTCAGCATGGTGAAGAGGAACGAGAGGTGAAATTACTCGGTGTCACCTTGGATCAGGGATTGAGCTCAGACATGTTTCAAATTTTCAGACTTCAAGCACAGTGTATTACCCACTTTTACAGTCTCATATGAACTATGCAATTATACTGTGCTATTTTAATTCTACAAAAAAAGCGATACGAATATTGGGTAGGATAAAGAGATACCTGTAGACCGTTATTCGCCAAAGGACCCCGCACTTTTAGTACGTAAAATGGTTCTCGGTGAAATTTTCTGAATTTTCAGTATGTTGTAGAATTCGATGAACTGATTGAACCTGCAGAATCGTAAAGTTCTTCGATGAACAGATTCTGAGATACAGGGCGTTGAAGTTACAAATCGGTATTTTTCATTTAGTTATTTTCTCAAAATTCAAAGATACCAAGTACAATTTTCTTCGCTCATATCATTAACGAACCTCCATATTACTCAACATAATTCAGATGGTTCAGATGATGTGATGTGAAACATATAAACATTTCAGTGATGTCTGAAAATTCGATGTAATAATGAAATATCGAAAAAATAATTTAGGCATGCAATATACTATTCTCATTCCATCATGAATCACAATTCATACATTTCATACAGGGTGACTTGAAAAATTGGTGACACCTAAGATCGATTTATTCATACACATCCTGTATATTTGAGTGAATTGTTATACGACGCTATACATAGTGGAGTATACTACGGCCGTGCCAAAAATGCTATCTCGGAAACTAAGCGAGATAGAGGTATAGTTGCTTTGGAGAAAATGATCCCCATCGAATTTTGAGCAACTTTGGTTTTTGTGTGTGGTCTGTCTGTCTGTCTGTCTGTACTCTGTGTTAATCATAAATCGATATATCTCCGGAACCCTTTGACATATCGACTTGAAATTTTGCCATCTTATTGTACTCAAAACAATATTATGTCATTAAAATATGAAGGAAATCGGAAAACTCTAAGGTGGTTTTTCCGGGTTTTTTCGATTTTTCACCGGAAGTTCCTTGTAATCACTCTACAAATCGCAAAAGTGGTCCGATCGATTTCATTTTTTGTGAAAAAAACCTCTATCAGGAAGAGACGAAGCCTATTGAAATTGAGCAGGGTCGGAAAATTCCAAGTGGGTTTTTCAAGGAGATTTTCCGAAAAACACGGTTCGCTTTAAAACGACATATCTCGTGAACAAATAGACTAAATCCAAATTTGAGAAATGCACCGTATGCCTCTTTGATGACGCAACAAATTATCATTCAATCATTTTTTCGTGCATCCATCGGAAACTGGAAAAACAAATGAAAACCCAAACATCAAAATTTGAAATCCTTTTAATTCAATATATATCGAAAACAAATGGAAAAATCGAAAATTATCAGGAGTGCAATGTTATCCACTGGAACATTCCCTACAAATCATTTTCCATAATTTTTTCCGTAAACCCAATAGTACAGGAAATAAAGTGAAAAATATGAAAAAAAAAAATTTAACGACCCATAGGGTACTATGAAGATATATTGAAAAACATAGATTATCGATAGATGAAGCTCATCTACCTCCACTGAGGCATGGAATATTTTTTCATTTTGTTGATTGGAAGATGGAACAAAAGTGTTGAAAATTTTATTCTCAGATAATTCCAAATATCTCGAAAACAACTGGAAATATCTGGAAATGTTATAGAACCAAAATTATTCCTTTTGATAGAATCTACAAAAAATCCGAATAACATTTTTCTCTGAATTCAATAGTTCGGGAGATACGATGGAAAAACTAAAAAATTCACAAGTTCCTAGATAATCACTTGCCAATAGAAAACGAAACAAGAAACAAAGAAAGTAAAAAAAGCACACTCGACTGTCTTGATTTTTTTTCCTATAAACTACGTACCTAGCTCACTTTACTGTCTTTATTTTTGCCAATAAACTAGGTACGGGCTAAGTACGTAGTTTGTACGAAAAATCTCCAGTTCTCAGAACTTTCATAGCGTCGTATACACATCATTGGTGCCCAATGATAGTTTCAATATAAAAATATGCTCATGATATGGTGCCATGGCCTCTACTTCCATCTTACATGAGCAATGATAAAATATTATCTGCTTTTTTAACGTCGTATGAATTATCTGACCTTCATACTAATCTGATACCTTTCAAAAACTACGTACCTCACTTGTGTTAAGTATTACATTCAATAGTTACCTATAATCCTAATATCCAATTATAAATATATACATCCGTGACGTAGGTGCCTAGGTATTACTTGATCAAATAATCAGATAATAATATATTTTTGTAAAATGGATATAATATTAGAGCTAATAGGAATTATAAATATATTCAACTTCTCTTCATCATTAACTATATTCATTATTTGCTTTTTGATAAAGTTCAGCGTCTACCTATAGACTAATGCAAATTGTATTCCAATCAAATAAGCTAAATATACATAGTTGAAGTTGAAACAAAAATAAACACTAGAAATAGCTTTTTTCATATTTGCGTCATATCATGGCGTTAAACCGAGCGTTAAACTATTGGATATTTGAAAAGAGCTCAAATTTTTCGAAACATTTCTATCATGTGATATGGTGAGGTTCGTGTTATTTGATGAGTAATTTTTACAAAAAAAAAATAAACGAGAAAACCTGTGAAGACCGAGTTTGGTCAGCGATTTGTACCACATAGGTCCGCCGAGGGGTGGATCACTTCCATAAATACGTGTACAGGGTGGGCAAAATTGGGCGTTTTCACCGTCTATCTCAATAACTAGAGGAGTTATCGAAAAACCGATATACATGTTCCGGGTTCGATTTTGGAGAAACCTCGAATGGCACAATCAAAATTTAGATATCTTCATTCGTTTTAGAGATACAGGGGGAAATTGAAAATTTGCCGATTTCGATTTTATTTTCTGACTACTTTACGGTGAGAGGTATCATGAAATTTCAAACGTATATTTATACAGTATGATGCGTGGAATCCATTGGCATCATCAGAAATTTTATACAGGGTGACGTTGAAAAGATACGGCAGCCAATTATGTTTTTTCTAATGGAACACCCCGTATATTTTGGCACAGTTGAATAGTCCCAGGTGTTCTCATTACAAATATATATATAACCATACCTTTTCCTTCCACAATTTCAGATATATTCGCAACAATATATTCAGTGTGTCACATTTCTTATGGTTACACCCCCGTATCTTCTGTAAAAATAATTGAGGTAGGATTCAAAAATTCGCAACTGTCAGAAAGATACAAATGATACACTCATGGAGTCATGGACCAAGTGGTATCATCTCCAATGATAACACTGCTCGCCAGCAGCTATGGAATCATCGATATTTCTGGATAATGCTGTCAACAGGCAGAATCGAGGTTGAAAATGACACTCTGTATATATTCACCAAAGGTGGAAAATGAATATGATAGGGAATGTTATTTCCAGACAAATGGATATTTGGTGAGAAATAAAATGGGAAATTATTCGATTTGATATCATTGTTATCAAGACATTTGAGATACAGAAATAAGACCAATAATTTACTCAATTAGGAAATCAGTAGGTTGCGTTGAAAAATATAGCTTTATAGAAGATGTCCAAATTCCAGATACAGAAGATACGGGGGTGTAACCATAAGAAATGTGACACACTGAATATATTTTTGCGAATATATCTGAAATTGTGGAAGGAAAAGGTAGGGTTATATATATATTTGTAATGAGAACGCCTGGGACTATTCAACTGTGCCAAAATATACGGGGTGTTCCATTAGAAAAAACATAATTGGCTGCCGCATCTTTTCAACGTCACCCTGTATAACATTTCTGATGATGCCAATGGATTCCACGCATCATACTGTATAAATATACGTTTGAAATTTCATGATACCTCTCATCGTAAAGTAGTCAGAAAATAAAATCGAAATCGGCAAATTTTCAATTTCCCCCTGTATCTCTAAAACGAATGAAGATATCTAAATTTTGATTGTGCCATTCGAGGTTTCTCCAAAATCGAACCCGGAACATGTATATCGGTTTTTCGATAACTCCTCTAGTTATTGAGATAGACGGTGAAAACGCCCAATTTTGCCCACCCTGTACGTATTTGTAAAAAGTATTTATAAATACAATTTATCGATATTATGATTATGAATTGAACGGTATATCAGTAGAGCAGTTGGAGGAATTGGGGTGGAAATAATCTCCACAAAAACGCATTTGTTTTAATGCAAATTTTCATATTTCAGGTGCCCAAACCGAAATGATTGTTTCACAACTCAAGACATGTTCCGCTACCTATGTTAGGATCTTCAGGATAAGATTCAAACGAATTTCATGATCTTCCTGAAAATGATAATATGTTTAGCAGATCTCAAAATTCGTGCCGAGGTGTGAAACAATCATTTTGGTATGTGATTGAAACTATTCTCTGTGATCGTGAATGAAAGGTTCCATTATTTGATAAATGTTTGTTATTTTCTTAAGTTCTGATGTTAGTTCGCATTGTGTTAAATTGACTGCTGAAGTTGTCCAAGGAATTATAAGTGCTAGCAAGTAGGAGCAAGACAAAATAATTGAACTCTTGGAACCAGTGCCTTTTCATCCTCTAATTGTTCACGTCGAATGTCGTCGTTTGTACGTAAATCCGAACAAGATGAATGATCTCAGGTTCAAATCAGATCCTGATAGAGAAACATCAACTAGTAGCAGCAGCAGCAATAGATCTTTGTGATCTGAGCTGCCGACATTCGCGTTCAAAGATAATTGCTTGTTAACCTCCCAAGATAGCTGATACCGTATGAACATGATTTCGTTGAGATATATAGGATGATCATGAAGATTTTCGATGATGAAAATGACAAAAAATCGTGTTTTTTGAAATCACCCTGTTATTCATGATTAACTCGGTGAAATTCCCTAATTATTTTTTAATATATTCATCATTCGCTCCTCAACGCTGTCTTGAAAATTCAGTTCCCTATCATGACAGGTGTCATAGTTATTAATTCAGGAACATTTGCATGAAGAGTTGAAGAGACTTGTTATACGACGCTATACATAGTGGAGTATACTACGGCCGTGCCAAAAATGCTATCTCGGAAACTAAGCGAGATAGAGGTATAGTTGCTTTGGAGAAAATGATCCCCATCGAATTTTGAGCAACTTTGGTTTTTGTGTGTGGTCTGTCTGTCTGTCTGTCTGTACTCTGTGTTAATCATAAATCGATATATCTCCGGAACCCTTTGACATATCGACTTGAAATTTTGCCATCTTATTGTACTCAAAACAATATTATGTCATTAAAATATGAAGGAAATCGGAAAACTCTAAGGTGGTTTTTCCGGGTTTTTTCGATTTTTCACCGGAAGTTCCTTGTAAGCACTCTACAAATCGCAAAAGTGGTCCGATCGATTTCATTTTTTGTGAAAAAAACCTCTATCAGGAAGAGACGAAGCCTATTGAAATTGAGCAGGGTCGGAAATTTCCAAGTGGGTTTTTCAAGGAGATTTTCCGAAAAACACGGTTCGCTTTAAAACGACATATCTCGTGAACAAATAGACTAAATCCAAATTTGAGAAATGCACCGTATGCCTCTTTGATGACGCAACAAATTATCATTCAATCATTTTTTCGTGCATCCATCGGAAACTGGAAAAACAAATGAAAACCCAAACATCAAAATTTGAAATCCTTTTAATTCAATATATATCGAAAACAAATGGAAAAATCGAAAATTATCAAGAGTGCAATGTTATCCACTGGAACATTCCCTACAAATCATTTTCCATAATTTTTTCTGTAAACCCAATAGTACAGGAAATAAAGTGAAAAATATGAAAAAAAAAATTTTAACGACCCATAGGGTACTATGAGGATATATTGAAAAACATAGATTATCGATAGATGAAGCTCATCTACCTCCACTGAGGCATGGAATATTTTTTTATTTTGTTGATTGGAAGATGGAACAAAAGTGTTGAAAATTTTATTCTCAGATAATTCCAAATATCTCGAAAACAACTGAAAATATCTGAAAATGTTATAGAACCAAAATTATTCCTTTTGATAAAATCCACAAAAAATCCCCATAACATTTTTTTCTGAATTTAATAGTTCGGGAGATACGATGAAAAAACTAAAAAATTTACAAGTTCCTAGATAATCACTTGCCAATAGAAATCGAAACAAGAAACAAAGAAAGTAAAAAAAAGGACACTCGACTGTCTTGATTTTTTTCCCATTAACTACGTACCGAGCTCACTCGACTGTCTTTTTTTTTCGCCAATAAACTAGGTACGGGCTAAGTACGTAGTTTGTACGAAAAATCTCCAGTTCTCTGAACTTTCATAGCGTCGTATACACATCATTAGTGCCCAATGATAGTTTCAATATAAAAATATACTCATGATATGGTGCCATGGCCTCTACTTCCATCTTACATGAGCAATGATAAAATATAATCTGCTTTTATAGCGTCGTATAAATTATCTGACCTCTAAATAAACTAATACCTTATGAAAAATGCATCTATACTAATCTGATACCTTTTAAAAACTACGTACCCACTTGTTCACTTACATTCGCATAGTGGCCAATATTTTTCACAAATAGTGAAACGTGAGAATGTGGAGGCGAAAATAAGTTAAGGATTCATATACAGGGTAACCATTAAAAATTCAATAACAATAGCAGATATATGAATTTAATAATATTAATATAATATACAGATAGTTAGGCGAATTTCGTTGGTATACAAGCTCTGCCAAAATGAAAAACGAACAATACCTAGGAAATATGGGAGCATGATTCGGTCTTTCACGCTTCCATTTCTAATAGGGAGAGTTGAATCCTGGAATCGACAGATTTTTTCACATTTGTTTTCCACTCAGAATCAGGCGTTTCCATCATTATCATATTACCAACGAAATTCGCCTAACTATCTGTACATTATATTAATATTATTAAATTCATATATCTGCTATTGTTATTGAATTTTTAATGTTCACCCTGTATATGAATCCTTAACTTATTTTCGTCTCCACATTCTCACGTTTCACTATTTGTGAAAAATATTGGCCACTATGCGAATGTAAGTGAACAAGTCTCTTCAACTCTTCATGCAAATGGTAAGTTCCTGAATTAATAACTATGACACCCGTCATGATAGGGAACTGAATTTTCAAGACAGCGTTGAGGAGCGAATGATGAATATATTGAAAAATAATTAGGGAATTTCACCGAGTTAATCATGAATAACAGGGTGATTTAAAAAAACACGATTTTATTTCATTTTCATCATCGAAAATCTTCATGAAAATCCTATATATCTCAACGAAATCATGTTCATACGGTATCAGCTGCCTTGGGAGGTTAACAATTCACTCGAATATACAGGATGTGCATGAATAAATCGATCTTAGGTGTCACCAATTTTTCAAATCACCCTGTATGAAATGTATGAATTGTGATTCATGATGGAATGAGAATAGTATATTGCATGCCTAAATTATTTTTTCGATATTTCATTATTACATCGAATTTTCAGACATCACTGAAATGTTTATATGTTTCACTCTGTAAACAATCACATCATCTGAACCATCTGAATTATGTTGAGTAATATGGAGGTTCGTTAATGATATGAGTGAAGAAAATTGAACTTGGCATCTTTGAATTTTGAGAAAATAACTAAATGAAAAATACCGATTTGTAACTTCAACGCCCTGTATCTCAGAATCTGTTCATCGAAGAACTTCACGATTCTGCAGGTTCAATCAGTTCATCGAATTCTACAACATACTGAAAATTCAGAAAATTTCACCGAGAACCATTTTACGTACTAAAAGTGCGGGGTCCTTTAAAACTATAACTCTTCCGTCTTCATATATTTACAGTTCAGTTCTTGAAATCCTTGAAATATCGTCTAATCCCACAACAAAGGCTGATGTGCACCATCATAACACTAGGAATTCTGATAATATCAGAATCCCTTGATATAGGCTCTCTGTTTCACAAAAAATTCTTTAGATTTCAATCTTTATAATGCACTGCCACATCTAGTTAAAATATTAAATATGAATGAGTTCAAACGTTCAAATCGGATCTGTCAAATAATAGTTTTCATTCTATCGATGAATACGTTGAAAATATAACTGAAATAAACAGTTTGCCTGATATTGTGTTGAATGCTACACTATCTTAAATTCTTGCGAAACTCGCCGTCTGACATAATTTGTGCAAAACTGTTGTCAGCTTCCTCGCATCCTAGTTCCTATTCAGATATATCATAAGTATTTTCCATAACCTACGTTCTGACTCGCTGATGGTACTTCATGAACATCAGGTCCTAATGAATTCTCACTCTTTGGTGGTTTCAGTTGTGATGAATTGGAAGAGTGTTTGGAATTGCTTGGGCATGGGGATTCCGATTTACTGTTGCTCTCACGACTTGACTTTTGATTCTTAAGTAATCTTATCTATTTTTTCGCTCGAAGTTGCTATTCCTCTAAATTTCAAACCATTTATTTTCTTGTGAGCTCATTTCAACGCGAGCCGTTGTAGGCAAAAAAATACGAACATTTATATTATGGGATTTAAGTTCAACACAGTTCTAGAAGAAATGAATTCAGTGTGGCTTATAGGTTTCGATAATTACTTTTATGCACTAGCGGGCCGTAAAGTACACTTTACCGCCCGGTATTGCGGGCGTTAAGTCGCACTTTACCGCCCGCGGGCTCATTATGGCCCACGGGCCGTAAAGTGCACTTTACCGCCCGCTGTTCTCAGTTACCTTATATCCACATATCAATTCATGAAAAAACTATGATCATTTTCTTAGATTCTAATATATCCAGCGGTATATCATAAACTTCTTCTTTATCCGATTCCATATCTATCGCTATTATTATTATCACTAATTTTTACTTTTCAGTCAAAGAATGACAATTCAGCTCGTTTATTGGATGTATTGATATAGACAACAACCATCAGCTTGATTGACAACGTCAAAATTAGTTAGGTATATATACTGGGTATGCATATTGTAAAATTCTGAAAAATGAATCTCTTCTAGAGATCAAAGAATTTAACTATAACGATAATTGCAATATTCGTACGATAATTTTCATATGTAAATCATCATCATCATGAACATTACGCTTTTCTTGATTACTGAATTTATACGCAACAAATCAAATTCGGGGGAATATCAGTTTATCGAAATCTATAGTCATTACTTTTGAGTCAGAAAATAAACCACTAGTGCATAAAATTTTGTATGTATCACGTGCGTGAAATGCGTTTATGGCCTTGAGCGTGTAATGGCCCTCGGCTAGCGCCATCGGGCCATTATTCACGCCACAGGCCATAAACGCCTACTTTACGCCCTTGATACATAAATAACTATTATGCACTAGCGGGCCGTAAAGTGCACTTTACCGCCCGGTTTTGCGGGCGTTAAGTCGCACTTTACCGCCCGCGGGCTCATTATGGCCCACGGGCCGTAAAGTACACTTTACCGCCCGCTGTTCTCAGTCACCTTATATCCACATATCAATTTATGGAAAACCTATGATCATATTCCTAGATTCTGATATATCCAGCGGTATATCATAAACTTCTTCTTCATCCGATTCCATAGTCTCGCTATTATTATTATCACTAATTTTACTTTTCAATCAAAGAATGACAATTCAGCTCGTTTATTGGATGTATTGCTATAGACAACAACCATCAGATTGATTGACAACGTCAAAATAAGTTAGGTTTATATACTGGGTATGCATATTGTAAAATTCTGAAGAATGAATCTCTTCTAGAGCTGAAAGAGTTTTACTATTACGATAATTGCAATATTCGTACGATGATTTTCATATGTAAATCATCCATGAACATTACGCTTCTCTTGATTACTGAATTTATACGTAACAAATTAAATTCTGGGGAATATTAGTTCATCGAAATCTATAGTCATTACTTATGAGTCATAAAATAAACCACTAGTGCATAAAATGTTGTATGTATCAGGTGCGTGAAATGCGTTTATGGCCTTCAGCGTGTAATGGCCCTCGGCTAGCGCCATCGGGCCATTATTCACGCCACAGGCCATAAACGCCTACTTTACGCCCTTGATACATAAATAACTATTATATCTCTAGAATAATGCCATTGGGTTTCATTATTGCCTCAGTCAAATCCTAATCGGCCTATAATAGCGTAAATTTGGTTTCAAGTTTGCTGTATGGGGTATTTTCATAGGATTAGTTCAAAACCTCTTGGTCAAATTCGAGACACTGATGAAACTTGAGTGTTTTAAGAGGGTTGTTAAGAGTGAATAGTTCTGATGGAGAATTTCTATGACTTTCACAGAGATCTCTTGAAACCGAAGTGAGCTGAATGCCAAATTGTTTTATGCGATAGTTCTATCAAAGTATCTCAAAACCTTTTGATAGACTCATATGGCTATGAAAGCCAGATTGCTTTTCTAGGGTATTCATAAAACGTTAGAACAAATTAGACCTATCATTTGCACTCACATAATCGCTTTAAAGTCTCATCGAAGCTATTATACAGGGTGGGCCACCAGTAACGCCTTGGTCTCTAGAAGGCTAACCACTTATCTTCTTGGAATTCTTTCACTCTAGGAAGTCAAATGTCAACATAGGCTACCATTCAGAATTATTTCTAAACATACAGGGTGTCCCCAAAAACCATAAAACACTGAAGTTGAACTTTTTTCAATCGAACACCCTATATACTATTTCATTTTGAGATTCTTCCTGGTGAGCTGGTTTCAACAATCCATCATACTTTGGGTCTAGCAGTTATAATTACTGAGATATAGGGTGTGAGGAATCGAGATTTTCCAAGTTCAAGAATTTTTTGTGTCTAAACCATTCATAATTGGTCGAAACGGCTCACATGTCTTCATCTTAACTTCTGATCAACTATCTACTGACATTTAATTGAAACAAATACAGGGTGGTGCAGAATTCAGAATCTTGATCACCCGGTATATGTCCCAATTAAATATCAGTAGATAGTTAATCAAAAGTTGAGATAGGGACATGTAAGCCGTTTTTACCAATTATGAATAGTTTCGACACAAAAAATTCTTGATCTTAGAAAATCTCGATTTTTCGTAATTATAACTGCTAGACCCCAAGTATGATGGGTTGCTGAAATCAGCTCATCAGGGAGAATCTCAAAATGGAATAATATATATGGTGTTCGATTGAAAAAAGTTTAACTTCAGTGTTTTATGGTTTTTGGGGACACCCTGTATGTTTCGAAATAATTTTAAATGGTAGCCTATGTTGACATGCAACTTCCTAAAGAGGAAGAATTCCAAGAAGATAAGTGGTTAGCCTTCTAGAGACAGAGGCGTTACTGGTGGCCCACCCTGTATAGGCATTCAAAATGTTACTTGGATCTCCTCCAAATATGCCTGCATTGTGTTCACTAGTATTGTGTTGTCCAGTTGGACACAATAGTTTCATCATACACAAGCTCTGAAAATTCAACAGAAATACAAGGCACTCGCACTCTTTATCAATGAATAAGTTTAGCAACAATATGAACATGATGAATCGTTTGAGGGTAGTTTAGTATGCATCATTTCTGCTCTAGAACTTTGACTAACCTAACCGTGAAGGGTTTCCACTTCGTTCAATATTCCCATCATTTTCTGGCATAGTTTCGATATAGCTGCAAAGTAGAAAGGCCAGCGATTCGTGAAATTGCG
The DNA here is from genome assembly GCA_918026855.4 of Phaedon cochleariae. Taxonomy (NCBI): domain Eukaryota; kingdom Metazoa; phylum Arthropoda; class Insecta; order Coleoptera; family Chrysomelidae; genus Phaedon; species Phaedon cochleariae. Next base: position 53,355,125 of record OU896713.1, on the reverse strand, counting down.
ATTTGCTTCCCACATACAATTTCGTAGCTTTATTTGGAAATGATAGAGCTCGAATCGAATCGCGGTATAAAGACAAATATTGGAGAGTTCGAATTATTATCAGGTTTATCTCGCATATACATTGCATTCACTTGAAACCTATTGGATCCTCTCGAAAAAGCAACTACGAGGCATCTGAGAATTTTTCATTCTCTCCAATGACTTTTGTGAAAACTTCACGAACGATAGGATATCCATAAAATTCTCAAACACACGACATGTTTCGCTAACACAGTAGCTTCGTCAGGTGATATACTGGTACGATGAACTAAACCAACCTTGGCTTGCTTATACAGGGTGCGGCAAAAAGATAGGCAGGATTTCAAATGGTGGTTGCTCGATTTATAAAACCGGCAATTATCGACATGGCTTGGAGCGGAGTGCATCGTGCTTTCGTTGTCGAGGAGTTCATTAGAAATGGGGAATCTGTAATAGCGACGCAGCGTGCCTTCCGTAATCAGTTTGATGTTGGTCGGCATGGCGCGGTTCCGGATGGATGAACAATTCGTCGGTGGGTTTTACACTTCAGGAAAACAGGTTCTACGCGTCTACTGGCTGACCAAGGACAGTGAGAACACCGGAAAATGTGAATGCAGTAAGACTTTCCGTACAACAGTCTCCAAGGCGTTCAGTTCGTAAGCATGCAGCTGCTTTGGGAATTTCCGATAGAAGCGTTCGAAGAATTTCACCGAGGCGCTGTATTCATGTCCAGCGATGAAGCTCACTTTCACCTATCGGATACCGTAAATAAGCAGAATTTTCGGTTTTGGTCGGCAAATAATCCACAGGAACTTCATGAGCGACCACTTCACAGTCCAAAGGTTACCGTCTGGTGTGCAATATCTGAGTTCGGCGTGTGGGGTCCTTACTTTTTCGAAGAAGATGAAATAACGTTAACAGTCAACGGAGATCGATATTTTGATATGCTTAACAATTTCCTGCGTCCAGAAGTTAACGAGTTGAACGATAATCACCGAGAACATCTTTGGTTCCAGCAAGATGGTGCTACATCGCACACCACGCGTGGTTCACTCAATCTTCTTCAAGAAACAACAACAAACAAAGTGGTGTCTTCACGGGGTAATCTCGGCTGGCCGCCGCGTTCACCTGATTTGTCGCCTTGCGACTTTTTTCTTTGGGGTTACCTCAAATCGAGAGTTTTTACACATCGTTGGCAGACTTTGGAAGAATTAAAGGCAGCCATAAGACAATAAATTGCCGCAATTCCCCGAGAAATGATCCATCGGGTAGTGACGCGCTTCCGTGAGAACCAACAAGAGTGCATCGACAATAATGGCCGTCATTTAAAAAATGTCATTTTCAGAAAATAACGTTCCTAAATGGCATGAAATGTAGATTTCAAAAATAAAAATAAAAAATGTTTGCCCTATGTGGTTTGGTTTTTATTGACATCCCAAATAGTACCTATCATTTTGCCGCACCCATATGCTACTTCAACAGCCTGGAGGATTTTTTTTTTGCTTGGAGCGCACGAAAGGAAATCCCTTTAATGTTCAAAGAACATCGTGCATTCCTAGGGAGGATAGGGACAGGAGGTAGGTATTGGAATTATTCCTCCTGTTGATTACTGAGGAGAACCATGAAAATGTATTCCGAATAACAGCATTGTATTTTTGATTTTATATTTCGGAACACAGATTTTCAGCAGTCAGTATGGATTGACTGACAGTAGTGACCAGTTGAATCCAGAATATATAGCCATTGTTAGATAGATGTTGCGTAGGAGCATGATAACTCTGAAATACCTGTCTGGCAGTTGTTATTATGAGATATATTTACATTCCTAGTCGTATTTGCTGTTCGTGACAGAAGTGTTGTTCCATGATGATATACTTCGTTTCCATGAACCAGATTGCGAGATATGGCAGGGCTCACAAAAAATGGAGACAACATAAACATTCCTCTATGAGTCTATCGAATACATTTCGGTATCACGATGACGAATAAGGACACGTGGAGATGGAATTGTCGAACACAATCATCACAAAAATAGCACAAGTAGATGAAGAGTGACATTCTAATGAAAATTTCACACCAGTAATATTTACCTAATCAAATTGGGTTTCTTTGACGAATCGCCATAGCAATTTATGTTTTTAGTGGGTACTCACCAGCGAAATGAATTAAAAAATTTTGTGACTTTCCAATGACAGAATAATATTTTTCTGCAACCGAAACAAAAGTCGTCTAGAATCACCTCTTGAATTGACGTTTCTACTGACACAAAATAGTAGATTGTTTTATTAGGATCAAAAGTGAACGCTCCGCCTCGCAAATGCAAAATTCGCTAGTCAAACAAAGTCACTTTTGATCCGAATGAAACATGCTATTTTTTCTGCAACCGAAACAATTAAATCAAATAAATATGTGAAGTAACCACGAATGCCGTGCCATATGTATATGCAATGCAAGTAATGCAACAAATATTGACAAATTATCCGTGTGGTGAGAATATTCTACCTGCATTAACAGCAGGTTTATTCAATCTTCAAGGATATTCGAATTGTAGTTTCAATATAAATACAACCACAGAGTGACATATTTGTGTATGGACCAGGTGCTCTAATGGCAAATACCGCGCCAGTGCCAGCTATAAGAACAAGAAGTGGAAAATGTTAGGTTAGTGAGGATATCAACAATAATAATAGCGATTATTTATTCCTCTCCATATTACACTGTGTTTGACTTCATTATCAACTGAAACTAAACAATATCGTTGTTTGTGACAAATAAACTATTGCTTGCCGTGATTAATCAAAAACAAGTTATCCATCCCGAGAATAACGAATGAAATACAGATCAAGCAAGTATTTGAATATTGAAGGCTTCCCTGATCAAAACAAAAATACTTAACTGAGATGTGTATAATTCCAATACTTTACTATAATGAGGTGTATTTATATCTCCAGCATCGGTATGAAATGTCAAATCTGCCGAATTCGGAAACAAATCAGGTATGCGTCTCAACCCAAATAACCAACCGTCACAATGTTGTTTATTCTTGATGACGTCCAGTACATCGTTTTTAGTTCCTAAAGTCGAACTTTAGCTCCTAGGAACTAAAGTTCAACTTCAGCTCCTAGGAACTAAATATGTTGCCTAGCAACATACCTATTTTTGTGTCAGTAATAGAAACGTCAATTTAAGAGCTAATTTTGGTATCAAAATGGACGACTTTTGTGTCGGTTGCAGAAAAATGAATATGTTATTGCTAGGCACCACTTTTAGTTCCTAGGAGTTAAAGTTGAACGTTACATTGTTATGGTTGGTTATTTGGGTAGGAAAGCATTCCATATTGTAGTTGAGTATTTTTGTTTTGATCCGGAAAGCCTTGAAGATTCACATACTTGCTTGATTTGTATTTCATCTATTCTCAAGATCTGATTGATAGGATAACTTGTTCTTGAATAATCACGGCCAGCAATACCTTTTTGTCTCACACAACGATATTAATTACCTGCATTTGATTACTAAGCCAAACACAGTGGAGTATGTAGAAGAATGAATAATCGCTATCATTATTGTTGATATGGTCACTAGCCTAACATTTTCCACTTCCTTCACCTATACGACCAGGCACTGGCGCGATATTTGCTATCATGGTTCAAATGAATTCGTCGATTCATCGGTTCAATAGAATACACAAATTGGTCACTCTGTGGTTATATTTATATTTAAACCACAATTCTAACATCCCTGATGAAAATTGGATAAACTTGATCTGTATATGCAGGTAGAATATTCTCAACACACAGATTATTTGTTGCATTGCATACATATGGCAAGGCAATCACGTTTTGAGAATAGTATTGAATTCGTGCCTGTAGTGTCTGATGACGTCAACAGAAATTGTAACAGAATAAAGTCATCGTCCACCAATATTCTAATGTGAAGTAGTCTGAGATCTTGCTTCTATCTACCTACCCATATTATTATAATGATGGTATTATGATATAATCTTTCAAGTGAGTCACATTGGTGGGTACTTCACATATTCATTTTGATTAATTGTTTCGGTTGCAGAAAGAATAGCATTTTTCCTTCGGATCACAAGTGACTTTGTTTGACTCGAAAATTTTGCTCTCGCTTGGTTTCGCTTGAAGGTCTGCCTCGCAAATTATGGGATCTTGTCGAAGATAGAAATTATACAGGGTGAACCAGAGTTCAGTTTACTGTTCACTTAGAATGAAATCATCATTTCCAGTAGCGTCCCAGAGGGTAATCTATCTAATATTAGGATAAATCATTGTACGCCACTGTTCTATTTGTATGTTTATTTTTTAAATTGAACTTTCACAATTACAATTTTTTTGTCTCATCAATTTTTTCATTATCTCCATTCATTTTCGAAAATATAAAAAAACGTTTTCCTGCATGTAGCAGAATAAAACTATCTGACTGATTTCACGACAGAAACTGCTCAAAATGACCAACATCTTTCACAATACAAAAGATTTTCGAGAGTTCAATTCAAAAAATAAACATACAAATAAAACTGTGGCGTATAATGACTTATCCTAATATTAGATAGATTACCCTCTGGGACGGTACTGAAAATAATAATTTCATTGCAAGTGAACAGTAAACAGGAGTCCCTTATCACCTCAAATGAGCATGCCAAGTTTTATCAAATTTCAGCCCAAAGATTTTTGAGTAATTAATGAAAAACTGATTTTTTTCAAAACTTCGGCACCCTATATCTCTAAAATGAAGCAAGTTAGGACGGATGCTTATAGGAAGAAAGAGTCTTATTTCCGCCTGAAAAACTGATCCTGAACGTTAGGCGGTTTAACCATGAGTTCGTAAAAACAGTATAGTTTGTATCGCGTTATAATGAACTCTTCTGGACACTCGTAACCAAAATGATGTTTATAACACTTGTTACATAATACACTATAATGCCACTAGGCGAGAATACTGATTTCTATAAAAAATACCATTAGGATCAGTAGCATACCGATGGGAAAAGTTGTCCAAGTTTCAAAATTGCATAGCGGAATTAATTTTCAGGTAGTTACCAGTGGAAATTTTCAATGAGAGTTCAGAGTTCGCAGCTTTCAGAGTCAGAATAAAAGTTTTGTCCAACATCAAACTAATTGGTATTAACTTTTGATTTCCAACATTTATACAAAATCCCACTCGGAATTAAAACACTTTCCGTTTGAATCAACATATTTTTTCAAGTTTAATCAGACTAAATAAAGGTACTCTGTATTTTGTTCGGGAAAATAAATGAGAAAGTGTCCTTCTGATGATGAATTTCGTCGAATAAAATTTAAACCGATTAGCTTCCCGTTCGCGAAATCGCCCATATTGGAACGATTCAAAACATTTTCATTTCCAAACTAAAACATTGGGGTTGTACAGGGTCTTCACTCTTCACGTATATTTTGACATAACTTTTTTGTATCATATATCATTTCTTTTGATTTTCAAATCATGTTCTTCCATTTTTTTCAGTAGATTTTATTCATGCTAACAGAAAAACAGTTGAAAATCTCAGAAAATACTTTTGGCAACATTTATAAATTTTTGTATAGGACACCCTAAAGAAGTGATTTCATCGATCTAGCTGAAATGATCACAGAGATATATAGGGTGTGAAAAATTGATTTTTTTCTGGTTCTCTCGTGACAAAACTACTCAAAATTCGCCAAAACGGTTTTTGTGTGCCTATCTCAACTTTTGATTCACTATCTACTGACATTTAATTGAGACCCTGTACTTGCTTCATTTGATTGTCAGCAGAAAGTGAATCAGAAGATAAGAGATATAGGGACATAATAGTTATTTATGTATTAAGGGAATTATGAGGGCCTTAATTACCGATGGCAAAGTTTGCGTCCCGAGGGCCTCTGGCCCGAGGGACAGCAATTGCCAGAGGTTATTAAGGCTCTATAATTCCCGTGGCACATAGATAATTTTATTTCTGACCGATTTTCATAACAATATGTCCATATTTAGAACGCAATAAATGTTTAAATTCATAACCTTTCTGGTATATTTGAATTAGGTAGCGTTGATTGTAGCATTGTTGGTTGTTGCTAGGTTGTCGCTATGTTACATGTTTATTTTTTTAAGCGGCGGAAGTAATTTTTAGGGAACATTTGAAAATTGTACATTTATTATTTGTAATGACGTGAATAAGGAAAATATGTCTTAGTTTTCATCACATATTTCACATGTAAAAGGTAAGCGGGAGTTTTTGAACCTTAATATCCCAAGGGAGTTATGACCCTCATTATAGATATCGTAACTATGACGATATAAGCTTATAATGTCACTGTCAGAAATAAAAACTGTTTTGACCAATAATGAATAGTTTCATCATAAAAAATTCTCAAAACTGAAAAAGTCTCAATTTGACACACCCTTTATATTTGTAATCTTTTCAGAAAGATCCCAAGTACGACAAATCGATAAAATCAGCTGTTCAGGGAGGATTTAAAAATTCTATGAATTTAAAAAGTTTATGAATGTGGCCCATAAATATTTTTTGAACTGTTTTTCTGTTGCCATATATAAAATCTGCAGTAAAAGTATAAAAGAACGGTCTTTGAAGAAAAAATTGAACAATACATGAAGAAGTTAGGTGGAGGTTCAAAATATAGGTGAAGACCTTCAAAAAATGTGAAGTACAGTCGTATTCAATGAAAAAGCGTACGAGTATCAAATAGTTATTTATTATACATGGGAAAAAAGTAGTAGATTTTAGCTCCAGGTTGTGTTGTCCGAGAGCTAAAATCTAATATTTTTCCTGTGTATAATACACTATTTTTTTCTGTAACAGGAGAGAGGACGAATCAATATTGAGCAGATATTACATTATTTTGAAAAATCTGAAAATTATCGACGTGAAATTTCATGTTTTTAACAGTAGGGACTGCTGCGTTGTAGGCTTCTTTATCATTATTTTGAAGAAATCAAATATCTGATGTCACTTCTTGTCAGTCTAATTCTCTGATTTGATTTTAAAAAATTGCGAATTTAATGATTGTTTATAGTAATATACGTAACCGCGAAGTCGAATGGAAGATAGAAGGATTTGCAGTTCTTTCTCGTAGACGGTATTATTGACACATTTTTCGGAACTATAGAACAACAAATAAAAGCCATCAACAGTATATATATATATATATATATATATATATACAGGGTGTCCCTAGACCAGTGGGACAGTTAAATATCTTCTGAACCAATAGGAATTTTCAAAATATCATAATCTCACATCATATCGCATTATGAGTGCTAACTTCAGGCATGACTATATTTTATACGAGGGGCGCAAGAAAGGCTTACAAAATCGAACATCATTTTTTTCAAATGGAACACCCTGTATTTCATAGCATTTTCATATTCTCCTTGAAGAGCAGAATTCAACGACCTAGCACACTTGGGGTCTAGCGGGAATGATTTCCGAGATATAGTGTGTGGAAAATCGAGATTTTTCATTTTTGGGAATTTTTTGTGTCAAAACTATTCATTATTGGTCAAAACGGCTTGCATGTCTATATCTAAACTCTTGATTTACTATTTACTCGTTTTCAATTGAAACAAATACAGGGTGGTGTAGAATTCTGACTGAAACTGAGAATTCTACACCACCCTGTATTTGTTTCAATTAAATACGAGTAAATAGTAAATCAAAAGTTAAGATATGAACATGTTAGCCGTTTTGACCAATAGTGAATATTTTTGACTAAAAAAATTCCCAAAAATGAAAAATCTCGATTTTCCACACCCTATATCTCGGAAATCATTCCCGCTAGTCCCCAAGTGTGCTAGGTCGTTGAATTCAGCTCTAAAAGGAGAATATGAAAATGCAATGAAATACAGGGTGTTGCATTTGAAAAAATTGATGTTCGATTTTGTGAGCCTTTCTTGCGCACCTCGTATAAAATATAGTCATTCCTGAAGTTAGACCTCATAATGCTATATGATGTGAAATTATAATATTTTGAAAATTCCTATTGGTTCAGGAGATATTCAACTGTCCCACTGGTCTAGGGACACCCTGTATATGTGATATATATCCGAGAAAATAGTACTCACTTTTCTCCCATGGGAAAAATAATTTACGAAAAGTTACATTTTATAACCTGCCAACAGAGATGAAATGCCATACTTTTTTCCCGTCACAGAAAAAAAAATGGAGGGTTTCGGGGTCCTAGTTCTAGTTGTGTGGAACTGGATCAGCCAACACTTTGTGTTTTCGAGAACCTATGACAACTTTACTGTCAACATTTGGTGAACAATAATTATTCCCGATAGCCCGTTTTATGCAGAATAGGATGACGTTAATTTCTCTCTGTAATATACTTGTACGCTTTCTGTTTGAATGCGACTGTAACTTGCTCTTTTCAATTTCGGAAATGAATTTTTTCTACAAACGCTTAACAAAGTAGCCTTTGACGCTTTCAAATTCCAGCACAAAGTTGACATTTTCCCAGAAATGTCATTCTTTGACAGCATTTGCGCTCGTGAGCGGAAATATTGAAAAAACGCTCGCACATCTCTGTAACCTATACTCATCTATTCTTGAAAACCCCCAATTCTTTCATGATGAAAAATAGTGACAGTGAATCATCAAACACACCTCCTGATATAGCAGAAAGCGCAAGAGTTTGAATCTCTTACCGGAGAAATCAAGGAAGAAATATGAATTACAATATGATACATCCATAAATTGGTGCCACTCCGAGATGGTGAATATGTATTCAGGAAACGTTTTACTGGCTTATTTTGGTGAAAAATCAAAGACTTTGAAGTCATCAACTCATTGATTTATATATTCGATGGTACGTATACATCCTTCAATGTTAAAGATAATACCGGAATCAATAAGTATCTGTAACTTATCGCATTTCTCAAGAAACAATCTATTGGTTATAAAGCGAGAAAAATCCAAAACATTCACCGCTGAAGATATATGCCAACAAATTTCTATAAGAAGCTCCCGAAGAAGCATATCTGTTGAAAACGATAAATTATACTTTATATTTAAACTCTTTGTAGTCATCAGAGAGACAGTGAATCTTTATTTTATTGCATCAATGAGTGATGTTCAATTTGATTGCAGAGTTTGTCGTCCTCGGTAGGCTCGACATTTTCTCAATTTTTTTTTCTGTTTCCTTTGGACATATAGGATGATATGGATAAGAACTTTTTGAACTATTCCAATCGCTCATACTTTCAGGGCAGTTATTTCCAAAAGCTGCGTTAGTAGAAAAAATCATGTGTGTATTTCGAGCACAAAAAACTTATTGCCGCTCTCCAAAGATTACCGCGCTCCGCTCCGCATCGCGCGGTAACTTTCTTTGTCGAGCGGCAATCTATCACTTCGCGCTCTAAATACACAAATAGCTACTGGAACTGATTGAGCTCTTGTCAATTTGTATCCAAATTCATTCTGGCAGAATGTTGTCGCCGTAGTGGGAAAAAGAAAGACATATAAATACCGAATAATATCAGAAAATTACGGCCCTGTGAACAAATTAGGGAAGCTGGTCAGACACCCTGACCCGTAAACCTTCCGAAACTAAGAGTATAATCACATATTTCTGTGTCCCCAGGCTAACTTACCCTTATTTTCGAAGGGATTTATACATGGTGGCCAACTAAGAATCCAGAGTTCGATACCTCTGTTGTCTTGAGAGATACAAAAAAAGTTCTGCACTCAGATTAAAGTGATAACCGAGATTCACATTTCAAAATTTCTTTGAAATACACAGGGTGTTCCGTAAGGTCACAGCACATCAACGCTATGTTTTTTTCATCGGAACACCCTATATTTTATTCCATTTTTGAATTCTCCCTGAAGATCTGATTTCAACGACGTATCATACTTGGGGTCTAGCAGTGAAAGTTACTGACATAATATAGGGTGTGCAAAATCGAGATTTTCCAAGTTCAGGATTTTTTTCTGTCGAAACTGTTCATAATTCGTCAAAACGGTTTATATGTCCCTATCTCAACTTTTCACTCACTATCAATTGGTATTCAATTGCCATTTAATTGAAACAAATTATAAATTTTGATTTTTTGACCACCTTGTATCAATTTCAATTGAACAGTTTCGACAGAAAAAAATCCTGAACTTGGAAAATCTCGATTTTGCACACCCTATATGTCAGTAACTTTCACTGCTAGACCCTAAGTATGATAAGTCGTTGAAATCAGATCTTCAGGGAGAATTCAAAAATGAAATGAAATATAGGGTGTTCCAATGAAAAAAACCTTGCGGAACACCCTGTGTATTTCAGAGAAATTTTGAAATGTGAAGCTCGGTTATTACTTCAATTTTGATACATGAATTTTTTTTGTATCTCTCAAGACAACAGAGAAATCGAACTCTGGAGTCTTAGTTGGCCCCCCTGTACATTAATATGGCATAGCAACCGTCCATTTCCCATCACGAAGAGGATTTGGGTTTAGAACTGCAGGGCAGTGCATACACTAAATTAGTGTGGGTGCTCATGCTTTTTCCGAATATCAGTATTTAGATGAAATCCTACAAATTTATGAAACATTCAAACATCTCGGCAAACTCTTCTACTTACCAAATGAAGTGGGACAGCCGAAAAATTGACTAATTTTGATAAGCTATAACTCGAACATTTCTTGGCCGATGTTGGATTTCCAACTAAAAGTAGAAAGTGTCATCCTTGGGATATGCGTCATTGGCGTCGGGTTTTGATTTTTGCGATTCGTTCTCTTTGTACAAACTGTGAATTGAGAGCCGGAAAAATTTCAAATTTTTGACCAATAATTTGGGAAATGTGAGGGACATCAGAATTCTTTTTCAGATGTCGGGTGAATGGTTGGTCCGATACCTCAAGAAGTCTTTGAAATTTTTTTGATAATCTACGTTGCTATGGAAAAAACGCCATTTTATGAAATTCCCTTTTTATTATGAAAGGTGACCTCTTTTCGTTGAACAGTAACAGCCAACATCTAAACTGCAACAAGGGATATTTCTACTGAAGATAATCAACACCACTGGCGCGCAAAAAGGGGTTTATGATATTTAGAAACTAAAAATTCGTTTATATATTGAAAAAATTCAACAGTTTTATTGATCGTCACAGTTGAAGAGGTGTCATACCCTCAATTAGCATGATGTTGACAAATTCAGAGGCGTGCAAAAGGTCAGTCTGTAATGTGGACAGATTAAAATTTCAGTCTCATAATCATGGTTTTTCACTTATTGAAGGTGAGCATCCAAGTAATCCATTGGCGTATTGAAGAGGATCCATCCTCAAAGCGATTGAAAAAATTTGATATGGAAACAATTTTAATAATTTTATCAAGTGTTGTTCTTTCTTCGCCCAGTTAAAATTTTCTTGTATCATCATTTATTAATGAAGATTCAGGAACGTGACTCTGGCTTCTGATGTTCCTTGAGCCGTACAATTTGATAATTTTGTCAGAAAAAATTTCAAAAAGTCCTCAATTCTGGCCCCCCAAAAAAATTTGAGTATTTTTTCTTCATCAATTTTCTCGTCTTCTTTCTGATGAAGCATTTTTTTAGATGAATATATTTTTCATTTCTACTACTCGGACCCCCTAAAAAAATTTCAGCAGACCCATACATGGCCAGGGATACATCATGCTAATTGAATGTATGGCAACTTTTTCACTGTAACGATCAATAAATCTGCTAACTGAGGGTATGATACCTCTTCAACTGTATCGATCAATAAAACTGTTGAATTTTTTCAATAAAAACGAATTGTTCGTTTCTAAATATCATAAAACCCTTTTTGCGCGCCAGTGGTGTTGATTATCTTCAGTAGAAATATCCCTTGTTGCAGTTCAGATGTTGGCTGTTACTGTTCAACGAAACGGGGTCACATTTCAAAATAAAAATGGAATTTCATAAAATGGCGTTTTTTCCATAGCAACGTAATTTATCAAAAAAATTTCAAAGACTTCTCGAGGTATCGGACCAACCGGCACTGGGACGAAATAGCGCAGGACAAAATAGCGCAGGACGAAATAGCGCGGACAAAATAGCGCAGGGACATAATAGCGCAGGGTCATAATAGCGCAGAGACAAAATAGCGCAGAGACGAAATAGCGCAGAGACAAATTTGAGCGCGAAAACGTAGTGCATCATCTATGATTACGTTAATTCGTTTGTCAGGGCATAGACTATTTCTTCAAATACTAGATGTTTCAAAAGGAGACTACCCTTACAAACGAAGTAACTTAATACTAGGTATGCCGTTGGATTGTTAAAGTAGACCTATGATTAGGTTAGTTTATTTGCTAGGGTATAGACTCATTTTGAAACACCTTGTATTTGAAAAATGAGTCTTTACTCTAACAAACGAACAAACCTAATCATAGATCCTGCACTCCATTTTCGCGCGCAATTTTGTCTCTGCGCTATTTCGTCTCTGCGCTATTGTGACCCTGCGCTAATTCGTCTCTGCGCTATTTCGTCTCTGCGCTATTTCGTCCCTGCGCTATTTCGTCCTGCGCTCTTTTGTCCGCGCTATTTTGTCCTGCGCTATTTCGTCCCAGTGCCGGACCAACCATTCACCTAACATCTGAAAAAGAATTCTAGGGTCCCTCACATTTCCCAAATTATTGGTCAAAAATTTGAAATTTTTCCGGCTCTTAATTCACACTCTGTACAAAAAGAACGAATCCCAAAAATAAAAACCCGACGAGAATGACGCATAGCCCAAGGATGACGCTTTCTACCTTTGGCTGGAAATCCAACAGTAGTTAATTTTTTTGCTGTCCCACTTCATCTGGTAAGTAGTTTAGTACTCACGTCATAGTCCCTTTTTCCTGTGTTGCCAGCTCCCAGGTAGCACAGTGAGGTTCAAAAGACAAAGGCAATCATAAAACGTCATATTCAGACGTCGAAATGACGTCTTAGAAATGATCTATGGAGGACTATATTTAGAAAAAAATCAGGGTTTATATAAGCATATACCGGGTGTCCCAGTATCCAATAGATTATCTCAGCCATTTGGAAAGGTGGAAATTTCAGAATTACATGATCTACTACAATTCTAATAATCTGAAATTATTATTGATATCGAAATCTAGATTACAAAAATATTGTAGCCTATACTGCAATTCGTTCAATTTGAAATTTCAATTGTCGTTTTCTCCATCAAATTAAATTTGAAATACGAAGTATGATACATCGTTGGAACGGTAATTTTGAGTAGAAATAAAAAATTGCAAAAAATATACAGAGTGCTATTCGAAATAAGAAAGTAAGAGTCACTTCCGGTCAAACCAAAAGTGACTTTCAATTTTTGTTTTTCTCAGTTTAAGCTTCCTTGGACGGATTGAAGATCATGAAATTTTCGAATTTTTATTTTTCGAAATGGCTGAGATAATTCATTGGAACAGGTAGGTATATAGAACTGTGTAGCGAGCGTCGGCTAGATGTAAGCGGAATAAAAGAAGCTTGATTGCAACATACCGAAAGTTGGCAAATAAAGCGTCAAGTTGTAGAGACACGAATATACAAACTCTAATTCCGTAGAATAGACGATGAAAAGGTAGGATAATTCCTGAATTTTTTTTTCGGTAATACGGAAGACTGGTTGGGGAAAAAACGACGTCATTATGACGTCTTCTCAAGTCACATGCTACATTGGTATTCAATAGGTATGCCCCATACCTATACTTCCAACCTTTTTATATATCCAGTGAAACTGGAATCAAAATAGTGTGTTCTCCTTCGATATTCGCCAAACCGTCAGATATGTAAAAAAATCAAATACAACAGTTATAGGGTTCCATGAGGACTTTCCTCAAAATTGTCTCCATATCTATAGGGTGTTCGAATTTCAAGATATCGGCTGATGATGAGTTTCATGAATGAGACACACTATATATTATTGCATTTTAAGGTTCTCCCTGGAGAGCAAATTTCATCAATGCATCACACTTGGGGTCTAGCGAAAAAGATCACAGAGATATATGGTGTTCACAAACAAGATTTTGACATTTACTCCGAACAAATACAGAGGATGGTTCAAAATTTGAATTCTGATCACCCTGTATCTGTTTCAATTGAATGTCAGTAGATGGTGAATCAAATGTTGAGATAGGGACTCGAATAGAGACATGTATAATGCAAAAATATCCTGAATTTGAAAAATCTTGATTTTGAACACCCTATATCTCTGTAATTATTTCAGCTAGATTCCAAGTCATGATTTTTTGATTGAATCAGCTCTTCAAATAGAATCTGAAAGTGTAATGATATACAGTGCCTCTCCGTCAAAACCACTCATCTTCAGTCGATATATTGGAATTTGAACACCCTATTAATATGGAAATACCTTTACGTGATACTTTTCATGAAACTGTTGTACTCGAATTTTTCCTATACATCTGACAGTTTTGCTAATATCGAAGGACAACACACTATTGACTCACCCTGTAGATTAAATGCATAAATTCCTTTTTGTGTGAATTAATGAATATGAGAGCGATTTTAAATTTGGTACTCTTGTACACTAGGAAGATTACATTATTCACATTCATTCGCAAACTAGTAATAAAGCGAGGGGATTTAGATTTTATTGCACATTTTATAGAAAATATTGAAAGAGCTCAATAAGTACAGTTCACAAATGACCAAGAGTTGACTTTGTTGGGACGTTTTTATAACTTTCAGTAATATACGTCAATATGGACGTCATGGACCAATAATGACGTAAAAAGACGTCATAATGACGTAATTCCACTAACCTGTGATACCTGGGCTGTTTCATTTTGAGAAAATATCAAGTGGATATTTCTCAATTTTTTTCATCGATTCGACTGTGTACTGTCGAAATAATTCGATATACTTTTAAAAACTATGTCATAATGTCACAATTTAGTTCATGAGAAAAAAGAACAACTGACTTCAAAACTGTTTTGTTCAGTTCATCCATATCAGTGTTTTTTATTCTCACATTACTAAAATGGCATTTAGCGTACGGATATGCACAACGCTAGATGGCAACACAATTTCTTGTACACATCACCACCCAGCTAGCATTCACACGTCAATTTCACGTCATATACGCGTCACCAATTACGTCGAGATGACCAAATTATCGACGTGAAAGAGACGTAAATGTGACGTCAATATGTCACATCGAAACGACGTCATTTAGCGACGTCGTTACAACGTAATTTAGCAACGTCGTTACAACGTCATTTAGCGACGTCGTCTACACGTCGAATAGTTACGCAAGCATCAGCTCCAGGTTTCGACTTCACAAAGGAATTGTGAAACTTGAAATCACTTTTCCATGATCCTATTCCTTGATGATTGGCAAAACAGTTCAAATGATGTAGTTACAATAGTTGTGGATATTTTTTATTTGTTTATATAATATTATACGTAGGTATTCTTCATCTGAATAAAACTAATAAGTATAAAATCCACAATATTCCATAGTAAATAGACATAAACGAAGATGTCAAGTTTCAATGGAATCTCAACCTAATAACCTCAAATTATTCTTGTACCTACGATTTAAGGTATTTATAGATTACCTTCTTCAAATAACAACCTCACCACATCAAACAACTTCCAAGTTTCATTTGTAGATTTCGCTTTCTCAATTATTATTGACCTTGCTGTTTGAAAGACGGCCACTACACTTCGCAGCCTTACGAGGCGTCATGGCGTCAACTACTTCTACTAAACGAGAGCAATGCCTTTCCTCGGATATTGTATTCCCACAAACATTTCTATTGCCTGGAATTGATAAAATAACCAGCGAACTGCAATATATTTTGCTGAACCCCACTTTTCCATAGTATCCTTGTTTTCCATGACCCAAAATCACGAATCCGCCATTACAACATTCGATGAACTGGATCACGCATGCGCATGATTACGACAAACTGTGCTACGATCGACGATGTCCGATAGGGGTAGCGGTGGCATTGTGCGAAACGAAGACACACGAAGCCACGGAGCACGACTTGACCAATCATAAGCATCTGTATGTCTTGACGTGGCGCGCCAATATAAACATGAAGGCACCTGGTATAACCGTATTTGTATACATATAATAAATTCTTGAATCTTCCGTATCTGTTACCAAGTTATCTCTTTCAGGGTGTTTTTTATTAATATTTGTTCTACATATTTCACCACTTAGTTTCATCCATGTCGGGTATACGTGAATCCTCTTTACTAAGGTAGGTACCCATTTTATTTTGATTAGCGATCAATCATGAGTCCTGGATATGCAGTTCATGGAGTAATTTCTTCGAAATGAAACAGAATGATTGGTGCAGATGTTACGTCTAAATGGCGTCAAATGACGTCTATCAGATACGTTTTTGGAACACGTCAAAATGACGTCAATTATTGGTCGAATCTTGACGACGACCAATTGCCACCTATTAATCACGTCGATTCGACGAGAATTGACGTCACCCTGCTGGCTGGGCATGGCAGCAAATTTTTTTGAACACACCTTCTATCCGGCCTGTCAATTGTAGAAACTATCAACTGTCATTCTGGAATTTTGTTGCAATCTGAATTATTCAAACAATTTTCGTTTATATAATGAGGAAAGTTGACGATTGTGTAAAAATAAAACTCTCATCTTTGTGGGCAATTCATTCTATGCTAAGCATGACAATGAACTGAATCATGAATGTATCCCTCGGCCACAGCCTTAGATTTCCAGCCGCCGTGTCGTAACATCTGCGAGTAAAGTCGCAGAAGATTTGCGTAAAGAAAGACCAGTGTACATCAGCGGATCTGATAATCCCAAGTAGGTTGCAACTATGCTTGGTACCTTTCCAGAAGTGTTCTTGCCTACTGGTTGACACGTACCTTTTCCTTTTCCATAGAATATAAACAACCCGCAATGGTTAACATCGGAAGGGCGAAGTTTTACATACTACTTGACAATGAGAGATGTTTCTTTTTAAATCGACTCGCCCGTACTGGTACTGGTACTGGTGGGGGACGTTTGCACGTCAGCAACTAGTCCCTAATGAGACCTTTTCGAAAGCCCCAAGTGCTTTCAATGACTGATGTGGTTCGCTCAAGAGAGCTGGCTAACATCCTTTTCAGGCACCGCCCATCAGCTCTCTTTCAGAGTTTTCGGCTGTGTTTTGTAGGCTAGTAATGTACTCACTACCATATGCGCAGTGGCAGGCCTGCTAGCTATCCTCGTTAACCCTCGTTAGATACTGGGGTCCACTAAGCAGCTGGCCCGCTCTCACGCTCAGCTGGTAGTTTTTCCACACCCACCTACATACACCGTCCTACTTCTTCTCTGATGCTCACAACCACATCATCATCTCTTTCTGCGTGTTCTGTGTAGGCTTTGTTACTAACTCCATGGGCCACTTTAGGAGCAGCACTGTTAATTGGAACGCAACAGCGAATCGTGCAGGACTATCCCCAGCCGATGCTCCGAAACTTTTACAATATTTAATTCGTAAATTGAATATTGAAAAAAGTCCCTTGCTCGTGCTGGAAATCGAACCCACGACCTTGCGGTCGTGAGACGGACGCTCTTCCACTGCGCCAATCCTGGCCTGACTCGGCCGTTACTTGATGGATGGATGTATTCACGTCTTCAATATCATCAAGTGTGACTTTTGTTACTTCATCTAAACATAATGGACTTGCAATTAATCATTCCAGAATCTCGTCATTTGAAAGTTGCTGAGGGGCAAACATTGTGTTTTGTCAAGACTTGTCATATGAAACCAGAATTAGTGGGATCGTTTTCCTTGGAATTCAAGTTGGAACCAGAAAGAATTTCATAATTTCGTTTGGTGAAACTGTTATATTGTGGATATGGCAGGGATGGCCAGGGCTATGCTCATCAAAGGTAACCTAACAGATAGTTTGTGTGCCCCTCTAGAAACCATGTCAAAATCACGTGTTCTGGAATGGTCAATTCCAAAGATAACAGCAACCTAGAAAATTCAAAAATGTTCAGTTAAAATTGCAAATTAGTACCTATTGTTACCTTACTTTGATCGTTAAACACTCGTTATCTTCTGCTGTTGACAAGAAAGTTTGAATTTGGTCTCTTGTTAAGACTTTGGATTTTTTTGCCTAGTATCCTTGCAAATTTCTTTTAAAAAACTGCAATAATTTGGAGTACTTACTGATATCAATGTTATCATACAATAGTAAACTGGATCGTTTCGTGGAGTACTGCGACCATAGAGTAGACGATTTGTATTTCTTAGAAAGTTCATTAAAGTAGACCAACATTACATTTTTCGTATTGGTCTGTGCTTCCTTTTGAGAAAACCGTTCTCTGAAGCGATTATAAGCTGAAGCAGAAGCAGTATCAATAATTTCTTGTGGTTCTTCCTCGATTTCTTATTCCATAACTTCAACGATTTTCGAAGCTGTTACTTATTTTTTGTGATTATTCCAGCGTGAAAAATAGTATATACACCTCAGGACACCCAGGAAATACATTCAGTTAACAAAAAAAATCCAACCGTCAGATTGAGGTAATTCCTTTACATAATTGTCAGATTATAAGTGGATACGACAAGGACATCAGAATGGAGCGTCTGTATAATAATCTGACGCGCTCGAGTATTTCAAGGTCACCATATTTTTTCATTTTCAAAAGTTGATCATCACTTTTGAATATGAGCAGCTTGTTCACTTTACGTCCCTTCTCAATATCTGACGCGCTCGGATGATTTTTTTTTACCTATTCTCAATCCCTTCGTACGGCCAACCCCACCATGCAAACCAGCAGATTAATATTTTTCGAATGTAAAAAACTTCACAAACGATAAGATTTCCACAAATTTTTTTAAACATACGACATGTTTCGCTAACACAGTAGCTTCGTCAGGTGATATACTGGTACAATGAACTAAACTAACGTTGGCTTGCTTAACTTTTATATATCTTACCTTCCCAACCTGAAGGATTAGTTACCTGTGGACAGGTACGATAAACCTCCATTTTCGGAAATTAGGCACAATAATACAATAATATTTTTCGGTTATCAGAAACACGTGGGCCGAATACACTATTAATATATGATATGCTCGAGTATTTCTTTGTGACTGTTTTCTTTCACATTTTTGAACACCTGTTCTTGCTATCCCGACCAGTGAAAGGTCAGATATCGCATATAAACTCTTTTTCATTTTCGCATCTAATCTTCTCAATCTGAAACGTCTTCACGAAGCTCGAGTAAATTCCTATTTAGCCTCTTCACCTCCCCTATAGGTGAGAATTGATTGTTTCATGCAGAACACACTTATAGAAGAATCGATTTATGATATTGTATGGAATATATCTCACCTGAATCATCGGCAGAAATGAGCATAGCAGCTCGCCCAGCACCCAATTCTGCACCAACAGCACGTACAGCGAAATCGGCAACACCGCCGCGCACTTGACCACATCGCTGATCACGTGGTTCAACAAAAACGTATACGTCTCGTCCTTGTACAGCTTACGCCTGACGACGTACGCGAAGACTGCGGCGTTGCCAACTGCTCCGGTGAGCGCCAGGATGGCGTAGGCAAGAATGACATACGGGTAGATGCGCGAGAAGGTCGTTTTGAGGTGCGGTTGGCGCAGGTCAAGGTCAGGATCATTGATGCCGAGGAGGAACTCGTGAAGGATGGACCACACTTCGGGTGGTATATCGTTTTCTGGTACCGGGACGGTGGTGTTCACTTCCTGGTCCATTTCGGTCAGGCCATGCCTGAAAGAACGAAATATCTATCGTATGATGTTTTCACGACGAAGACAGGCCGACGCTGTGTAAATATATTGACGTCCATGATTGTGGCAGTGTTTATAGATCTAAAAAGAGAATTTGAGGCCATTGATAGGGGTATATTAAAAGCTAAACTAAGACACTATGGCTTTGAGAGAGTTGTCCTCAACTGGCCTAATGATCACTTAACAGGTAGAAGTCAAGTTGTAAAAATAGATAATGCATTGTCAAAGGAAAAGCTGCTTGATATAGGTGTACCACAGGGGAGTATTATAGGCCCACTCCTATTTATTCTCTATACTTGAATGAATCATCTTGTAACATAAACTGTGATTTTACGAATTTGTATGCAGATGATACCCTATTAGCTATTAGTGGTGATTCACTGAATCACATGGTGAATAGGATGAATATAGAATTGTCTAAGTAAGAAAACTATTTTGAAATCAATTAATTGAAACTTGATGTTCAAAAAACAAAAGCTAGAAGCACAGACTCCTAAATAAAAATCATATTAGTTTAGTGATCGAAGGCGAAGGATTAAATAACAGTGTACAATACTATTATCCGGACACGTTTCGATTACTGCGCTATAATACTGTATTTATTATCTAGATCAATTTGTTATTTCTAGTGCAGAAGTTCATGATTACCAAACGAGATCTCGTGATGATTTTCACCTAAGCAGAATGCTTACCAATAGCTCAATGTTTTATGAAGGACTGAAAGAATATAATCCTCTCCCTCAAAGCATAAAAGGATGTGAGACTGTGAGAAACTTTGAAAAATGTATTGGGGAGTACCTGAGACAAAGAGACTTGCTATGATAAAAGAACAAAAAGTTAATATTCATTTTTCTATATTATTTAATCAAAAATATGTAAGTGTTATGCTGTGTGTTGTTATGCTATTGGAATTAATGATATTAGGATATCCTATATTGAATAAATTCTATTCTATTCTATTCTTGTCAATGAAGATCTTATTGAAATGACAGCCTGGAGAACTAACAACCTAGAAATCGACGTCACCAGAACTCATGCATGTATTTTCACTTGTTATATCACTTGAGGTTGAATAATTTCGCTCAATTTTTGAAAATTATGTAATAATCCAACCTCGCGTGATATTCATTGAGGAAATTTCACACCACAGTGTGTTTGGAAATTGAATATCTAATTTGCATATATGGTCATGAACAGATTCAGTTTGGGTCGCAGTTTCGGTACCAAAAGTATATTCTCAACTCAAAAATTCCTACTTTAAATGCCTATTGTATGCATGAAAATACTAGTAACATGAGAGTGACTCATTCGGAAGCGGGCCACCCTCATAATTTTCCTGTTTACACTGAGATAAATTATTAAAATCGCTTTCTTAAAACATTTGTAATACCCTTCAATGGCCATTTGTCACCATCATAACGCAGGTGTGTTATGACATTATGAGTATTTTGTAAATTCTAGTCTATTTAGATTTTTTATTGACAAACTGACCAAATTTATCTGCTGCCTTCACCTATCGCCTAATGATAATGAATATAACAACCTCTTTGAGTTTTGATTACTCAAACTCGACTTCATTCAGGAGAACCATCCAACAACTGAACTTCAATGTACACAACGCAGCCTGGCTCAAATTCTCTAATGAAACAGATGATGCAGGTCGTCAAACTGAGGCCTTCACCATCACTCATGGTCTAGAACAACTAGTCGAACTACCAACCCGCATTCCAGATGTCAACAACCAGTCTGCCAATACACTAGATCTTTTTCTCGCCAGCAATCCTGTTCCATATAGAATAGAAGTGTGTGCCCCACTTGGAAACTCTGACCACACCCTCATCTCCACAACCTGCTCTTTCTATGTACCATCCAGCACCACAATTACCCATGACAATTTGGCCGACTGGGAAGGTCTCCGTATGTTTCAGCGTTTCCATGGAAGAGAGTTTGTTTTCCCTCAGCAGATCCAATAGGATGTGCTGAGACCATTTCTGAAATCATCATGTTGGGGATGCAAACCTACATATCGAACACTGCAAGAAGAACATCTCTCGATAAGGCCTGGTTCAGTAAAAACTGCTCTAGAGCTGTCGCTTCCAAAGAGGCAGCAAAAATCCAGGCCCTGAGACTAGAGCAGAATATGTCGAGGCTAGAGGCATATGCAATGGGACAATTCGATCATCAGAGGATGCTCATAATGCCAAGATAAGATCAAAACTTGTTGAATGTCCTAACGGATCCCGTTCATTTTGGCCAATTCTCAATTTCAAAGGATTTTCATTCTTCATGCTCTACTCTTGGATTTTCAATGTTTGACGTGGCGAATAGCCAGGAAAATAGTTGTTTCCTGTTGATTATCCAGAATGATATTTTGTGCAATTACCTATTTTCATCTGGAGGAGAATGCAAATTCTCAACATTAGAAGATTTTGTTTTCGAATTGTTATCGTTTGTGTTCAATAGATATAATTCAATGTTCGTCGTGGCATATAGCCAGGAAAGTGGTTGTTTGCTGTTCAAAAAACCGAGAAAGAGTTGATATTTCCATCTCATATAGTTAATGCAAATTCTCAATGTATTTCTTCATATATATCCAATTTTTTATGTCCATAATTCCATCTGAGAATATTCCTTTCAAAGCATAAGTAGTATTGAGGGTTCAGGGTATAGAGAATAATGAGTTGCGTTCGGAAGATAATTACAAATATTGATGCAAGAATAACATTAATATCATATTTTGATACGATTTTGTATATTCTCATCAGAATATTCAGAAGCAATATTATGAGGGTATGTCAAATTGAATGTTGATAGGATATTTGATGCAGAATGGAAATTCAATGAATATTATGTGCTGTCCAGGCTAATTAACGAACACTGGCAAATGCTCTTGATAATATATCTAACGCTACAAATATAGATTCTCCATGTGAAACAGATAAAGCTCGCCATGTATGGATAACGTATAGGCAAGTAAATCGTCAATAGATTTCTAATGGTGAGAGCCACATTGTACACCTAACATTGATGATTGCTGAGCTCTTCAGATGATTGGTAAGCTCAATGTTGATGATTTCTCAGGCACTGTGAAATGGGTATACTCATCCGTGTTTTTTTTTATCGCTTGGAGCGCACGAAAGGGAATCCCTATAATGTTCAAAGAACATCGTGCGTTCCTAGGGAGGATAGGGACAGGAGGTAGGTATTGGATTTTTTTTTGAATTTTTGGAGATTATAAGTTGTTGGGAATACTTCCACAGGCAATGAATTCCAGAGCCTAGCCGTTCTATGGATGAAGGAGTCTTGATAAAGTGCTGTTCGACATCTTTCGAGGTTGACAACAGAAGGATGTGCTGACTGGGCTTTTCTAGTTCGTCTGATTGGTATTGCTAGTGAAGGGATGATAGCAGAGATTTCCGAAGAACATTTCCCATGGAAGTATCGATAGAAAAGTGAAAGGTCGCCGACCTTTCTACGGTATTCCAATGATGTTAAAGAGTGAGTGAGTGTGGCGTCACCCACCAGGCGAACGGCTCTTCTCTGGATGGAGTCTAAGAGCATCAGCGTATGTTTTGGTGCTGAACCCCATATGTGGGAACAGTATTCTAGAACAGGCCGTATCTGCGCTTTGTAGATCATGAGAAGCTGTTGAGGTGTAGAGTAGCTTCTCGCACGAAACAAGAATCCGAGTTTTTTAGAAGCAGCTTATGCGATGGATCTGACATGATTATCCCATGAAAGAGTGTTGCTGATGGAAATACCGAGCATAGATATTGTGGCCTTGGTGGGGATGGTGGAGTCAGACATTACAATATCGGGCATACTGAGTTCCACCTTTCTAGAGAAAATGCAGGCTTGAGTTTTGATGGCGTTGAATTCAACTAGGTTGTTGGTTTCCCAGGCTGTGATTTCAGCAAAATCTTCATTGACAGCATTGACCTGCCTGCGCCGGGAGTTCTTAACTTCCTGGAAAGAAATGGTAATTCTGGAAGATAACGCAGTATGGCGGGTACTATCATCTGCAAAGCTGTGGATGGGACAAGTTGTTACTCCCAACAGATCATTGATATGAAGCAGGAATAAAGTTGGTGCCAAAGTTGATCCTTGTGGAACGCCGGAATTGATGCCAATGGTATCAGACGATACACCGTCAACCACCACGTGAAGCGATCTGCTTGAAAGAAAACTCGATAAGAGATGGCATAGCTGCGGTGGTAAGCCGTATGATGGTAGTTTGTGGAGGAATCCTTCGTGCTAAACACGGTCGAATGCTTTCGATATGTCCAACGCGACAGCTAGAGATTCCCCGTGTTCTTCTAATGAAGCTTGCCATAAATGGGTAACGTAGGCAAGTAGATCTCCAGTAGATCTTCGGTGGCGAAAGCCGTATTGTCTATCATTGATGATTCCTGAGTTCTCTAGATATTTGGTAAGCTCAATATTGATGGCTTTCTCCATCACTTTGGAGATTACTGATAACAGGGCAATGGGCCTGTAGTTATTGGGCAGGTTCTTGTTCCCTTTTTTGGGGATTGGTTGGACTCTAGCTGTCTTCCAGCATGCTGGAAAAATACCCGACCTGTACGAGACAGTAAACAACTTGCAGAGAATCGGTGTTAACTCTGGTGCACATTTTTTGAGGATGATGGGTGGAATTCCATCAGGACCGTTAGCCTTATTCGTTCTGAGACCAAGCAAAATTCGTCTGATAGTGCGTTGACGGAAGATGATTTCGGGCATTCGACTCTCAACGGGTGGAATGTCTGGCGGCACTTTTCCTTGGGAATCTAAAGTAGAGTTTGCTGCGAACATCTCTGCAAAAATATTTGCTTTCTCCTGCGATGTTGTTGCTAATGTGCCGTCGGATTTGGACAGTGGTGGAAATGAACTATTGGTGAAATTTCTTCCGACCGCTTCAGCAAGGGACCAAAACGAACGGGAGCCAGAAGCTAGCCAACCCAACCCAATTCAATTTTTTTTCCCTTCCACGCCAACCTCCCTTTGCAATACAGAAGAAGCTTCGGAAGAAGCTATGAATATAATCTACATTCGGATTATCAGGCGGAAGAGAGGGGGTTTCCATCGGCTAAAAAAGTCCTCAAGATAGACCTATGTGACATCCGCGCTCTAAGCAAGAACATCAACGATGTCCATCGACACATTCTGACTGCAAAGACAGACATATTTGCCCTGACTGAGGCACAGGTCATTTTATCCACCAATACGACCTCTATGAATAGGTATTCTGTCAATGGTTTAGTTCGTGTACAAGTGTGGAGAAAACTCGGAAATTTGAACTATTAAATCAATTTTGCAATTTAAGAACATTCATAATTTTTGCGGATATCTCATGGATTTCCATAAGATATCTAATGAAGGATCTCCATTTCAAATCCTTCAATGGATATCATATAGATGTCCATTTCGAATCCAGGGATATCCCGACCAGAATTGGACATGAACTGGATTCACATAGGATATTCAGTGTTATCTGGGTATTGTTACGAAACTGATTTCGCGAAAAAAACTCGCTCCCCTGTTCTTCTCGGAAGAAAAAAAAGATCGCCGAAGAATCACGTAATGTTATGAAAATGCTAGAACTATCTTACGTCATATATACATCAGGGAAGGAAGCCTGATGAGATTCGTATAAGTAATAAACAGATAGTGAATTGATGAATCAGTTCAAGGTGTTTTGTGAGTTATATTAAAAAGGAATGTAGTTATTGTGATTCTATAAACTATTTGTTGTGTTAGTGTTAATCGAATCATTTTATAGCTATTAAGGTCGTTCCCTACCTTTATAACGCCTATACCAAATAATGCATTTCAAATTCAACTACAGAATGGAAATGAATCGATAGATTTATTTGAATTTTTGACAATCTGTTGATGTTGATGAATACTATAGATCGTGGAAGGAATATTTCGAATTTTTCTTTCAGTTTCTCGTTAAATTGCTTTTGAAAATGACGAATTTGTTTTATTTTTTTAATTTTGTTCACCTCCATCAACATAAGACAATGCTAACATATTTCTATCGGCGTGACGATGAGTCAAAATCATGTGTTTTTTGCTTAATGCATTTCAAATCGATTTTTGACTTTTAATTGATTTACGCTTACGATCTCCGCCCCTCGCTAGGCCACACCCATGATCCAATCAGAATGACCCATGACCAGCCACATAAGTATTACCTACTCTGATTATTACCCCATGAAACAAGTGATTTAGTGTTTGTTGATAACTTGTGCTGTGCGTATTGTTTTATTTGTTCCGTAATTGCTTAATCACGACGAATGGTGAGAAAATGTCACCATCAATAGTTTATACAGGGTGATTCATTGGGAAATGCGCATAGAGTGAGGGTAGACGGAGGACACCGAGGTGCTTCTAAATAATACATATTTCATGGGTCTATCATTCTTCGTAGCTGAGATACAGGGTGATTTATCAATTTTCTAATTTTTTTCAATTAATCATAACTTATGAACCACCCTATACATTTTTGTGATATCCGGTGGACATGTTCTTCGTCCACAGATGTGACGATTGACATAATGAGATGAAGTCTCATTCCAGGTCCGGCCTTAAAACAATTAATAAGTAGGTTTCGACTCGAAACAACACCCTGTATATCAATATTTTGGACTTTCATTCACAAATTTGAAAAGAACTGGAAAAAATAAGTCAGGCTGAATGTATTTTGTGTTTCCGCATACAACTTTTATACCTATTAACTTGAGTCAAATCTAGATGTTTCGATAATGAGGTGGCACAAAATTGAAAAAAAAATTAATTGTCGTCCCCAAATGGTATTCTTTTATTTCCAAACCATGAAATCATCAACTTTTTCTCACTCTCCTAATTTTTGGATCCCAACCTAATAGGAAAACTAGAGGACAGGTCCGTATTTGGGACAAATTATTATTATCAATGACTTACCAAAAACACCTTGTGTGTACAGGAAAATTGTCATAACATTTGTTTATTGCCCTTCATTTGAAACAACAATTATCATGGAAATGAAGAACAATGCCCATTTCGGAAAAAGCATAATTTATTTCGAACAAAAATGTCGTTGCAACAAATTGTATCGAGATAAACAAATACAATAAGATACAAAGAAGATTGAACAACGTAACTTATAACAGTTGTTCGAAGTGGCCTCCATTTTGTTCAATACATTTCCGTGCTCTTAAAGTAAGATTTGAAATTGACTTTCTCATCAAAATACATTCAGCCTGACTTATTTTTTCCTGCTCTTCTCAAATTTGTGAATGAGAGTCCAAAATATTGATATACAGGGTGTTGTTTCGACTCGAAACCTACTTATTAATTTTTTCAAGGCCGGACCTGGAATGAGACTTCATCTCATTATGTCAATCGTCACATCTGTGGACAAACAACATGTCCACCAAATATCACAAAAATGTATAGGGTGGTTCATAAGTTATGACAAATTGAAAAAATGTGAAAATTGATAAATCACCCTGTATCCCAGCTACGAAGAATGATAGACCCATGAAATATCTATTATTAAGAAGCACCTCGGTGTCCTCCGTCTACCCTTACTCTATGCGCATTTCCCAATGAATCACCCTGTATAAGAGATCTACCAGATCAAAATTGATGAAACAACCCAACGAAAGAAGAACTTTTGACAAAATAATAAAATGTATTCATAGTTTAGATATCCAAAGTCAGTTGAAACAGATCATAGAAGGAATTTCGGAGCGCGTTGCCGCTCTCTTTGAACTTTCAAAGGAACCGACGGCCCGCCGTGATGTTTTGTTCCAACTGACATTACATAGACTTTACCAATATAGGTAGGTATCATTATCATTATTATTCCGGCTCACTAGATACATAAACGCGTTCATATATTCTATAATTAGAAAATTCGTGAAATTTCGTATATCTAAGTATTCGATGTGTTTCACTGCCTGGAGAACAAACAACATTGTTGAATTCAACGCCACCAAAACTCAAGCCTGTATTTTCTCTAGAAAGACGGAACTCAATATGTCTGATATTACGATGTCTGGTACCACCATTCCTACCAAGACCACTATATCGATGCTCGTTATTTCCATCAGTAATACTCTTTCATGGGAGAATCATGTACGATCCATCGCGAAAGCTGCTTCGCAAAAACGCTGATGCTCTTAGATTCCATCCATAGAAGAGTCATTCGTCTGGTGGGTGATGCCACACTCACTCAAACTTCGACCTCATCAGAACATCGTAGAAAAGTCGACGACCTTTCACTTTTCTATAGATACTTCCACGGAAATTGTTTCTCAGATATCTCTACTATCATTCCATCACTAACAATACCAGTCAGATGAACTCGACAGGCCCAATCGGGACATCCTTTCGTTGTCAACCTTGAAATATGTCGAACAACACTCTTCCAGAACTCGTTTGTCTATAGAACGGCAAATATTTGGAAGCTAATAACAGTTAATTTTAGATTTAGATATCTACCTACCCGAAGCGAATGAATGGTACAGCCTACTCAAGTGGAAATCAGAAATCTAGAAGAAATGCCTACCTAATAGATTATATTTGTGCAGAAATAACAAAAAAAGCTATCAAAATATCTATGAAAAGCCAGTCAATGATTTGAAACAGGAAGGTTTGAATATAAAACACAGCATGCTGTGATAAAATGTAGTTTCATGCTATAGAGTGTGTGATAGATTCCGGATAATTATATAGGTATGTAGGTATCCATTTTCTAGATGCCTATTTTTATGTGGGCCTGGTGTGACCTAATTATTATCGAGTTGTTTTTTTGTTTCAGGAAAGACCAATATCCGCGTTTCAACCATACCGTACTAGTTGAAGTTTTGGAATGAAATGACTCCAAAATTGACAAAATTCCACAGAAAATGTATTCTTCCAGAGATCATTGATGCCAGGGCACCAGAGGAATGAAAATTACTCAACGAGAAACGGAATGAAAATATCAGAATGTACATACATAATAATTACTTACTAATACCCTTATTATAACATTTTCATTAATTGAATAAAAATAATATGAAATGCCAATGAATGAGACTTTATTTTCTGAAAAAACCCTGTACTTATACCTGAATCGATAATATAAAAGTTCTCTGGCTTAGCCAAAGTATCTGGTTTTGCAGACTAGAATAAATAATAATTTTAGAAATTATCGCTCTGATTATGCAAATCAGTTTCTATACCTGACATCACCTCTTCGGAGGGTCAGTTGTACCTCTGTTGCCGATTGTAGGAAGGTGGGAGGAGCTTAACACTTCAAAATGTGATTATTCATGGAACAGCTTTAATATATCGAGATTATTATGCGATTTATAATAGCCGCAATGTCCGAGACGGTGTTGAATCGCTAATAATCGAGTTACATTCAAAGCTTCATCGTATCATTGACAACGACGATACGGAAATAAAATCAACAAGGTTTTTTGTCGTTTCATTTTGGCATTCCAAAAAGTCATCATCAAAATCATGCAATATTTTGATATTCCAGATAATATATCAGGTGCAGCCAACACTATGAGGTTGAACTTGCTTCCGGACAAATCTAAAAATCCATTATGAAAAAGAATATCGGCAGTTTTGTGAGTGGCGAAACAAAGTACAAGTTCAAGGTGCAGAAGAAACAGTGTTGCTGGCGTATTTCGCAAAACTCTCTGAGGAATATTCTGCTTCATCCTATTGGCCGAAATGTTCCATGTTACGGGTGAATTTAGAACTGAAAGAAAGAGTGAAAATCCATAAATACGGCTGGATATAAAGCAAAAAAATCGAAAGTATTCACAAGAGAACAAATCAACGAGTTTGTACGTTCTGCCCCAGGCGAGAAGTTTTTAATGATGAAAGTGGCTTTTTTTATTTTATTGGAATTGGAGGAGCCTGTCGAAACATGAATTAGCGAAGATGACCACGGAAGGTGTTGACATTTTAGAGGACAAGCTGATTGCTACTATTCCCGACTCAAATACCAACAAGAAATGGAACTTCGCTGTGGTATCTGACGGCGAAGTCAATCCTGTGCGTTTATTTAAAAAGTAGGTACGCAATAATAAGGCCAGTCCATGTTTGTATCATACAGAAAATGAAAATGTACGGTACAGCCCTGCGGCATTCATTTCTTCTCTAAAATTCCTCAAAAAATAGCTGAGTATCTCTCACTTGAAAATCCAGATATGTATACTGGTCACTGCGTTCGAAGATCTTCGGCAAATCTTCTTGTTAATGCTGGAGGAGATATATTAGACCTGCAAGAACTTGGTGGATGGGAATCGGCGAAGGTAGCTAGAGGGTATTTAGAAGGAAGTGTGACCAAAAAAGTGTCCATTGCTCGCAAAATTCAAATCGGCGATGTTTCCGGCTGTGGATTGAGCACTGAGGAACCGCGCGAAATCGAAAGGAGTGCTTGCTCGGTCATTAATCATGCTTCAGAGAACATACCTATGATCGTGGACGCTAAAGGCAAAGGAGTATCCATCAAATTCGAAAACTGTCGAAAAATTGTTTCACATGAAAACTAGTTCTGATATTATTTGGTATCTAACGTATTATGCTTTTTTATGTTCTGGTTCCCACGAGAAGATATATCCTGTAATGTTCAGAGGATATCGTGAGAACCAAGGAAAATAAGGTAGGAATTGGTATTCTCCTTGAATATCTGGAGGCTATATACCTCGGGGAACACCTCCCTTGGCAATGTGTTCCAGAGCCTCCCTGTTCGTTGGATGAACGAGTCTTTGGAAAAAGATGTTCTGCAGGTCTCCAAAGTGACCACGAAGGGGTGCGAAGCCTCAACTCGACGGGTTAATCTTGCGGGGACTGCCAAGGAAGGAACAATTGTTGATATTTCAGAAGAGCATCGTCCATGAAAATATCTATCAAATACAGCCAGATCGCCAACTTTTCTACGGTCTTCCAGAGAAGTGTCAGGGTGGCATCACCCACGAGACGAATTGCCCTTTTTTGGACAGAGTCCAACAGTTTCAGGGTATGTTTGGGTGCTGCACTCCGAATATGGAAACAGTATTCCAGGAGAGGTCGGATCTGTACCGTATAGATCATAACCAGCCGACTGAAAGTGAAATAGCTCCTGGCTCGAAAGAGAAAACCAAGTTTTTGGGATGCACTTTGAGCAATCGATCTCACGTCATTTTACCAAGAAAGTTTATTGCTGATAGTAATACCAAGCATCGAAATGGACGTCTTCAAAGGAATGGTTACTCCTGACAAGCTTATGTTGGGCACAGTAAGATTGGCTTTACTAAAGAAGAGGCATGCTTGTGTTCTGTTTGCATTGAAATCTACCAAGTTATAGGATCCCCATTCGAGAATTGTTGCCAAGTCCATATTCATGTTGTCAACATTTCTTCCTCGTTCGTTTCTGATTTACCTGGCTGGTATTGGAGTCCTGGAAGAGAAGGCGGTATGGAGGGTACTATAATCCGCGAAGCTGTGTACTGAACATGAAGTTGGTTCCAACAAATCGTTGATATGGAGTAGAAATAGTGTTGGTGCTAGAATTGATTCTTGCGGAACACCAGCATTTATGATGAGTGAGTCAGATGAAACTCCGTCGACCACTACATGGAGAGACCTGTTTGAGAGAGAACTAGCTAGCAGAGAACACAGCTGGGGAGGCAAGCCATAAGATGGAAGCTTGGCGAGGAGTCCGTTGTGCCAGACTCGATCGAATGCCTTGGGGATATCAAGTGCCACGGCTAAAGTTTCACCATATTTTTCGATAGATTGCTGCCATATTATATGAGACGTAAGCGAGCAGGTCACCAGTTGATATCTGATGACGGAAGCCATATTGCCTATCATTGATAATACCAGAATGTTCCAGGTATTTCATGAGCTCGATGTTGATAGCTTTCTCCATGATCTTTGAAATAATAGATAGCAGTGCTTTCGTAACTAACGTATTCAATGATGGTAACTAATGTATTATGAGTAACTAAGGTTTTGCAGGTTTTGGTACGTTTATGATGTTAATAATTATTGATGGAGATTTCATATAAAAATGTCTTGATCTTCGATGATACGATGAAGTTACTAATCGAGTATTAAGAAGGAATATTCTCAGATATATTTATGTACAGAAAAAAATTGATATAAATATATAAAGATATACATTTAGAATTCGCATTCTCCATGTGAAGAAAATATTAATTCTTTCTTGGTTTATTCAACAGAAAAGAACTACTTTCCTGGCTATATGCCACGACGTATATTGAATTACATCTATTGAACACACACGATGAGAATTTGAAAACGAAATCTTCTGAAGTAGAGAATTTGCATTCTCCTTTATATAAAGATATGCTTATAATATCATTCTGAATATTCAACAGAAAACAACTCATTGAGTGTTTGTGGGAAACCTAACTCGAGCTATAGGAACCAAGTACCAGTCATCAAAACCTGTTCACCTTTCATACGAGTATAATTTCCACCATGAAATAATCCGAGAATGAATATATTATTTGCTTATCTCAATCTGAAAACTCCACTCAAAAAATTAGGTAATGAATCAGAATAAAACCCTTATTCCATGAAACACTACACGAATAAGCTACAAAATCCTGAAAAAGAAATCTTCAACGTACAGTGTTGCAGTCTCGTGTTGCTGGAGTACCACGTGTTCGTCAGACTTCCGCGTGTGTCCACTTTTTCAGGATACGACAATCACCCTGGACCGAATCCGGAGTAAAACTGGCGAAGGAGGAGCTCTGAAATGGAAAGCTCTGGCTCCGATGCGCCGGTAAGAGTGCGCCTCGTGCAAAATTTCCGTGTTTTTTAAGAGCCCTTGGAGGCTCGACGATGAGTTTCATGATGAAAAAACACATGCACAGAGAGGCAGACAAACAGACATACTCCTCATATCAGGGCCGATCCTAGGGTATTGACCGCCCGCGTGCAAATACCAGATGTGCCGCCTCTCCCCACTGGGGAAAATCGTGCAATTAGAGTTTTTGCTGAGATACTTCTTGCTACCATTACAAGAAATCATATATCCGTTATACATTTTCGAATAGAAGCAACACCTTGCCCAGATAGCACACAATCACCTAGGGTCATCCTCAATGTGTCGCCAAACGCCTAGAGAGGACGTTAAATTTTCTACAACCTAAGAACATCATCAGGCGTAGATTTAGCGCCGTAATTGTCCTAGAAAAGTTCTTTCAGTGACGCTGCAGCGGATTTCGTGCCTACGGATGTCTTCAGATGACATTCCATGAAATAACGTGTCGACGAAGCCAAAAAGGAAGAAGAAGAAGATCTAGAAATACTAGAAGTGAGGTTATGTCTCATGATAATATTTCTCTGAGAAATACAGGTACCTAATTTATTGATCAAATCATTGATAGTAGGTACTGGACATGAAATATTGAATATATTATATTATTTCAGGAGGTTATTGAGAACACAAATAACTTGATATCATCAGAGCAGAGATGTTTGATTCCAAGATATTTTGGCTTCTTCGGAATCTATCAAACATTGTATGAAGGCTTGAACTTTCAGTGGATTCAATAAAGATAGGTACCTACCTGAATCAACTCATTGATAAGAGGTACTGGACATGAAATATTAATACCTACATTATTATTTGTTCCAGAAGGTTATTGATGAGAACACAAACTTGATCATTATATCATCAGATCAGAGATGTTTGATATCCCAACATATATTGGCTTGTTCGGAATCTATGAAAGATGTATGCAGGCTTTATCTTTCAGTATAGATACAATAAAGGTTCTAAGTAGGGAGCAAATCATATTGATAGTAGGATCACCTACTGGACATAAAATATCAATACACTATTTGTTTCAGGAAGTTATTGAGAACACAAACTTGATGATATCATATTATCAGAGCAGAGATGTTTCAAGAAATTTTGGCTTCTTCAGAATCTATAAAAGATTGCATATGCAGGCAGTAGTTTCAATGAAGGTAGATACCTAAATCAAAACATTGATAGTATAGGTGGGTACTGGACATGAAATAATAATACATTATTAATTTCAGGAGGTTATTGAGAACACAAACTTTTGATGGCTTCTTCGGAATCTATAAAAGATTGTATGCAGGCTTGAACTTTCAGTAAATTGAGCATCTGCAAGTATGCCCAGGGTTCAGAAATCACAAATGATAACAAGAAGAGAACTTACAACAGAATTAGAACAAAACAAAACTTATCATAATGTATTATTATGTTGATGATGAGTTCTCTCTGAGGAAGAAAGGAACAAAGGTAGGTGGATCAAATCATAGATATTACATGGATATGAGATATCTAAACATTGTTTGCTTCAGAAGGTTATGGAAAACACAAACTTGATGTCATCTATAAAATATTGTATGCAGGCTTCAACTTCCAGTAGATTCAGCATACAGAGTTGAGAAATCAAAAACAACAAAGAGAAATATTGCCAATAATGGCAATAACTTCTAGTAGTGCTCAACAAGAAGCTGAGATACATTTTTTCAAAACGAAACTCGAAGATCTTCACAATAAGTTATAAATAATAGAATGTAGGTTTTTTATTTGGACATATTATTATTCCAGGGAAATTCTGCAAATATCGTGATATCCATATTT
Source organism: Phaedon cochleariae (assembly GCA_918026855.4). Taxonomy (NCBI): domain Eukaryota; kingdom Metazoa; phylum Arthropoda; class Insecta; order Coleoptera; family Chrysomelidae; genus Phaedon; species Phaedon cochleariae. Next base: position 53,320,713 of record OU896713.1, on the reverse strand, counting down.
TTTCAATAAAATTTCATTTATATCAGCCTATCCCTAGACATTTTTGAATACTACCTAAAGATGTTTCCATAATGTCCTATTCTAAGACGTTATTAGGATGTAGAGAACGGTAACAGGAGGACGGTCTAGGGATGTCGTCAGGCTCGCCCTCGACGACCTGAGGACATTATTGTGAAAGCCTCAGAAGGGCCTCAAAATGTATTTGTGCTATCTGGGTGAAATCCTATGATAGCAATAACGACTTTGCTGAAAGTGAATTTCCTGCCACAGGAAGGTATACTGCTGTCGCTATCACGCAGCCACTCTGGAACAGCATGATTTTTTTTTATAATTGTCTAGCTGAACTACGACTAGTGAGTTTATGGTTGTGGCTGCAAGGTTCATCGCATATAACTGCACTCACTACCAATAATACAACTGTCAGTCTGCCACGAAAATGATATTTGACAAGCCTACTTCTCTTACGAATACTTCTCCTCTTGAATTCAATTCATTATTCAAATTCTGAATCTGAATTCAAATATATGAAGGAAACATTTTTGTGTCCCTTTCAGTGCTTCCTAAGACCTAAGTGCTTAAATTATTACCAGGATTGATGGAATGATATAGGTGAGGTTTTTCGAGGTATTTCGACTGAGATTCAAATATTTTACGTTCAACATTTTCTTCTTGTTAGTATCATTGAACTTCAAAATTATCAAATATGTTCCAGAGCTTCTCTATGGAATGTGGTCTAGAAACTTATTGTGAGCAAAAATGTTCAGGTTATGACATTATTTGGATGATTTTACTGGTAACATTTTATCTTTCTGTACGCATCTGTCATAGCTTGCCTAGTTTTCGAAATACAATGGTTTCAGAAAGTTTCAGAAAAATTGTTATCACTGAGGAAAATTTCTATTAACCAGCAAAAAACTCTAATAGCATAGGGGACAAGCGAATTATCGCCTGTGATTATAAAGTCGACTTTGCTGATTATAACCCACCTGTGATTATTAGATATAGAACCTTGTTGTCACTAGCGAGTGCATCTGTATGATGATATTAGACGATGTTTCTGTAGTAGGTATCTGACTTTGCTACCACTAGTGAGTGCATCTAATAATGGGAGTAGGGCAATGTTATAATCGTAGGTAGGGAACTTTGCTACTCTTGATGGGTGATCATATAGATAGTTGTATGACCTTCTAAACTGTATAGTTATTCAGTTATTTTCCAGGATTGTCATCAAGAAAGGTGAAATTTTGACTGATATCCACTTTCATTTCCCATAATTTCCACCCTGATGTTTGGTATGAATATCAATTTATTCATTCCTATAAAGAAAATTTCGGACCAATGATCTTTGAAATTCAATAGATCAATTGATTCATGCACCCTCAGGAAAAACCAACGGGTTTTTTGAGTAATTGATGGAAAAAAGAATTTTTCTGAAACCTTCTGAAACCATTGTATTTCGAAAACTAGGCAAGTTATCACAGATGCGTACAGGAAAACAAAATGTTACCAGTAAAATCATTCAAATAATTTCAGCACCTGGACATTTTTGCTCACAATAAGTTTTTAGACCAGATTCTATATATAGAGAAGCTCTGAAACATATTTGACCATTTCAAAGTTTCATGATACCAAAGAGAGGAAAATGTTATTGAATGTAAAATAATTGAATTTCACACGAAATACCTCGAAAAAACTCACCTTCATCATTCCATCAATCCTGGTATAATAACTGAAGCACTCAGATCTACGAAAGCACTGAAAGGGACACAGAAGATTTTTTTATTTGTTAGAAAATGTTTCCATTTTATATTTGAATTCAGATTCAGATTTTGAATAATGAATTGAATTCAAGAGGGGAAGTATTCGTAACTGTCGTGTCGTCGAGATTGTCGTCCTGTACATGGGTTTGCATCAAGAGCCCAAATGTGAATGATTGATCAAGCAAGATGTCTGACAAATGTTCACATAGAGGGGGACAAATCAGCAAAATATCGAATAACGATGAGTAGGCGCTAAATAACCCCAAGTTGGTTCGTCAAATATTATTTTCGTGGCAGACTGACAGTTGTTTTATTGGAAGTGAGTGCAGTTCTATGCGATGAACCTCGCAGCCACAAGCATATAACTAACTAGTAGTAGTTCAGCTAGACAATTATAAAAAAAATCATGTCGTCCCAGAGTGGCTGCCTGAGAGCTACAGCAGTATACCTTCCTGTGGTAGGTAATTCACTTTCAGCAAAGTCGTCATTGCTATCATAGGATTTGAAGGTGCTGCTTTTATTCGAAAATGTATAACGGTAATATGATTTCTTGTAATGGTAGCAAGAAATGTCTCGATAAAAACTCTAATAGCACTATTTTCCTCAGTCTATTTTCAGTAATAACTCAAAAACCTTCTGTTTTTCCTGAGGGTGCATGAAGTAATATGTGAGTCAATCAATTCTAAACGCCCTGATATATATTCGTCATTCAAAGTGACCATACATGAAAAAAATTTTAAACGGGCCATGAATCCAACCATTTGGCCTGAAGATGCATATGTTCAACGTTTTTTCTTCAAGGAGAAGAAAGAAAAATCGATCCCCTGATTTTCGATCCAAAATTATTGAGTCTCAATATTCAATGTTTGACTAATGAGAAAGTTAATGATTTGATGATTGATATTTCTGATTACAAAAATTTATACTTTTTATGTCTAAATGAAACTTGGATGAATAACGCAGCTATGAGTTATTGTAACTTTGACGAATACTCTATTGTAAGTAGTTATTCTAGAACCACATGTAAAGGTGGTGGTGTTGGAATATGGGCAAAAAAATTCCTCAATGTGACTGAAATTGATTTAAAAAGCTTTTGTAGTGACAAGCACATTGAGGCCTGTGCTGTATCTTGCAAATTTGATAATATAAGACTAACCATTCTGAATATTTATAGGTCTCCTTCTGGAGACGCAAAAATATTTTTTGAAGGCATAAACGATATTTTAGAATATATTCTCGAACCAAAAATGCATATTGTAATTTGCGGGGATTTTAATTTTGATAGTCGTAGCCGTTCATCTAATTTTGATCAACTTAATAATGTTTTTTTGAGCTGTGGTCTCAATCACGAGGGGGGCTGGCCAACTCGTGTAGCGGGATCGAGTGTAACTGAAATAGATCACATTTTTACGAATATCAATGGTGGCCTGATCTGTGTACATGACAATTTCGTTTCAGATCACAGGACTTTACTGTATGAATTTGATATTGATTTGAAAATTCCCAATATGTCTTTCCAGAAGAGGTGTTACCCTGACTTTGCCATACAGAATTTCGCGAAAGAGCTCAATAATGAGAACTGGATCAATCTTTATCACTGTAGAGATGTATCCTTAGCTTTTTCACTGTTCTGTGATACGTTTCGTCATTATTTTGACATGTTTTTCCCGTTAATACTGAAACGTTCACACAATAGTGAAAAAGCATGGGTTAATAAGGATATTCGTGAATCAAGTTCTAAACTGAAAGATGCTCATACACTATCAAGGCTATTTCCAGAATTGAGATCCTCATATCTCACTGCTAAAAGGAGACATGAGGATTTGGTTATGGAAGCAAAAAAGCAATACTATCAAACAAAAATATTCAGCTCTAATAACGTGAATAAGGCTTGCTGGAGAGTAGTCTCCGAGATTTCCGGTAAACATAAGAAAAATTATAATATAGCATTGAAAGCTGAAAACGATATAATAGTGAATCCATCAATTGTGAGTGATATGTTCAATAATCATTTCCAACAAGCACCTATAAAAATATTGGACAAGATAAATAAACTAAATATTGAGGATAACAAAACCAAACTTGATTCTAAAATCGAAGAAAACCAATTTTTACTTCAACCATATACCGAAGTTGAACTCTATAATGTTCTTATGAAGAAACTCAAAAATACTACCTCTTCTGGTGCAGATGAAATCCCTAATTTTCTAGTCAAAAAGGTTCTTGTATATATTGTCAAGCCTATCACCTATTTAGTCAATTTGTCGTTTTGTTACGGAACTTTTCCAGACAACCTGAAACTTGGAAAAATAATCCCGATACACAAAAAGGGGGAAACACATAATATCGAGAACTATAGACCTGTGACTATGCCTATGACTTTCTCAAAAATCCTAGAATATGCCTATTTAGAGCGTCTACTTGCCTATCTTAGTAAAAATGACAAAATTTCTGAAAACCAGCACGGATTTCAAGAAAATAAAAGTACAATTACTGCCATTCATTCATTTTATGACAAAATCGTCAGCTTGATCAACACGGGCGAATGCCCTGTGGGGATTTTCTGTGATTTAACCAGGGCATTCGACTGTGTTGATCATACTATACTCATTAATAAATTACGAAAATTTGGTATTGAAGGTTCAGCGCTCAATTGGATTCAAACATTCTTATGCAATAGAAAGCAGTTTGTGAGTATTACAAATACAAATGAGATGAATTTTCGTCAAAACATCACATCTTCTTCACTTGATACTGCCGTAGGTGTACCACAGGGGTCTATAATGGGTCCAATATTATTCCTTCTATATGTTAACGATGTAGAAACTTCCTCTGAAAACGTGTCATTCACTCTTTTCGCAGACGACACTTCTTTGATAATATCTCATAAATCTGATGAAACTTTAGAATATTATTGTAATAATACACTCCTGGATATAAACAATTGGTTTTGCAAAAATTCCCTTTATATGAATAATGAGAAGACTCAATATATCAGGTTCCGCAGTAGTCACAAAACATGCACGACATTGAATATTAAATATGAAAATGAAAATTTATCCGAACAATCTTCTGTTAAATTTCTTGGTTTGAACTTGGACAATACTTTGAATTGGAAAATTCATTGTGATAGCTTGACTCGAACCTTATCTTCGCAAAATTTTCTTATGAGGAATCTGCGAGAAATTTTAACTCGTCAACAATTACTGATGGTATATTACGGCCAAGTCGAATCGCGATTACGCTACGGTATTTGCTTTTGGGGTTGGTCAGCTCACTCGGCTGAGGTATTTATGGCTCAGAAAAAAATTATTAGAACAATGGTCTTCAAATCACCTACTGATAGCTGTAAAACTATTTTTGAAGAATTGAAAGTTTTAACACTTGCATGTCTGTATATTTTTGAAATGTGTGTTTATGTTCATAACAACAAAAGTTTTGTGAAAAATTCTCAAGTTCATAATTTTAACACTAGATCAAAAGATAACCTACACCTGCCTATTACTACAAAAACGCTCACATTCAAATCTCCAAACAACATGGGCCCAATGCTTTATAACAAAATCCCACAAAACATCAAATGTATTTCCTCGACCAAACAATTCAAAATAAAATTAAAAGAATATCTTTTGCTGAAATCTCACTATTCCGTCCATGATTTTTTGTGAACTGCTTTTTAATCATTACTTTACTATACTCACTTGTGATACTAGATTTAAGATAGATTATAAGTTTATATTGTGACGATTCCTATACAATGTAATATTGTCTGAAAGGAAAATAAAGATTAAGTAAGTAAGTAAGTAAGTAATTGATCTATTGAATTTCAAAGATCATTGGCCCGAAATTGTCCGCCTCGCCGACGAATGATTGCTCGCAGGCTATAAATACTCCCCATCAATGATCTTCACGTAAGTCCATTGGACATCCTTGGGAAACTTTTTCAGGATCTATTGGGGACCTTCTACGGACCATCAACTCAACTGGATGTCCTCATCAGTTATGCAAGATCTGGTCCTAGAGGGAAGAATAATTCGTACGTCATTGGGACATCCTATGGACATCCAATTGATATCCCTCAGCGTTGCTGAAAGGTTGTCCTCGACAGTTGTCCCAGGGACGTCCCTCAAGGACGTCCAATGAACGTCCACGGTACCAAATTAGAATAGAATAGAATAGAATATTTATTTCACCAATTTACAAATCTTATGTTTTTGGCAAGTCAGGTACAAAGGACATATTAAATGTAGTAGATAAGAAAAAACACATTAAAAGTATGCAGAATAAAGTCATACACGTACATCTCTGGCAAATAAAACCGACTTTTACAGTGACATGTACCACATATAAAACAATAATTCGTGAGGAGTTATTTTTCTTCCTCAATTCACAAAAGGAGAGAAAAACAAAATTGGAATTGTAACTTGCAAAGCAAATATGAGCTGTATGAACGATGTTTTTTTTTAGTTGTTTTCATAGAGAGAATGATGAATCTGGTGAAGATAAGTATTCCTCAACAGAGTAATAACATAATCTCAGAAAGTGGTCCTTGATGACTTTTTTGAAATATTTGAGGTCAAGGTTGCGCACATATTTAGGTAATTTGTTAAACAAATTCAAATTCAAAGAATTACGTTCGGATACTTCTAGTCGATATCTTTGTGGTCTCAACTTGTCAGAATCCCTCGTTGCATAATCATGGAAATCGGAATGCACGTTAAATTTATCAAAGTTTTTGTGTATCTCTAAGAGAGATTGAAATATGTATAAAGATGGAAATGAAAATATCTTGAGTTTTATGAAAAGTTCTCGACATGGGGTATTATAAGGTGAGTTCGTGATAAGTCGTATGGCGCGCTTTTGCAGACGAAAAACTCGGATTGAGTGTTTTGAGTTCCCCCATAGTATAATAGCATAGTTAATATATGATTGAAATAAGGCATGATAGGCTGACAGTAGAGAATTAAAATCTAGGTATTTTTTCAGTTGGCTAAGTAGGTACAGTTGGGATGATAACTTCTTGCTCAACATCTCAATGTGTCGTAACCAAGTTAATCCATCGTCAATAGTAACTCCTAATAGTTTGACAGTGTTTCCAGTGTTGATGCTTCTGTTAGAAGTCACAATCATTTTCTGAGTTTTGTCTCTGTTGAGGTTCAAATTATTAGAGGAAAACCATGTTTCAGCACTTTTTTCGGCTGTTTTCGGTTGTTGGAGTGTTAAGATTATTGTGAGACTGAATCAATGTTGTGTCAGCGAAACATATGCATAATCCAGGTGACACAAAATGAAAATGTCATTCAAATAAATTATAAATAAGAGTGGTCCTAGGACGGAGCCCTGTGGGACTCCATGAAGGACTTCCTGAAATTCCGAAATGGAGTTATCTAGATAAACCGCTTGTTTTCGATTTTCGATATATGATTTGAAAAATTTCAGTGCTACACCTCTTATTCCATAAAATTCAAGTTTTTTCATTAGCAGGTTGTGCGAAACACAGTCGAAGGCCTTGCTAAGGTCACAAAGGCTCAATGAAGTGTGTTCACCCCTCTCAAGACCCCCGACTATGCTTTGCACAATCTGTGTCACTGCTTTAACAGTAGAACATTTATTTCTAAATCCAAATTGCTCCTTACGTAACAAATTATGTTTGTCAAAGAACTTTGTCAGTCGGTTTTTTACAATTATTTCGATTACTTTTCCAAAAATTGGGATGATGGAGATGGGTCGATAGTTATCGGGAACCGAGCTATCGCCTTTGTTCTTGAAAATTGAAATGATCTTGGTAACCTTGAAGAGGCTAGGGAACGAACCTGTTGTAAAGCACATGTTGATTAGGAGAGTGAGAGGTTTCACAAGAACACCAATCGTTTCATTAACAATAATGCTGTTTATTCCGTAGACATCAAAACAATTCGATTTTCTCAATAGTTTGATTGCACTAATTACATCTTCCTCTAGCACAGGAGCAAAGAAGAAAGAATCTTTCGGTCTCGGATTATTTATCAGGAAGTCTGTTGTTTGATTATCATAAAGAGGCAAGGAGCCTATAATACTCTCGGCTACATGAGAAAAAAGTTATTGAACTCATCTGGCGATAACTTGTCATTAGTCGCAACTTTATGTCGTACAGAATTCCTTTCATAATTGATCAAGCGCCAACTGTCTCTTGGTTTGTTAACGGAGTTGCTCAAGTATTGACTATATGTAGCTTTTTTCGCTCTCTTGATTTCATCAGAATAGTAGGTTTTGAATTTTTTATATACCTCATGATCTGCTGGATCACCAGACGAAATACTTATAGTTTTAATGCACGAGAGAGAGTTCCTCAGTTGACGTAACTCTTCACTAAAGAAGTTTACAGGTGCTTTGTTGCATGTCTTATAAGACCTTTTAGGAAAATGTCTGTTTATAAGCGATTCATAAGTATCAACTATAAAAGAGGATAGCTCGTGTGTGCTATCATCAGTGCTTTCGATATCATCGAACTTACTAAAACATACTAACGATAATGATTCATTCAATTTACGTAGTCCTGTCTTATTAATTTTTCTTCCAAAGCAACTCTTTGTTGGTTCTTTATAAGTCTTTATGTTCATAGTTTGAGCAAGATGATCTGATAAACAAGGTTCAAATACCTTGACTGTGAATTCTTCTGTACTTATATTGGTAAGAATATTGTCGATACAGCTAGTTGAAGTTGAGGTCTGTCTAGTTTGCTCACAGATAGTGATCTGAAGACCATATGAGCTTACAATGTCTACCCAAGAATTTGAGATTGCAGTAGTCTTTAGCAGGTCTATGTTAAAATCGCCCACTATTACATGTCTATCATACTTACTTGAGAGGAATGAAACTATTTCAGAGAACTTTTCAAAAAAAATTTCAATATCTCCACTTGGAGGCCTGTAAACAGTTAAAATAACAATTTTGATGCATGACAACTCGAGAGCACAGAATTCAGCATGCATTTCAATACTGTACTTGTCAACATTTAAAGATTCACTGTTTAAGTTAGAATCCACAAAAATACACACACCTCCGTGTATAGTGTTTTTTCGACAAAAAAATGAAATTAATTTGAGATTATGTACATTTACCATTTCAAGAGTCTTTTCATTCATCCAATGCTCACTCAAGCATAAAATATTATATTGTTGACTATCGAGGAATACTAGTATTTCTTCTATTTTATTAGATAAAGATTGAATATTCAAGTGAAGTATTCTCACCCAATCTGCTTCATGCAGCTCATAATCGCTAGACTGATCCAAATTGATCGCAGATTTGTTCATCATGAGGTCACAGTTTCCATGTTCTTTTTGAAAAAAAACCGCTGAACGTGTGCATCCTCAGGCCATACAGATGACTCCATGGCCTAACGTCCGAACGTCCTATAGACGTTCAGAATGTCCGGACAGGACGTCCTAAGGATATCCATGGGACATAATTGTGTTATTAGGGTATTGACTCATGAATGAATGTAAATGTCATTCAACCTATGAACGTCAAAAAATTTCCAGTGTGATTGATCGAAAATGTTTGGTGTAAAACTTTCATTGAAAAACTGTGATATATATATTTATGGTATTCTGAATGACACGATAAATCACAAAAAACAATTTTGAGATTATTTCAAAAAATGTGCTCTCCCACCATTCTACATAATTTGAACGTCTGGCAACATTGCAAAATTCATTGATACTGATAGGTAGTTGTGACCTCGCCAGAAATAAACGCTTGGGTAGGGCTATTGACCTCTGATCAACGAGTTACAAAAGTTTGAGGCAAACTTTGAGGCTCAATTATATCTTAAAATAATGTTTTTCGACAAAAATTTATTCGTTCACTTCATTTTGTTTTTTGTCTTCTATCATCCATTTCATGTATTACCCCGATTTTGGCAACACCCTGTATCTGTTTCTTTCAAAATAATTGACCATTCTAGGATTCTTGCCCAACCCTATAGAGATTTCATTTGCTCGGACTGCTTCATCTGGAGCAAAAAATGAGGTGATTGATTTTTTTGTGGTCCTGCGAGAAATTTGATACCTACTATATAAACAGTGAAACGAGTGAAACAGAATACACATAACTGTCTAGCAATTATCGTAAAATCGAGATATGTTACACTTTTATATCGACTATAAATATGGCGTCAAATGACTTGAGTGCCGTTAAAAATCCATTTTATTCTATATTGGATTCAGTGGCGGCTCGTCAGGGTAGTCATGAAATTAAGAATAAATCGATGTACCGGGTGAACAACTTAAAACGGCTGTCGGCCATATCACAGCAACGAATAATGATACAAGTTTGAGATAGAATAAATCTAATGGTATGCATATCATTACACGATGTAATAGAGAAACTAAATCTCAACAGACCAACGAAAACCGCAACATTGATAGATATGACAGCCGATCTTAATTGTTCACCCGGTACATACAATATAAATTATATTCAATTTTTGTTTCACCACTATTTCTTCTCAAGGAGATTATAACTAATAATTATCACATTTTATAATTCTACTTATACAGTCTGTCCAAGATAAGGTTGAACAGCATGGGGATCTCGGAAACGGTAGGAGATACGAAGTAGCTTAAATAGGGAAAAAGTTGCGCATTCGGAGGCTCATATCAAGAGCCTTCGAAAATTTTGAAAATTATCTTTAGTTTTTGAGTTATATCGAAAAAAGTGAATTTTTGGAATTCCTATTTTCTTTTCTCCGTTATTATTAGAGATACAGAAAAACTAAGAATACTTTTCCATAGCAATTTTTGATGACGTTTAACGTGGTGATACCGTTTTTTTCATGCGACGTTTCGTATTCGTGGAACCATCATCAACTTTTGTTTTTTAAATACGGTCCTGATAATTTTTTCACCGATTCTGAAAGGATTTCCCATTTTGAATTCAACCATGTACTAAACAAGGTGATTTGAATGTGTTTCGACCTATTTCTATCCATCATCAATGTTTTTTTTTTGGAACTTCCAAAGGAAAAAAGCCATCAGTTCCACTTATTTCTGATCATTTAGTGTCGAACTCGATGAATTAGTCATTCAATACTGGAAAGTGTGATCATTCGATCAATGCAGCGTTTAAAATTTTTTATGAATTCTTACACGAATTACTTTAACAACTTAGCTTTGACAATACCTACAAAGACATTCATAACAAATGTTCAAAATAATAACCATTTTTTTCTGAACAAAGATATGCACTTCTCACAGTTGCTTCTAAGACATTGCCAAGCATTTCTGGGGTTATTCTATTGAATGCTTCGAAGACACTGTCCCTTAGTTCTCCTTCATCATCAAGGTTATTTGCGTGTACAAAGTTCAATATATCCCCTAAGAAAAAATCCAGCTGTGTCAAATCAGGCGACCGCGCCGGCCAAGGGATAAAAACGGACGGACTTCTCTGGAATTATGTACCGGAGCGCCATCTTGTTGAAACCAACAGTTCTGAACTTCCGCAATCGGTAAATCATCCAGAGCTTCCTCAAGATGATTCTCAAGCGAATTTCTATAACGTTCAGAAGTCTGTGTTTCATGGTAAATAGAAGGAACAATAATTCGTGTACCAAATATTGCAACCCACATATTAAAGCCGAAACGGTGTTGGTGTCTCGCTGTAATGTATAAATGTTCATTTTCTCGTGAACAATAATGTGTATTTTTTCTATCGAAGCTACCATGATTAGTGACCATGCTTTCATCAGTCCATCCCATCTGGACTGATGAAAGCATGGTCACTAATCATGGTAGCTTCGATAGAAAAAATAGGGGACCGGTCAGTTGGACCACGAGTACCTGTATTAATCCTTTTTTGAAAAAGGTCAAGTTAAGCCTACCCTGCAGTTCGACCAGGTTAAAATTGTATTTTCTAATCGATTTACCTAATAAAATTTTTCCAGTAACGTTTAAACGTTCTAGTAAGCATAATGATCCTTCATGAGTATCTAGTTAATTCAGTTTCTTAAAGAAGTGTAACTGCAACAAACATGGATTTGAAGTGTATGATAAGTGAAAAAGGACACAAATAATTATTATTACTGAATAATTTTAAATTTTCTAAAGCTCATGTAGCAAAATGCGGAAATATTCGCTGGCAGTGTTAACAGAAAGTGTTCTTCTGAAATGTATACCGAGGAAGACGAAATATCTATTATAGAAACACATCTAGAGCATAATCACATGGAAGATAGTACTCTTAAAAGACAACAGGTCAGCAATACTTTGAAAAGTCAGGCGTTAGAAGATCTAACAGAAAGACCCTCCAAGCTAATTCATAAGGAATTAAAGGTTTGTTCTTTTTATTATTATCACCACGCTTCATTTAACTTCATGTGCCTGTTTATTTATTTATCTGTTTTATTTTTGCGCTTTTATTTTATCAACATTTCAGTTTTGTACTGAATTTTTACTTCAATTATTCACTGTTTATGCTTTTAAAAATGGCTATTATATACCTGATGTTGCATTTTGCTATTACCAAACAAGAACGGCTCGAGTTATTTGAAATTCTTTCAACTGTAAAATAAAAAATGTGGAACTTTGGATCTGATATTTGAACCTTCAACAGTCATTGTTGATTTTGAACAGGCAATTCATAATGTTGGTTGAATAATGTGGCCGAATATAAAAATTATTCCATTTATGCCAATCGTAGTATCCTAAAATTCAAAATTCAGGCTTAGTCACAGAATTTCGGAAGAAAAATTCAGAAATAGGCAATTTTCTTAAATTATTTTCTGTACTTCCATTTTTATACCCTCATGAAGTAGGAAACTTTTTTTCCGTAGAAATTCTTTCGATAATGCCCAGTAATCCAAGTCTATCGAAATTTTGCGATTATATCGTGGAAACTTATATCGATGAAGAAAGTAATTTTTCCTCAAGTGTGTGGGCTTGTACTACAGATAGTATGTACAGGACCACAAACGCGTGTGAATCATTTCATTCTCATTTTGATTCTAATTTTCATAGTTCTCACCCAAGTTTGTTTAATTTTGTAAATATTTTAATAAACTTTCAAGCAGAAACAAATATTAAAATAAATTCCGTAAAATGTTCCAAAAACTAAAAGTGCAACACAAAAAAAAAAAGATTTTGAAAAATCATGTCTTATTATAATTCACCTCAATAATAAATAATATATGTTAAGAAAATATTGATTGATTTAATTCTTAGAATACAACCTTGATCCGCTCGAAGAGCGATCGTGGTCCAACTGATCGGTGTACTTAAAACAGGTACCTGGCCCGTGGTCGAACTGTCCGACTCCAGTCCAGATGATTGTTCGAAAGAAATCTGCAAAATTTTCCTGGTATCCACTCACAGAATGTCCTGCGCCTTTCGTCATCGCCTGGTTTTAGCGCTTGACATATTCTGAATTTTTATGGACGGAATTTTTGTTTCCGCAAAATGAAATGGGTTCTTGATTGAAACCAGTTGAAGAAGTATTAGTGTGTTGACTAATTTTCCTTCAAAATAAGTGGAACTGATGGCATTTTTCTTTGGAATTTCGAAAAAACATTGATGATGGCTGGGAAAAGGTCTAAACACACATAAACCACTTTGTATAATACATGGTTGAATTCAGAATAAAAAAACCTTTCAGAATCTGTGAAAAATTTATCAGGACCATATTTCAAAAACAAAAGTTGATGATGGTACCACGAATACGGAACTTTCCAGTATTGAATGACTAATTCATCGAGTTCGACACTAAATGATCAGAAATAAGTGGAACTGATGGCTTTTTTCCTTTGGAAGTTCCAAAAAAAACATTGATGATGGATAGAAATAGGTCGAAACACATTCGAATCACCTTGTATAGTACATGGTTGAATTCAAAATGGGAAATCCTTTCAGAATCGGTGAAAAAATTATCAGGACCGTATTTAAAAAACAAAAGTTGATGATGGTTCCACGAATACGAAACGTCGCATGAAAAAATCGGTATCACCACGTTGAACGTCATCAAAAGTTGCTATGGGAAAGTATTCTCAGTTTTGCTGTATCTCTAATAATAACGGAGAAAAAAAAATAGATATACCAAAAATTCACTTTTTTCGATATAACTCAAAAACTAGAAATAATTTTTAAAATTTTCGAAGGCTCTTGATATGAGCCTCCGAATGCGCAACTTTTTCCCCATTTAACCGACTTCGTATCTATTACCGTTTTCGAGATCCCCATGCTGTTCAACCTTATCTTGGACAGACTGTATAAACCAAGTTCACCTTACTATGAAAGACAGTGAGCGAGCCGTCAATGTATGTCATTGATTAGTTCACATGATAATCTTAATCCTGAATCCCTAAACTATACAGGTCCTATATAGACTATAAACTATATTGGTCATTTGATAACTATCAGAACTAACATCAATGTGATATAATCGTTATGATTGTGAATAAACATATGTTCAGCTATACTCTATTCATCTGATCTACCATATTTCAAATGTGTGAGGTGTTTTCTGAACCTTGTTTCCATAAGTCGACAAGTTTGGCCTTTACAATATTGAATGTTTCCACAATCAAATCCACTAATTTCGTAATTACTCCACTATTCGATTGGGTCTTCTTTATCTGTTGGATTGCTCAATAAATTGCCAAATAAGAACGCTTCCTAAATCTATAAGTCTCTAAAGACATTATGAATTCCTTTTGTATATTGGAGATTGACCAGGATTGTGATTTTTCTCAACCTTCCCAATCAGCCAAAGTACGTCTTAAAGGCGTCTTTAAGACGTACATGTCGGGACATAAGTACGTCTTAAAGACGTACATATTACGCCCAAGAGACGTCTTTAAGACGTCTTTAAAACGTACATTTTCCACTAATATGTACGTCTTTAAGACGTCTTTTTTAGGTGTTTTTGGTCCATGACCTCAAATTGATCTTTCAAATTACGGAAAAATCACATAGTTTCAGTTGAAGTTCACTTGTGCACTGAAGTTAGCAACAAGTGCAGACAAGCAGAAAAAAGGGAAATAAACGACTTCATCAAACGGTATAGAAACAAGCGGTCACCCATTCAAGTACTAACCGCGCTCTTTGTTGCTTGACTTCGATGATTATACCATATTCACTTCTTCTGTTACTCTGTTTGTTCTATATATCACATAACAAGATTTTACTTAGTTTAACATGTCCTTGTGTCTGTTAGGTCTGGAGGGTACCGCAGGAAGTAACACTGCAACCTAACGCGCTCAACAACTATTATTGTAGTATAGCAGAAAGCTTAACTAAAGACATCACTGATACTCACGATCCATTGATATATATGGAATCAACCAACAATACTATCTTCCAACTCTCGAATACCAGTATCAGTGAGCTCAGGAATGTAATCAACGATATAAAAAACAAAAATGCATCAGGAATTGATGATATCTCTATTCGAATTTTTCAAAATCTCCCAGAGTCTGCACTGACAACCTTAGTTCAGTTAATTAACCATTCGTTCAATACTGGTACTTATCCGCAATTTCTTAACACTTCTGTCATTATACCCATTCACAAAGGAGGAAACAAAGACGAACCATCAAACTATCGCCCCATTGCGCTTATTCCGACACTCGCTAAGATTATAGAGAAAATAGTAAAAATAAGAATTATTAAATTTCTGGATTCCAATAATATATTGGCATCAGAACAATTCGGATTTCAACATGGGAAAAGCACAAATGATGCCCTTTTCTCCTTCATGTACAAGGTTTATGAAAACATCAATAGTGGTGAGGTTGCCGCTGCAGTGTTTTGTGACTTTTCAAAAGCCTTTGATTGTGTTAATCATGGAATACTGCTTCGGAAGCTTCATTACTATGGGTTTAGTGATTCAAGCTTGCAATGGATGAACTCATACTTGAATAATAGAAAACAACTGGTACGTATCAATAATGTCACCTCGGATACCTCAGATATTCATCATGGAGTACCTCAAGGTTCGGTTCTTGGGCCGTTGCTGTTCTTGCTATATATCAATGATATGACTAAATTGAATATATCCGGGAAAATAACTCTCTTCGCTGATGACACTACCATATTATGGAGTGATAGATCTGTGGAGACCCTACAGATTAAAATAACCAAAGACGTCGAAATTATCCATCAATGGAGCAAATCGAACCTACTTTCTTTCAATATTCAGAAAACGAACCTGATAACATTCCGATGTGAGTTGCCTCTTTTATCTCTGGATCATCAAATTATAGAAAATAAATTGAACGCAAAGTTTCTCGGTCTTTTTGTGGACAAAAAACTGAAATTTGATCTGCATGTTTCACACTTATGCAATAAACTTGCATCAGGATGCTATGCTATCAGATTGATATCAAACGAGTTGGGTTATTCTGCTGCTATGACGGCATATTACGCTCTAATAGAATCCCATTTGAGGTACGGAATTGCATTTTGGGGAACTTGTAACAACCATAATTTACAGTCTACATTCATCTTACAAAAAAGGGCATTAAGATATGTATGCAAAGTTAGTTCAAGAACCTCTTGTAAAGAATTATTCAGAGAGCACAGAGTGTCAACAGTAGTATCCTTGTTTATTATAGAGTCGGTGTGTTTGATTCACAAAACCAGAGACAATTACGAAGTCGTGAACTCATGTTACAACACACGCCAGTCAGAGATGGTGAAGCTTCCCCGGCCCTGCAGTTCACTAATAAAAGATTCCATATTATATAATGGCCTGAAAATGTACAATCACCTCCCAACTATTGTTAAATCTATCTCGGATATAAAAAAATTCAGGAAGGAATTGAAAAACTTGTTAGTCCCTTATGTGTTTTATAATGTTAATGATTTTTATGAACAAATATTTTAGACGAAGCCTTATGTGTGCACATGTTTGTGAAAAATTGTATTTATGTTGATAATTGTTGTATACATTATTTTATTATTTTATTTTTATAACCCATTCAGCTTTGTCTACAAGGATTACATTCTTAAGTGACAATAAAGCATATTTTGATTTGATTTGATTTGATTTGTAATCAAAACGTGCAAGTTAAATTTGACTCACTAAATCGTCCGATTGATTTGAAATTTGGCAAATAAATATTATTCCGGTGACAATTCGTTGTGATATTATTATTGAATGGAAAAAACAAAATGACGGATTCAATATGGCGGACGATGGGGCATATGGTTTTCTGATTATGGTCTGATTTGATTCAAAATTGGCATCTGAAGGATTTCGGGATCAGAGATTATAATTCCTTTCGTCGAAAATGAAAAATCCAAGATGTCGGCTTCAAAATGGCAGACGAGTTTTGTGATTATAGTCCGATTTTATTCAAAATTGATTACTATAGGACTTTTGGGGTCGCAGAATATGATTTTTTTGTAAAAATTCGAGGCTCCAAAATGTCGGACGAAAAAATTCAAAAACATCACTTTTGTTGAAAATAAGAAAAAACTGAACAATTGAAAATAAAAAACGTGAAGAGATGACATTTTGTTTTTCTTCAGAAAATAACTTACATTATTGTTCTATAAGTCGAATTGACGTACTGGAATGTACGTCTTTAAGACGTCTTTTATACGACATGGGAGGAACGACGTGGATACGACCTAAAATGTACGTCTTAAAGACGTAAATTCGTGTACGTCTTCAATATGTACATGGATTTACATCTTAAAGACGTACTTTATACGTCCCTGGACGTAAAGACGTAAGTAAGTCGTAATATGTACGTCTTTAAGATGTCTGGTGCTGATTGGGTTCCCGAATCCCGTTCAAAGGCAATGACACTAATCTATACAGGGTGTTTCACAGATAAAGGGAAATATTTCAATTGTACATAGGGGTCACCAAGGTGGCTCTGAAAATACCATATTTGATAGGTCTTAGAGTCTTCATAACGGAGATACAGGGCGATTTATCGATTTCGAATAATTATTCATTCGTCTATAAGTATTGAACTACCCAGTATATTTTTCTAAAATTTTGTATGGGGCTTATAATTGGGACGTTGAATTCATTCACCTATCGGACAAAGTAAAAATCCAGGTTCGGCTTCAGGAAAAAATTACATTTCCTCGAAATATTAAAATAACACACTGTATGTAATAATTGACAGAGTTCATCGAAGGAATCGTGAAGAGGAGGAAAAACTGAACTAGATTTGATGCTTTTTGTTTTCCCGTCACCAATTCTCATCGTAACAATCATAAACAGAAAGCTAAAAGTATGTAAATTTGAAGAGTATTAAAATTACGTAAAATTATGAAACCACTTTCAATTATGATTATTTGATATATTCTTGTTAAATGATCCTTCGAAAGAACTTACCAAGTCTCACACTCTTTATAACAGAGATACAGGGTGAATTATCGGTTTCGAATAATTATTCACTCGTCCATAAGTATTAAACTACCCATCGCAGTAATATTTCCTCAAATTTGGTATTGAGCTTACTTGGGACGATGGATTCATTAACCTATCAGGCAGAATTTAAATACAGGTTCAGCTTCAGGAGAGGTCTCATAGTCCTTATAACAGATAGGTTAATGAATCCATCGTCCCAAGTAAGCTACATACCAAATTTGAAAAAATATTACTGGGTAGTTTAATTATAGAGACTGTGAGACTTCGTAAGTTCTTTCGAGCGATTTTTTGACTAAAATATCGAATAATCATAATTGACACTGGTTTCATAATTTCAATACTCTTCAAATTGACATACTTTCAACTTTCTGTTTATGATTGTTACGATGGGAATTGGAATCAAACCTAATTCAGTTTTTCCTCCTCTTCACAATTCTTTTGATGTACTGTGTTAATTATTAAATACAGTGTGTTATTTTAATATTTCGAATAAATGTAAATTTTTTCTGAAGCCGAACCTGGATTATCACTCCGCCCGATAGGTGAATGAATTTAACGTCCAAAGTATAAGCTCCATACTGGGTAGGTCAATACCATGGACGTTCAATGGAAGTCTTCGAGTCGCACGAATGTCCCACTAGACAACCAACTAGGGATGTTCCTGGGACAACTATCGAATACAATAATTCAACAGAATTTCTCTTCCAGCACTGCGAATGACCTATGTAGGACATTCGTAGGACATCCGTAGGACAACCTATCAGCAATGGTGGAGGAAATTAATTGAATTCTCAAGGATGTCCAATAGACACACGTGAAAGACATTGACAGGGAGTATTTATAACCTGCGAGCAGTCGATCGTCGGCGAGGTGTAAGTTAACGTGCTCGCAGGGACGACATAATAAACGTACCGACTGAGACGTCATTTTTTGGACATTGAAAGAAAAAATTATCATCAGCTGGCGTGAAGGACATTTATATAGGTTGTCTATCTGAAGCCCAGATGCCATCAATGTATACCACCAATGGATGTCCCTTTGGGACACTTACAGAATCGTATCCGGGACATTCTGGGGACGTTCTTGTGACGTCCATAAAACGTTGTACTCATGACATCCCATGAAATTATATTCCCTGAAGAATATTCTTGCACTCATAGCTCAGATGAACATAAGAATTATGTCAAGTTCCTTTCGAAGTCATAACAGTTTATGTACCAATTGGGACATCCGACTGATGTCCCTAAGAAACATTCCTGATGTTATACGATCCTAGAAATATTAAGGGCGCCCGTGCAGAGATATTTGAAGAAATGTACCGTCTGGGACATTACATGGTTGATCTGGAAGGGACATTTTATAAGATCTGAAGTCATGCCAGAATATGTACCACTTGAATCATCCAATGAATGTCCCCAAAGGAACTTCAAAAATTATATCATATAAGGAACATGCCAAAGACGTCCTTGCATAGACATTGTACAATATGTACCACGTGGACGTCTGACGGATGCTATCTCTAGGATATTTGAAATGAAGTACCAGCTGGGTCATTCCATGGACGTCTTTGCTCAGACATTGCATGAGCAGATATACGGGATGGGACGTTTCAAGGACAATTATTTTAGGTCCAGGCTTGAATTGTACCAAATAGGGACGTCTCTAGAATGTTGCGTGCTAAAAGGGATGGGCAAGCCCTTAGTACTTCATCAATCGTAATTGGTATAAGAAATACCTCATTGAGATTTCAACAGGCATTGTGAATTTTGTCACTATCGGGTCAGGCATTTTTCAGAAATAAATGAAAAATCTAATTTTCAAAGAAACACCCTGTATCTAGAAAACGAATCGTTTCCGGACATATTATATTTATATGAACTGTTTTTCTTATTTCGACCCAAGAAATATGACCTCGAAGTTTGATGCAATATAAATTAAACACCCTCTGTATAAGATTTCGCCTATAACACAATACTGAGAAGAATTAAACTGTGAAAACTTGTCATCAGTATCAAACTTGATAAAGAAATTTGTTGGTGATGTAATGTAGATGGATCGTCTGTCAATGTCGAATTTTCAGAAAACAGAAGACTGTTATCTGTTGTATTAATCAAGCAAATGGATTGTGATGAGGGTTGAGCACGAATATCTTTAATAAATCGATCCAGTACAAAAACTTGATAGCTATAATCGAAGGCATTTTCCAATCAATATCAGAAAAAACATAATTTATCGCCACAGTAAGAGAAAATCTGCTGAATATATTGTGTATCATGTTGATACTGTATAACGATATAATGAAATATTTTTATCTCAAATAAATATTAATATGACACTTTTCTATGGCTGCTATACAGGGTGTGACTTTATATAAGTCTTCAACCATACTGAATTTTGGCACCATGAAAGCTTATACAGGGGCGTTATGAATAAAAACAATTGATACTCCAACATCCTGTATATCAAAAACGAAGCAAGTTAGGACACATGCTCAGATGAGCTTTATTTCCTGAAATATCGCAAGTAATCACCCCATGAAGTTTGTCGTAGTTCTTCACTTACACGAATTTGATTTTCCAACCTAACTATAAAACTGCTGAGTCTACGAATTTTCAATTAGGATGTCAGTATTACCCAGGGAACAAGATTATATCCCAAGGCTCCAGCCGAGGGGTATAATATAAGGTCCCGTGGTAATAATATTCTTTATTTCTGACAGTGACATTATAAGCTTATATCGTCATAGTTACGATATCTATAATGAGGGTCATAACTCCCTTGGGATGTTATAGATGCTATAATTCCCTCTAGCTAAAATTAAATAAGAAATGCATAGCAACAACCATGCAATAACGTAGCAATAAGGAATCTCCTATTCGCGGTAGTCAAGATCATCATCTGACGTTCTGATGACATTGAAACTATACGGAAAAACATGTCTAACTTCCAATCGGGAAGGTATCTAATGAATGAAATCAGTCAGAAATAAAATTATCTATGTATCACGGAAATTACTGAGCCTCAATACCTTAGGCAATTGCTGTCCCTCGGGCCAGAGGCCCTCGGGACGCAAATTTTCCCAGAAATGTCATTCTTTGACAGCATTTGCGCTCGTGAGCGGAAATATTGAAAAAACGCTCGCACATCTCTGTAACCTATACTCATCTATTCTTGAAATCCCCCAATTCTTTCATGATGGAAAATAGTGACAGTGAATCATCAAACACACCTCCCGATACAGGAGAAAGCGCAAGAGTTTGAATCTCTTATCGAAGAAATCAAGGAAGAATAGTAGATTATACCACGAGTCAATAATGATAGCTATTATTCTCGAGGATTTTTTACGAACCGAGCCGCGTTAGCGGCGAGGGAGTAACATTCCGAGAGAATAATAGCCATTATTGCGAGTAGTATACTCTACTTTATTTGCGACTAATATATATACTTGTGGTTTTTGAAGTATAATGCCATATATTAATCCCGCAGGGAATAATGGCGAGGGATTAATAGTCTTTATTCCCTGCGGGATTAATATATGGCATTATACTTCAAAAACCACAAGTATAATATATTAGTCGTGAATAAATATGAATTACAATATGATAACATTCATAAATTGGTGCCACTCCGAGATGATGAATATGTATCCAGAAAACGTTTTACTGACTTATTTTGGTAAAAAATCATAGACTTTGAAGTCATCAACTCATTGGTCTATATAATCGATGGTACGTATACCGGGTGCGGCACCGAAAACGAAACAGAGGCTCTGTAGGTCGCCAAAACCGGATTATCAAAAAAAACTGAAACAGGTCAACTACATTTTCGAGGGTGACATCTTTCTAAAATATTTTCAGCCCTGCGGCGTTGCCGCTTCTAAAGAAAAGAAGCAACAACTTTGTTATTTCAAATGGAACACCTTGTATTTTATTGCATTTTTAAATTCTCCCCGAAGAGCTGATTTCATCAATGCATCACACTTAATTGGGGTCCATCTGTAATGGTTTCAGGGATATAAAGTGTTCAAAATCGAGATTTTTCAACTTTAAAATTTTTTTGTGTCGAAACTATTCATTATTGGTCGAAACGGCTCTCATGTCCCGATCTCAACTTGTGATTTACTATCTACTGACATTTATTTGAAACAAATACAGGGTGGTTCAAGATTCAGAATTCTGATCACCCTGTATCTGTTCCAATTAAATGTCAGTAGATAGTAAATCACAAGTTGATATAGGGACATGAGAGCCGTTTCGACCAATAATGAATAGTTTCGACACAAAAAAATGTCAAAGTTGAAAAATCTCGATTTTGAACACTTTATATCCCTGAAACCATTACAGCTAGA
Source organism: Phaedon cochleariae (assembly GCA_918026855.4). Lineage (NCBI taxonomy): Eukaryota > Metazoa > Arthropoda > Insecta > Coleoptera > Chrysomelidae > Phaedon > Phaedon cochleariae. Next base: position 53,298,240 of record OU896713.1, on the reverse strand, counting down.
CCCCAAGTGTGAAGCATTGATGAAATCAGCTCTCCGGGGAGAATCTTAAAATGCAATGAAATACAAGGTGTTCCATTTGAAATAACAAAGTTGTTGCTTCTTTTCGTTAGCAGCGGCAACGCCGCAGGGCTGAAAATATTGTAGGACGATGTCCCCCTCGAAAACGTAGTTGACGTGTTCCAGATTCTTTTCATAATCCGGTTTTGGCGACCTACAGAGCCTCTGTTTCGTTTTCGGTGGGGCACCCGGTATATGCTTGAATGTTAAAGATAATATCGGAATCAATAAGTATCTAAAACTTATTGCATTTCTCAAAAAACAATCTATTGGATATTACGAAAGCGTACAACGGACATAAGATATTTTTTTTTTATTTCGAGTTATAGCTCGAAATTACTTCGTAACTTTCTTTGTCGAGCGGCAATCTATCACTTTGCGCTCTAAATATACGAATAGCTATTATAAACGTTCAATAACAGTTGAAGTGGTGAAAACAACGTGCAGTTGCAGACAACCAAGAATTTAACTTTAAGCTTAAGCTCCCGATGAAGCATATCTGTTGAAAACGATGAATTATACTTTATATTTAAACTCTTTGTTGTCATCAGAAAGACAGTGTATCTTCATTTATTGCATCAATGAGTAATGTTCAATTTGATTGCAGAGTTTATCGTACGAATCCGTGCTACTTGCGTACGTCCGGCTTGCGTACAAGGGGCGTAACTGTCCAAGATGCGTACAACAAGAGATCGGTTAAAATCGTTTATTTTTTCAAGGGAGGAAGGGTAAACCTTCGGCAATTTTCAAAGGAAGGGCAGACATTTCACAGATATACATACATAGTATGTATTAAAGTTTATACTATAATTTTATTATCAATATTTTATATGAAAAGTATTAAATTTACCAACAGCACTTGATATTAAAATTTTGAGTTTGGCAACAGCGCTCCCTTGAAAAAATAAACGATTTTAACCGGTCTCTTGTTGTACGCATCTTGGACAGTTACGCCCCTTGTACGCAAGCCGGACGTACGCAAGTAGGAAGACACCTATCGTACTATGCCTCAGAGGTCTGAAGCTCAGGTTGCCACACTGGTGGTCCAGTTTCAATTCTCGGTAGGCCCCACATTTTTTTTCTGGCTTGTCAATTATTTCCAAAAGCTGCGTTAGTAGAAGAAATCTTGTGTGTATTTCGAGCACAAAGTGTTATCGCTACTCTCCAAAGATTACCGCGCTCCGCTCCGCATCGCGCGGTAACTTTCTTTGTCGAGCGGCAATCTATCACTTTGCGCTCTGAATACACAAATAGCTATTCCTACCAAGGTGTATATTATATTCTTCTCACCACTAGCAATACATTTCAATCCTTCTAGTTCTGTGAAACTGGAATATGGACACTTCTCTTCCATGACAGCATACGACAAGTCGTTATTGATGAATACCTACCTTTAGATTCGAGTGCCATTCCAGCGAATATATCGCATGAGAACAATGAATTCAGGTTAATTACAACTAGGGCTTCGTGAGACCAAGACCACCAAGACTAATCAGTCTTGGTCTTGGTCTTGGTCTCAAAAATTAAATGTAGTTTTGGTCTTATTGGTATTGGTCTTGATGTTTCAAGACCAAGACGAGACTAGCTCAGTCTTGGTCTTGGTCTTGAATCAAAATGCGTCTAGAAATTCGAATTATTCAATTCAAAAGAACAAAATTGAAAATTATCGTCCAATAAGCCTAATAAATAACTTCGCCAAAATATTTGAAAAATGCCTAAAAACCAGATTCACAAACTTTTTGAAATATAATAACTTATTATCTGAAAATCAATTTGGTTTCTCAGAAGAAAAATGTACAACAGATGCAATATACCGGGTGACACAGGAGACATGTAGCAGCCTGTAGTTTTTTTATTCGAAGAGATGAAATTCTGAAATTCACAGTGGGTATATAATAAATGGTAGCGCACTTCACGGACTTAACGACAATTTTTTTCAATCACCTGTTTGACCGGAAGTGACCCCAACTTTCTTTTCTCAAATGTCACTCTGTACATTTCTTCTGTCTATCTTTTTCGCCTTGAAATTCTCTATCCAACCATGTATCACAAAGTGGCATTTATTCCTCAATCCGCTGTTGAATTGCTGTTTATTCAAAAAGAATAAGTTGGCTGTGACATGCATTCGATGATATTTCGACACTTGGTAGGCTTTGAAATTTAAAGATCATTAGCAAACCGATATTAATCAAAATGTTTTGATATTCTGATCAATGTCTGCAGGCTGTTGATAGCTTGTTTGAGTCAAGATGAAAATCTTCGAAAATAACTCATGATATTGAGGAACCCTAATAACACACAACGTCCTAGGGACGTCCCTATTTGGTACCATTCACGTCCGAATAGCCCGAACCAAAAATGAGTGTCCTTGGGACGTCCCATCCCGTACATATCATGCAATGTCCGAGCAAGGACGTCCACGGGATGTCCCAGTTGGTACGTCATTTCAAATGTCCTAGAAATAGCATCCCTTAGACGTCCCACGTGGTACATATTGTAGAATGTCCATGCAAGGACGTCCTTGGCATGTTCCTGATGGGATTCGATTTTGAACGTTCCTTTAGGGACACCCATCGGATGTCCCGAGTAGTACATATTCTGGCATGACTTCAGATCTTATATGATGTCCCTTCTAGACAACCACGAAATGTCCCTGATGGTAACATTCCTTCAAATATCTCTGCACATACGCCCTTATTATTTTCAAGATCATGTAACAATCGAAATGTCCCTCAGGGACATATTTCGAATGTCCCTTAGAGATATCCATCGGATGTCCCAATTGGTACATGAACTGTACTCTTCCAATGTCCTAGAAATATCGTCCTATGGACGTCCCAGTCGGTACTTACAATATGTTGTCCCAGCGAGGACGTTAATTTACACCTCGCCAACGAATGACTCCTCGTCAATTTCCTTCACGTAAGTCCATTGGACATCCTTGGGAATCTTTTTGGGGACCTTCTACGGACCATCAACTCAACTGGATGTCCTATTCAGTTATTCAAGATCTGGTCCTAGATGGACCCAGAAAAATTCAAATTCAGGAATAATTCGTACGTCCCTTTGACATCCTATGGACATCCAATTGATATTCCTCAGCGTTACTGATAGGTTGTCCTATGGATGTCCTAAGGATGTCCTCTGTAGTGCTTGATGAGGAATACTGTAGAATTTAGGTATTCGATATTCGTCCCAGGGACATCCCTCAAGTACGTCCCTAGTTGGTCATCAAGTGGGAAATTTGTGCGTCCCACAGACGTCCAATGGACGTCCACGGTACCAAATTCGAACGTCCTATGGACATCATGAATGTCCCTACAGGACGTCCGAAGGATATCCATGGGACATGAGAGTGTTATTGGGGAATCTAAGATAGGAACATATTTTTTCGAATTCAGCTACTCGTACAGAAACTATCTGTCTTTTATTTTCGCCATGTACCTATCACATGATCTCCCCATTTGGAATAATAAAACTAAAATGGTTCCTCTTATACGATGATCCACAGGGCTATCAATCTATTTTTTCATAATTATTTCACTTAGTAGGCGATGTACCTTCACAAAATGTTTTAAGTGTTTGACAGTTAATCGATTGCATCAATAATTGTTCTTCTTCATTTGTGTGTTGATAAAAATTGCATATTATCAATAAAGACGGAAAATGTATTCAAGAAACGAAAAAGTCGATATGTTGTTAAGTCCGTAAAGTGCGCTACCATTTATTTTATACCCCCTGTGAATTTCAAAATGTTATCTCTTCAAATAAAAAAAACTACAGGCTGCTACATGTCTCCTGTGTCACCCGGTATAGTATTACATCAGAAATCACACATAAAATCAATAACAACAGAAAGGCAATGGTAGTTTTTATAGACCTGGCGAAGGCATTCGATACAGTACCACATGAAAAACTCACAGATGTATTAAACCACTTTGGAGTCAGGAGTACTGTATTGGAAATTTTCAATAATTACCTATCAAACAGAGATCAATATGTAAGAATTGATGAAAGCATCAGTTCACCTCAAAAAATTAAGATAGGAGTTCCACAAGGTAAAATCCTGGGACCAATTCTTTTCATAACATATATAAACTCTTTACTCAACATGAATATCGAAGGAAAAGTAATATCTTATGCAGATGACACAGCTATCATATTCTCTGGAGAAAACTGGGAAGAAGTCACAAATCAAGTGAAAGAAGTTATGAAAGCGATGAAAAACTGGCTCCAAAGCTTCAAACTATCATTGAACGTAACTAAAACAAATTACATAGCTTCCTCACTAACACATGCTAACAGACCTACATATAATAAAATACTAATAGAAGAAAACACAAATTTTGAAATATCATCAGATCAAAAACAAAGTATCTAGGTGTGATTATTGATCGAAACCTTAGATGGACAGACCACATAAGGTATCTAACCACTAAAATTCGAAAATTGATTAGGAAATTCTACATTTTACGAGAGTTTTTGAGCACTAAATTGTTAATAACTGTTTATAAAACATTGGTAGAGTCACTAATTAGGTATGGCATAATAGTGTGGGAGGGAACATACAAAACCAACACAAAACCATTACAGGTAATACAAAATTACATCTTGAAAATAATTTTCAACAGCAACAGATTGTATCCCACCAGTCTATTATACAATGAGAGTATCTGTGATATGAGTTGTCTTTATCCATTTGTCATGTTCTTTTTTTCATAAATCACAAAAATTACAAAAATTCATAGATCATCAGTATGGCACCAGATCGAACACCAAAAAACTATTAAAATTTCTTTAAAGCAATACAACACTTAACCTGAAATTTATCGACTACTTAGCTCCTTGATTTTATAATATGTTGCCAATAGCCATTAGAAATATAAACAAATTGAACATATTCAAGAAACAATGTGAAACATACATTGTAGCCAACCTTGAAACATTCAAAAATATCTTCTAATACCTCTTAAGCAGTGAAAAATCTTTCAATATTCAATTTATATTAGCTTTAATTTAAGGCACATACAGGTGTTGTAACACCTAGGTGCGTATAATAGATTGTATATTGTTGTTATGCCTTCAAATCTCAGGGGGTGAGTAGTAAAAAATAATTAAATGGAATTTTATTTACCCTGGAGTTTGGTTGATGGATTACCTGAGATTTACTAGGTGTTTTAAATCTTAATTGTATTGACAACAGAAAAAGTGTTTTTAGTGCCCAGTTCGATACCGTAGAAACTAGACACTGGTAGTTCAGCGGGACAAATGGGTGGGTACGTTAGGCTTAGTAAAATACTAAGTTTGATAGGGATGAATATGCTTTTAATCACAAATAAATTCTGCAATGACAAGTAATGTGCTTCAAATGTTACTAGATGGCTCAAGACTTCAAAGTAACTGAGTATCAATATCAATATCACCTAAGCAGTGTACAATTATTGCAACAACAAGAAATATAAATTGACTGACTGAAATCGACTCTTCAGATCAGTGTGAAATGATACAATAACTGCCCAAAATCAACTCTCTGAGACAGTATGATAATAAATAACTTATTAAACTACAAAATAACTCAGTAAATCAGTATCAATGAGACAAAAGAAATAATAAGGCCTATTTTACCGCAGTGCACTTTTGGTTTACAGGGGTATATTTTGTAGCTATACTGAGTGTATATTAAATCAATGACATGTTGCAATTATTATGTTAAATGAAACTTTAAACTGATGAATTATGGTTGGTGGTAGTTTATCCCAAATAAAATTATCCCTGATACATGGAACGAACTCACCAAATTATGAGCAGGTCCTGATGTACAGGGGGATCAGGTATGAAGTCAGGGCAGCGTCAGGTGGTGCCTCCAATGAAGTCGCTCTTCAGCCACGAACAAGTAGTGACCAAAAACGCGAATTGTAGCAGCGTAGTGTTGACTGCAGACGACTACAAGACAGTCCCAGGTCTGAGCTGAGGGGGCCCAAATCTCGAAGGCGACAATCAGTAGGCGAGAAGGCTTTAGCCCGATAAAAGGAACCCTTTATGGAATGACGACAATCGTGCGTTATTTTACCAACACAAGGAATGAAAAGAAAATAGCAGCTGATGATTAAAAGAACATAAAGTACCTTGGATGTTCCCAGGTAGCACAGGTTAGTGGAATGACGTCTTTTTTAGGTCCTTATTGGTCAATGACGTCCTCGACTTCAGAGGGACCTAAAAATGACGTCATATTCCATGACGTCTTATTGACGTTCAATATTGGACGTCTTAATGACGTCCCTACAAAGTCGTATATTCGACCAGATAGAAAAAATCAGTCGCTTTCTTACTTTTTCATCGTTTGTTAATTGTACGTACTAAATTTGTGTTTGTACATACAGTGTTTTCGTGAGTACTGATGAACAAATTCATTTTCAGCCAAATTAATTATTACATTTTTGAGGAATCTGCTGAAAACGGTCGATTTTCATTTTCAATTTGCCATATATTTATGAGAAAAATTGAATATACATACATGGTGATTCACGTTTGAGTTATGACCATAACGACATTTTTTTTTAAATAGAGCACCTTATATATATAACTCAATCTTTGGAATAACCATGGGAAGCGGAATTCGAAAATGTTTAACACAATCATGTGGATTGTATAGGTAAGTGCGTCCAATAAATTAGATGCTCTCGTGAAGTAGTGGATAAATTCATTATTATCCAATATCTATCTATCTTATGTATTTCTGAGAAAACAGGAGAGGCTTTTATTTCTAATTCGACATTTATACGGAGGAATCATCAAATATACAGGAAGATACACGTTTTGTATTATGACGTACACGACGTATTTTTCAAACGGATATACATATATTATTGAATTTTCGTAATCAAATGTATATCACACAGAGGGTTTGTATACAGGGCGTTTGTTAAATTCAGTTCTCTCGTAAAATTGGATCGCCATTAAAATATAAAGATGACGTAATTCCTCCTACACGAATCATTCTGTATATATTGATTTAATATGAGATAAAGCTCGAATGAAGATAAAATTCTACGGCTTCGAGCATTATTCTCTGACAAAAAAATATTTTTTTCATTTTCAACAAATTTATTCGCAATTTCGCAAAAGAACTTAATTCAACGAATGCACTGTATACAAACTCATATATTTTTGAATCCAGCTTTCCATAGAGACTCCAAAAATCGAATAATTTATAGGGTGTTCCTTTGAAAAATGGTCGCGGACGTTGTAACTCAAACTTGAAGCACCCTGTATATTCAATTTTTTCTCAATAATGTTGGTAATTCAAAATGAAAATCGACCTATTTTGGGAGATACCTCATCAAGAAATTGTAAGGTTATAAGTACATTGATTGGCTACTTTATTTATTACTTCACGTGAGATGACTCAATTCAACGGACACACTGTATACAAACCCTATGTGTAATATATTTTCAGATTCAGATTTCCATGAATATTTCAAAAATTGAATGTATCTAATATAGGTTATTATTGTTTCCAATTGAAAAAATTGCCGCGGACGTCTTAACTTAAACGTGGATCACCCTGTATATATATGATTCTTACTTCCAAATGTGGCAAATCGGAAATAAAATCGACCTGCTGCAGAGGATTTCTCAGAAATGGATAGTTTAGCTAAAAATAAGTTTATTCAGCTTACATCTCGCCGACGCTCGCTACATAGTTTTAGGTACAAATACGAGTAGCTAACGATATTGTCATATAGAGATTCATAGGTAGTAGCGATAGCGCTAGGATTCAACAGGACTGCCCGGGAGGACCATCAACGAATAAGTTACTACCACAACGTATAGTTACAAAATGAATGTCAGCAAAGGTTTGTGGTGTATTAATTATCATGTACCAATAATACCGTATATATATAAACCTCCTAATTTTTTTTGTTCCGTCCTTTATTGGTCATTCTGCGACGTCATTATGACGTCTAAGTATGACGTCATAAGGCTGTGACATTTTGACGTCATTATAGGGTCTCTCAGACGTCATTTTTGGACGTCCACTTCGTCATTTTATGACCAAAAAATTACGTCAATTGGACGTCACTCTGCTACCTGGGTTGTGTGGGTTCCAGGAGTGGTGGTACAGCAGGTCTCGTCGGCCACGTGGATTTCAGCCACGAAGAATCCCTCTATAGAGGCAACAGGAATCCCATTCCAGCGATAATGGATATCCCAAATTTGAGATCTTTTCTTAATTAATCCCAACACACTGTAACATTGTGTACTCTATTGGGTATTTGTATATTGCATATTTTGTGAAATTTGTATATTTGTATATTGCAATTATTGTAATTGATTGATTGTAATTGATTGTAATTGATTGTAATTGATTGTAATTGATTGTAATTGATTGTAATTGATTGTAATTGATTGTAATTGATTGTAATTGATTGAAATTGATTGTAATTGATTGTAATTGATTGTAATTGATTGTAATTGATTGTAATTGATTGTAATTGATTGTAATTGATTGTAATTGATTGTAATTGATTGTAATTGATTGTAATTGATTGTAATTGATTGTAATTGATTGTAATTGATTGTAATTGATTGTAATTGATTGTAATTGATTGTAATTGATTGTAATTGATTGTAATTGAATGTAAATAAATAAATTCAAATGAATGTAAAATATCCAACAGTTTATATGCATATAATTGGTATTTTGTTCCTCTCCTTCTTCAAAATTATCAATTTGTGCGTATAAAGTGGAGACTGTATAATTTGCTGACCAAAATTGAAGTATGCTGACCGAGCATTTCTGATTAGAATTGCATATATGAATATCTTATATAGATATATAGATGCCACCAGTGGAATTATTTCGATCCACCCTCCGAGAGGGGTAGTTTACTCTTGCAGTTTTTCAAAAATCCTTGCTGACCACGCATTTCTGGTTCGTATTTTTTCATCAAATCACATATCTGAATATCTCATATAAGATATAAGATGCCACCAGTGGAAATATTTCGATCCACCACTTCAGATGGGTAGTTTAATTTTGCAGTTTTTCAAAATTTCTTGCTGACGGAGCATTTCTAGTTCGTATTTCTCCATCAAATCACATATTTGGATATCTCATATCGATTTATTGATGCCACCAGTGAAATTATTTCGATCCACTCCTTCAGGGGGTGATTTGATGGAAAAATACGGACCAGAAATGCTCTGTCAGCGAGGATTTTCGAAAAATAGCTAGAATAAACTACCCCTCTGAAGGAGTGGATCGAGATAATTCCACTGGTGGCATCTATAAATCTATATGAGATATTCAAATAAGTAATTTGATGGAAAAATACGAACCAGAAATGCTCGGTCAGCAAGAATTTTTGAAAAGCTGCTAGAATAAACTACCCCTCTTAAGGGGTGGATCGAGATAACTCTACTGGTGGCATCTATATATCTGTATGAGATATTCAAATATGCAGTTTGGAGAGAAAATTCGAATCAGAAATGCTCGGTCAGCAAGGAATTTTTGAAAAACTGCGAGAATGAACTACCCCTCTGAAGGGGTAGATCGGGATGATTCCACTGGTGGCATCTATGAATCTATATGAGATCTTCAAATATGTAATTGAATGGAAAAATACGAATCAGAAATGCTCGGTCAGCAAGGATTTTTGAAAAACTGCTGGAACAAACTACCCCTCTAAAGGGGTGGATCGAGATAATTCTACTGGTGGCATCTATATATCTGTATGAGATATTCAAATATGCAATTTGAAGAGAAAATTCGAATCAGAAATGCTCGATCAGCAAGGATTTTTGAAAAACTGCGTGAATAAACTACCTCTCTTAAGGGGTAGATCGAGGTGATTTTACTGGTAACATCTAGAAATCCATATGAGATATACAAATATGTAATTTGATGAAAAAATATGAACCAGAAACGCTCGGTCAGCAAGGAATTTCAGAAAAACTGCATGAATGAACTACCCCTCTGAAGGGGTGGATCGAAATTATTCCACTGGTGAGATCTATATACCTATATAAGATATTCAAATATGTGATTTGATTGATATATACGGACCAGAAATGATCGGTCAGCAAGGATTTTCGAAAAACATCAAGAATAAACTACCCCTCTGAAATGGTGGATCGGAATTATTTTACTGGTGGCATCTATACATTCATATAAAATAATCAAATATGCGATTTGAGAAAAAAATCGAACCAGAAATGCTTGGTCAGCATACTTTAATAATTTTGGTCAGCAAATTATATTTTCCCTATAAAGTGAGCGAAATGAATTCCTCCTTTCACCAAAAGAATATAATTTTTGAAAAACCTTGAATAAACATTAAATGAGTCCCACAGCGAACAGGTGGGCGCCCGAAAGGCCAGACAAAAGGTTCAAAAGGGTCGGAACTGACAACAATGCATTATCAAAATATTTCAAAACATTTCGAATTCAAACCAAATAACGTTTGTATTGAATTTGTTTCAATCTACAATGGGAAGAGGCCTGGACCACTGTGACCTTACAACATACACCTATTTGTAGTAAACTTCAAAACTGCAATACTGAATTTGAAAAATGTATTTCGGATTTTGAGTGAACAAAAATCAGAAACCCACCATATGACAAATGAATAACTGGAATAAAATGCCATAACATTTTCCATCAGATTTTTCCTAATATTGAGTAGTTTTAAGTTCGTTATTTTTCTTTCGAATCCAAGACCAAGACTAATGGCAGAGAGTCTTGTACTGGAAAGTCAAGTCTTGGTCTTGGGAAGATTTATTAAGTATTGGTCTTGGTCTTGTATCAAGACCAATACTTCACGACTCGAAATGGAGTAAATAATAATGTATAATAATAATAATAATGTACCTACACTGAGAAAAACTGGTTAATTGAAACGTCTAGTTGGTATTTTTTTAGTACCGATAATTAAAAATATTTGGAATTTTATTAACAATGACAACGTATCCTTAATTCCTACAAATGACTTTTCTATTTTTCGCCAATTATTTGTCATCAATAAAAGTACTATTTGTGACAGAATTATCACAGTGTTGTCTATGCAGTCAATTAAAATTTTATATTGGGGTTAAAAAACCTCATTCTGGGGTTACTAACAACAGCTGACTATTTGCCACAACTGATGACACATTTATCGTAAAAGGTTTATTATTATTCATAGCAGAAATTGTTTAGCCATAACTAATAATTTTAGTTGTACTGCGTCGTTCGTGACCGCCTCGCGTCTCTTCGGGACCCACCTGCAAAAATTGCATCTTGCATCTGTTTGTCTTTCTGTTTCATCATTTGAACTTGTATCTTAATAGTGGGAAGATCGCACGGTCGTCGAGCTTAGACAAAATAAATAAAATAATTGTCTAGTGTAGCCGGGAGCGTCGTTTTCTTGCTGGTTCACTGCTCTGTGTGTTTTCAAATCACTGTTTTGTGTTTTTTTGCACTTCGCGCTGAGCCATTTGGCATTTGGTTGGCAAAATAATTATTCGCAGTTTACCATCGTTATCTGTGCATCACTAGTTATCAGGTTTATGTACCTATTCACAATTCAGTTCAGTTTAAGACGGGCGACGGTGAGAAACGTCCAACCGACGTCACGTGTACACGGTGTATATTTATAATTCCCACTCTTTTTGCTGAGCTGTGGCCTGTGGCACTTACGGTGTGTGGTGTATTCCTGTTCACGATTCCATTGGAAATTGGAAGGAAAATGGCATGCAAACTGTTATTATTAGAATGGGGCCTTGATTTTAATTGATATAAAACTATTAAGTTGCCAGAATAACTAAATTATATTTCAAACGTTACTAAATCACTTTTAATAGTAACTAGATTCCATTTCAGTCACAATTAAATATTTAATTTGGAACAACACACTCACTATTAACGTCAGAAGAAATGAGTAATTGCCCCAACTGGGTTAATTTGTTGTGATAACAAACATATATTGAAACAGTACTAACAATCTAATTGTCATAACTATGTATCTTGATTGTGGCAAATAAAACTTGGTATTATTCCTTAAAAAGGCTTATTAGTTACCACAACAACGTCGTAGATGACTCAACTAAACTTTTCATTTGAGGCAAATAGGCGTTTCCAGAAAAACAGAATTAGTTATGGCAACAACTAATGCTTGCTGTCCCCTATCGTACTAAAAAATTTTTCTGTAGTTACTTATTTTTTAGTAACGGCTACAAATTTTTTCCCTCAGTGTAGGTTTAATAGCTAGTGGTGGAAAAATAGCTATTTGTGTATTTAGAGCGCAAAGTGATAGATTGCTGCTCGACAAAGAAAGTTACCACGCGATGCGGAGCGGAGCGCGGTAATCTTTGGAGAGCGGCAATAACACTTTGTGCTCGAAATGCACACAAGATTTTTTCTACTAACGCAGCTTTTGGAAATAACTACCCTGAAAGTATGAGCGATTGAAATAGTTGAAGAAGTTCTTATCCATATTATCCCATATGTCCAAAGAAAACAAAAAAGAAAAATTGAAATAACTGACAATCCAGAAAAAAAATGTCGGCCCTACCGAGAATTGAAACTGGACCACCAGCGTGGCAACCTGAGCTTCAGACCTCTGAGCCATAGTACGATAAACTCTGCAATCAAATTGAACATTACTCATTGATGCAATAAAATGAAGATACACTGTCTTTCTGATGACAACAAAGAGTTAAAATATAAAGTATAATTCATCGTTTTCAACAGATATGCTTCATCGGGAGCTTCTTGTAGAAATTTGTTGGTATATATCTTCAGCGGTGAATGTTTTGGATTTTTCTCGCTTCATATCCAATAGATTGTTTCTTGAGAAATGCGATAAGTTTCAGATACTTATTGATTCCGATATTATCTTCAACATTCAAGCATGTATACGTACCATCGAATATATAGACCAATGAGTTGATGACTTCAAAGTCTTTGATTTTTTACCAAAATAAGCCAGTAAAACGTTTTCTGAATACATATTCACCATCTCGGAGTGGCACCAATTTATGAATGTATCATATTGTAATTCATATTTCTTCCTTGATTTCTCCGGTAAGAGATTCAAAGTCTTTCTACTATATCATCTGGAGGTGTAATTGATGATTCACTGTCACTATTTTCCATCATGAAGAAATTGGGGGTTCTCAAGAATAGATAAGTATAGGTTACAGAGATGTGCGAGCGTTTTTTCAATATTTCCGCTCACGAGCGGAAATGCTGTCAAAGAATGACATTTCTGGGACTACGTCAACTTTGTGCTGGAATTTGGAAGCGTCAAAGGCTACTTTGTTGAGCGTTCGTAGGAAAATTAATTTAATCGAGATCAACTACCTATTCATTCAGATTCAAAAACAACATCATTCTTGTGCTGAAGTTATTGATTGAACAAAAAATCACGAGTAGATATGTATTTCGGGCGTAACTTGCTATTATGGAACTTGGCTTGTTAATAATAGCACTCGCTATATCGCTGGGGCACCAACTCACACGTCACGGTTCACAAAAACCCATTTCACACACTCACGTGTTTTATTTCAAGGGAATGCCCTGATATTATAAGATTATCATTAATCATTCATTTTTGAAATAATGTCCCTTAATTTCAACATGTAACAAGGAGGGTTGGTTATGGGCTCACAGTCTAGCTTTTAGCAGGGAGAGGGGGTGAGTTCGTAAAGGATTCTCATTAATTCCAGAAGGGCGCCAATAGATTAAATATTTCCAAAACCAATCAAATCGAGTATGTTAGTCATACAGAATACAACCTATACAATTTCTACAGGGTGTTTCAAAAAACCTGACCCCCTTGCTAGGGTAGGTAGAACACTGCAAAATAAGTTGGGTTTGCTCAGTGAAGAAATGTCGTAACGGCATCCGTTTTCATGATACAAGGTGTTGAAAAAATAATTTTTTTACATATTTTTCACGATTACGTCGAAACTACTGGCAACATTGTGATGAAATTTTGTACGGATGTTTCTTGAAATCTGACACATCGCATGAATTTGTTTTTATATCTGACTCACATAGAGGGCGCTAGTTACACGGTTCGTACCGAGTAGTTTGAAACATAACTTTTCTGAGGTTAGATTTTTCAATCCAAATATGATATGAACTTGAACCTCATTCAATTTTACACCAAAAAGGAACTCTTGGTGAAACTCGATACATATGTTCCGTTTTCGGAATTCGGAGTGAGTATTATTCATAAATTCAATAAGTTCAATATTGAATTCATATTTCGATTCAACACATTTCTTGCACGAAGAAGATGATGAATTGTGGTAGCAATTATATAACGTTCATTGAGTGTCATAAAGGATAAATGGAAGAGTACATTCAAATAACGGAGACGAGAAATTACAAATGAAGAGAATTATACTGTAGATATTTCGTAAAGTTGACCACCATGTATTGAATAAACTAAATGTTTATTCGAAATCTGTATTGATTTAGTGGTACAAGAACCTGAAAAATAGTCAATATACCTATATCTACTATGCACTTTGTTGGTGAACCAAATATTATGGCTACCTATACAAATTAAAAGTGAAGGGTCAATAATTATGGTCAACATACTACTCATTCTGTAGTGAGATCAAATCTGGTTGATAAACAATTTTCTTGATCAAAACAGTAATTCCATTCGTATGGTGACTGAACATATTCAACTTTTGTTCGCTGGTTGATTTTATTATTAATCCAGATAGGCTCATTTTCATATACTCTTTTTGGTTGATTTAACCCATCAATATTTTTTGGGTGAAGGATTCTGTGAGTTATAGTGCCCACAGTGAAGAAACGCGGTGTATGTTTTGTTGTCTATACAGTGTGTCCCACTTACCATGCTCACCATGGGTATCTTTTTAACGATGAGAGATACGAGGTCGGTTAAATGACACCAAATGTGGAGTTTGGCAAGGCCAACTATAATGTGAAAAAATATCTTGATAAAATCTATTCGTTTTTGTTTTATACGCAAAAAACAGATTTTGATCATGTTCATGTCTCCTCCGTAACTTCTTTATTTATGAAAATATTCAAATAGGAATTTCACATGGCAGTTTTTCAAAATGATTTTGAAAAAAATATGAAATTCATACCAACTCTTCTAGAATTTGAGATCCCAGCACCAACTTTAGTTTTTCAAATGTAGGTCATAGCTCAATATGACTAAGTTACAAATAACTTTTTTTTCTCTTACAGATGATGTGTCGCAGTAATAGTTTTGTGTTGATAACAACGGAGTTATCGTCATTTATACAAATACAAGAAAAAAATTGGGAGCCGCCATCTTGAATTCATAAATTTTAACAAAAAAATCATGATCTCCGACCTCAAAAACCCCCACTCACCAATTTTGAATGGAATCGGACCGAATCTTGTCCGCCATCTTGGAGCAGCCATTTTGTTCAACAAAAATTCCATAATGAATTGTCACCGAAATTATGAACACCTGTCAAATTTCAAGTTGATCGGAGTTATGGAATTTTTGCTGAAATTAAAAAAAATGGCTGTTCCAAGATGGTGAACAAGATTTGGTCCGATTACATTCAGAATTGGTAAGTGGGTGTTTTCGAGGTCGGAGATCATGATTTTTTTGTTAAAATTTGTGAATTCAAGATGGCGGCGTCCAAATAATATTTTGTATTTGTATAAATGACGATAACTCCGTTGTTATCAACACAAAACTATTACTGCGACACATCATCTGTAAGAGAGAAAAAAGTCATTTGTAACTAAGTCATATTGATCTATAACCTACATTCGAAAAACTAAAGTTGGTGCTGATATCTCAAATTCTAGAAGAGTTGGTATAAATTTCATATTTTTTGCGAAATCATTTTGAAAATCTGCCATAAAAATGTGGAATTCCTATTTGAATATTTTCATGAATAAAGAAGTTACGGAGGAGACATGAAAATGATCAAAATCTGTTTTTTGCGTATAAAACAAAAACGAATAGATTATATCAAAATATTTCTTCACATTATAGTTGGCCTTGACAAACTCCACATTTGGTGTCATTTAACCGACCTCGTATCTCTCACCGTTAAAAAGATACCCATGGTGAGCATGGTAAGTGGGACACACTGTATACTACTATCATGCATTAATAGACAAATCGATCATTAATAGGGGTCATAAACGGTGAATTTCTTGAACATTAAACATACTCGTTAATACTAGGTCGACGAGAAAAGTTATCAATGTTTCAAGGACGAAATGATTCTGCACATTGATAGCCGAGGCCTTAGCCGAGGCTAGCAATCATTCGAGACATAGACAGTTTTTCGCCGAGGTGCATATTACATTTTTTCGTCGACTTCAAACAACTATACTCACATCATGGTGCTATTCACACGTGAAATCTATCGGATTTCGTGAATGATTAATTTGACAACAGCAAATGACAGTTATTGTCAACTCACTCTCTGCGCGAACCAGAGTTGCCAAATCGATTTTTATTCCATCCGTGGATACCTTGTCAAAAACTCAGTTGATTTTTAAGAGCTTTTATAACTTGCATTGTATGTATGTATGTTCGGGTGGAATGTTTGTACTCAATTTTGAAGTAGAAATCTTCAGAGCTGGAATTCTGTATACACGTTCAGTTTGGATGACAATGCACGATAAGGTGTGTCACGTTATTCTAAATCCAATATGGCGGACTATCCAAGATGGCGGAATCGCTATGTTTGATATACTCCTACAATATGAGTATCAAATGAAACGGCTCGTTGAGAGTAACTCGAAAAATGATGTGACGTCATTCTAAATCGAATATGGCGGACCATCTAGGATGGCGGA
Organism: Phaedon cochleariae; assembly: GCA_918026855.4. Taxonomy (NCBI): domain Eukaryota; kingdom Metazoa; phylum Arthropoda; class Insecta; order Coleoptera; family Chrysomelidae; genus Phaedon; species Phaedon cochleariae. The sequence continues at coordinate 53,281,358 of OU896713.1, read as the reverse complement.
ATGGTCATTTTCAATCTACTTCTACAATATGGATATCAAATGAAAGGGCTCGTTGAGAGTAATTCGAAAAATAATGTAACGTCATTCTGAATCCAATATGGCGGACCATCCAAGATGACGGAATAGCTATTTTCAATATACTTCTACAATATGGGTATCAAATGAAAAGGCTCGTTGAGAGTAACTCGAAAAATGATGTGACGTCATCCTAAATCCATTATGACGGACCATCCGAGATGGCGGAATGGTCATTTTCGATATATACTTCTACAATATGGGTATCAAATGAAAAGGCTCGTTGAGAGTAAATCGAAAAATCCAGCTAGCGATAACTAAAAATTAAAGAATAAATTAAAAGTAAAAAAAAACTTTTTGAAAAAAAGCTTTTATTTAAACGCTCTTGATAGTTAAAATTATTGAGAAAAATTTTATTTTCTTCTTTTTAGAGCGTTTAAATTAAAGCTTTTTATTAAAAATAACTTTTTAATTTATTATAGGTCTGTTCAAGTACTAGGTATTTGATTCTATACGATTTCCAAGAAAGAATAATGAAATAAACCTATGACGTCAAAACATTATGTAGTTTTAGTAGACAAAAAAGTAACCTATTTCCAACAAAATAGAAATAAACAGAACAACCATTCTCTTACAAAAATAATCATATTCCTAATTCTCAATTCGAAAATACTCACAAATATAAAAAATACAATTACTATGGGTACTCAATTACTCAACTCATACGATTTGAGTATATGAAAAACAGAAACGAATAGTAAAAATTAACAACAAAAAGAAAAATGAAAAAATTAGACGTAGGAAGCAAACTGTTATAACAGAAGTGTATAAAAAATTGAATTCGACCTAAATCAGATGAAGTATTCTCAATTTTTGGTTCATACATATCATAAGTACATTTATTACTTATTTTGTAAAATTGATATTAACAGCGAGCAGAGATCTGCTGAAAATTCAGTAGAACTGAAAAATATATCTCCCTGTAGCTTCTTACAGTGACTCGATATACTGTATGATATAAACTCTGAAACATAACCTTTGTTTCGAATTTGATCTGAATATATCGGAAACTGAAAGAGCTACAGAGAAAAAAATTTTACTTGCAATTATCAGTTTTGAGTGAGTGATAGCCATCATCATCGGCTGGTTGAATAATATTCTATTATACATAGAGATCCTCATTCGAATCATTGTACAGAAGTTATAACGCATAACAACGGTCTTTATCTTGAATCACCTTGTACACCTACCATACTGAACAGAAAACCATCACCTGAGTAATATTCTGGAAACAAAAATCGTTATTTCATGTCTGTCACAACGACCTGGAGTGGTGTGAATATAAAATTGCAATACATTGGAAAGTTGATATATTCATGAAATTAAAATTTGCATCTGATTTCAATTTTCATTCGTTTATGTCAATAAAGCATTCATCATTTCTGAATATTGTTGGTAGGTATCCTGTTTTTGTTTCCAGACCCTGGGAGACCTCGATATTTTTGTTACGGAATTGAGCTGATGATATATTTGCGTATTATAATTTTATTCGTATAAGTAGGTATGTATGTACATTAAAAAAGTTGGAATGGGCAAATATAAAGTACCTATTTTTTATGAGAAAATCAGAATTCAATATACTAGGAAATGCAAGAAAGCATCGCTATCCCAAAAATTCTACACAGAAAAAAAAAAGATTTGTTGCACCAACGAAATCGTTTTGGTCTTTTTTTTGTCGAATTGGAGGAATTTTTGCGAAATCAACAGAATATATATTGATTCCAAATAAGCGACTCATTCAGAAAGACAAAATATTTCGATTGAAATATTTGTTTACTTGAACAAAGGTTTAGTTCATTCAACAATATTTATTGTTAACATAAAATAGTTAAATACTGTCTGTAGGTTAATCGAGGAGGTGGCACATTCATTATTCCAAATTTTTTGGGATTTTCTCTCCTCGTTTCTATAAAAAATAAAAATATGAATATTATTTCAATATAGGAAAATTCTTTAAACGCAGTGACATTTTGGGGCAAATCATCTGATTTGTCCTCACTACACGTATATTGAAATAATATTCATATTTTTATTTTTTATAGAAACGAGGAGAGAAAATCCCAAAAAATTTGGAATAATGAATAAAATAGTTATTCATGCAACAAGTACAAAAAGTGAATGTTTATTGCACTCGACGTGAAATTGTCCGACGAGGCCGTGAGGCCGAGTTGGACAACACGTCGAGTGCAATAAACAATTTTTGCACGAGTAACATACAACATTTTTTCTACGTTCACGCAAAAAGCAAAAAATGATTTATTGAGGTGCGGCACTAGGTACAATTCTGTTAATTGTCAGAATTAATTTTTGACTGACGTTTCTATAACCACAGTTGCGATATAAAAAATGTTTGTCATGATGACAACACGTTGAAGTAGAATGACAGATGAGTGCAATAAAAACTTTATTGCACTAAGTGCAATAAAGAACTTCTTTTTCCACTAAATATAGTTCAATAAAGTTATGCTTTTTGCATGAATGTAGAAAAACATTTTTGTGTTAACAATATGTATTGTTAACATAAAAACATTTTTGTGTATTCAACTATCATCTCATTGTTCAATCAATCATACGCATTTTATGTCTATTTGACAAAATTGGCTTAATTTTGACAATGATTCAACGAAGGACAACATCATATCCCTTTCGGTCACCATGGTCGTTAAAACGAACATGTACTTTTCGTGCCAATAGTAAATTGAGGCGACACCTATCATTCCATTTATACACCACATCAGACGCGAGGGACCTTTATATCCAATGACTGATATAGGTAGCACTATCTCTCGGGATATTATACAAGTTTCGCTTATTTACCTTCTGTGTGTACAGTGAGTCAGCTGTTATTGTTCATAAACACATTTCTCGTGCTTGTTTTGATAAAATAGTAAGTGAATTTGAGTTCAAAAATTCATTTTTCAATGCCTCATATGTTCATTATAATATATAAAAAACGAAATGATCGAATATCATATTTTTTCATACACTAATTCGAGAAAAATCATATGTACGTTAGAACGAACATGGTGACTCGATGAAGTGGGCCATTTACCAATATTTGATGGAAGTGGGGATGGAGCAAAGTGCAAAAATGGAGCTTGCCTCGAAAAAACACATTTTAATTGTATGAAATGTAGTGTACATCTATGTATTACTAGTGATCGTAATTATTTCAAGGATTACCATATGAAATGAACCACAATGTTGTAGCTATTTATTTCCTCTCCTTCTCGTAGAGTCACCATGTTCGTTGAAACGAACATGATTTTTTTTAGAAAAATCAAGGCCGTACGGACTTCAAAAAATTCTCAAAAATCATATAAAAAATCACTTCAACCCCCAATTTCACGAAAAATTTTTAACTGAAAAAATGAAAAGTCGTGACTGAAAGGGATATGTTATTGTTGTTTCAACAATCATTTCATTCAACTAGGAAAACGCCAAATACTCAAAGTAGAATGCAATGGTCACAAAGAGAGAGAAACTCAAAGTCATTACCACACTAGTTCATGAAATAACGAAAATGGTGGTGTATAAATGCTGAGATGTGTTCACGTTGGGTCAGGTTCGCACCAGATAGCGGTCAAGAAGCTATCTGGGACAGCCCTGCACTGATGAGAGCCAACAGCTCGAAACCGGTCTGCAGGTAGTCACGCGTTCCTGAACCAATTAGGCGCAGCTCGGCGTTTAGGAGGGAAACGATTTTATTCGTCTATACGAATTATTGCATGGATTTTGGGAGGATGTAATGCAATGTTCTGCGTGGCATATAGCCATCACTATTGTGGTGATGACTTTGAGTTTTTCTCTATTCGTGGTTATTTATTATACCAGGGAAAAAAGTATATGAATTTCACTCGAGGTTTTGTTGTCAAGAAACCGTGAGCTTAAATCAAATATTTTTCCCGTGTATAATACACTGTATTTATTTGTGACAGAAGAACGACGCATGCATGCATGCATCTTTTTTAAAGGCACCTTTATTGTTGCTATGGGAACCTTATGAAGTAAGTAACACACCGTGTGGTGGTCGGATTAAAATAACCCCACAGTAAGTCCTGCCTGTCGTAGAAGGCTACTAGGAGGACGTCAATAGGTGGAAGATGGTTAACGCCATCGCCCGGTGCGATACCACCACATCAACCATATGCACTGTGAAATGGGTATACTTATCCGTGTTTCAGTAGCTGGTTGATGTTCCTGCCAACCCAACCCAACCCAATTTCCTTTTCCTTCCACGCCAACCTCCCTTCTCTATACAGAATTAGCGATGATGAGTTCTCCTCAAGTAAAATTATCCGGGAGTAAAATACCTCTCCATTCGGATTTCCGGGCGAGAGGTGCTAGAGGGGGTTCACCATCGACTGAAAAAGTCCTCAAGATAGACCTATGTAACATCCGAGGTCTGAGTAAGAATATCAACGATGTCCATCGACACCTTCAAATTGAAAAGCCAGACATATTGGCTCTTACTGAGACACAGGTCAATTCATCCACCAATACGACCTATCTGCTCTGTCCTGGGTACGAACTCCACACACGTTTCAGATTCGAGGGAGGTCTCTGCCTCTACTCTAAAACAAATTTCTCATGTCAACGAGAAAAAACTTTGGAACCGAATAAGTTTGATGTCATGTGGTTCAAACTCGATAGCCAGAAACAGACCAAATACCTTTGTTGTCTCTACTTATCACCAAATGATCCATCCTTCGGAGAGCTCTCCGAATTCTTGTCTCTGAAGCTTGACCAAATTCAACAGAACCATCCAGCAGCAGAAATCATCATCATGGGCGATTTCAATGTACATAACACTGCTTGGCTCGTACACTCTAACAGGAAGGGATGAGACTGGGCGACAAGCCGAAGCTTTCGCCATCACTCACGGCTTCGAGCAGCTTATCAAAGAACCCACACGAATTCCTGATGCCAATAACCATTCAGCTAACACACTTGACTGATTCCTCACTAATAATTCAGCACCCTACACCATAGATGTACGAGCTCCACTTGGCAATTCTGACCACACACTCATCTCCACAACCTGCCCATTTTTCATTACATCAACTGCTCCGGCACCCCCACGTCTTATATGGCATTACAATTCGAGAGATTGGGACGGTCTCCGCATGTATTTCTCCGAGTTTTCTTGGCATAGATTATGCTTTGACTCTGAGGACCCTTCATAGTGTGCTGCGGAAATATTCGAGATTATCATGCTCGGACTGGACACATACATACCTCATTCTTCGAAAAGATCATCACCATCGGAACCCTGGCTCAACAAAAACTGTTCTAGAACTGTTGGCTTGAAACAAACAGCCTACCAACGCTGGCGAAAAAACCCTAACCTCGTGACTAGAGCAGAATACGTTGATGCCAGGAATAACTGCAGCCAAACAATATATCCTTCGGAAGAAACATACAATGCCAAGATAAAATCGAAACTCATAGATTATCCCAATGGTTCCCGTTCGTTTCGGTCCTTTGCTAAAGCGGTCAGAAGAAATTTCACTAATAGTTCATTTCCACCACTGTCCAAATCCGACGGCACATTAGCAACAACATCGCAGGAAAAAGCAAATATTTTTGCAGAGATGTTCGCAGCAAACTCTACTTCAGATTCCCAAGAAAAAGTGCAGCCAGGCATTCCACCCGTTGAGAGTCGAATGCCCGAAATCGTCTTCCGTCAACGCACTATCAGACGAATTTTGCTTGGTCTCAAAACGAATGAGGCTAACGGTCCTGATTAAATTCCACCCATTATCCTCAAAAAAAATGTGCACCAGAATTAACACCGATTCTCTGCAAGTTGTTCACCGTCTCGTACAGGTCGGGTATTTCTCCATCATGCTGAACGACAGCTAGAGTCCAACCAATCCCCAAAAAAGGGAACAAGAACCTGCCCAACAACTATAGGCCCATTGCTCTGTTATCATCAGTAATCTCCAAAGTGATGGAGAAAGCCATCAATATTGAGCTCATCAAACATCTGGAGAGCTCAGGAATCATCAATGTGTTAAAATTCGGGTTAATCGAGGGTTTTTATTGATAAATATACATAAATAGTGAAATATTTAGCTTTTATAACAAATTGATGACATTCGCGTCAGGCCAAAATCAAAGTCAATAATCCCCGTCTCTCATGACAATCCCATGATAAGACTAATATACAAGGCGCTAAATATATAAATTGCTAACACCCGGCCAATCCTGATAATAATGAGTGCCCACACTCATAAAAAACACAATATAATACAAATCCCAAAATGAGAATTTCAACAACAATCAACAACTTTTCAACTTCAAATAACAATTGGATTATTTCCTTGCACTAGTTTCACTTCACCAACACTATTTTTTGGTATCGTTTCATTTCATTGATTAATGCATTCCATTGATCCAAAATATCGACATTATTGATACACATTAAAATCAAAATAATTGTGCTGCTTCATGTTTAACTTGAAATATATCGAAAAATAATGACTTTATTGCTATGAAGAAAAAGTACAATATCTACGAAGAAGGTATTGAAGAATCGAAAGATTCTGATAAAATTGCAGATCCGCCAGTGGCCCCTGTCGTACGCCTCTGGTAATAGCTAGAAAAGTTCATTTCACATAATTCAGAGCCTAGTTACTTTAGCAATAAAGTTCAGCAATATTTTTTATTTATTCTGTTACGCATTCTGCGATAACAATTTTCCAGTATGTTGATTTGGAATACTCGAGGAAGGAATGTAAGTACTAATCGAAAAAACAAAAATCCAAGAGTCCAGGGCCGGACAGGGGCCAGCAATAATTTACAACTTCCTTATTAGGAATCCTGCCACTTACATATTTCAGTATGTCATTCAGAATATTCAATCCGGGCGTCCAGGGCCGGACAGGGGCCAGCAATATTTTACAACTTTCTTATTAGGAATCCTGCCACTTACATATTTTAGTATGTCATTCAGAAAGACAAAACTAAGAAATACACAGTTTCAGAATATTTAATCCGGCCATCCAGGGCCGGACAGGGCCCAGCAATATTTTACAACTTTCTTATTAGGAATCCTGCCACTTACATATTTTAGTATGTCATTCAGAAAGACAAAACCAAGAAATACACAGTATCAGAATACTTTTTTCTCTAACATTGGTACCAAAATGGCACAAAAAATTAATATACCTCCAAGATCCATTCAAAAATCAATACAAGTGTTCCAAAAACTCCATGCCGTGATCATGCAACGAATTATAGACCCGAGTATAGACCTATAACAGTGATCACCAATTTTGCCAAAATCTTTGAGAAATGCATCAAGAACAGAATCATGGATTATTGTAATAGCAATGAAATATTATCTGCCTCACAATACGGTTTCCGTAGGAACTTATCTACCGAAAAAGCTGTATTTGAGTTAACTAATAACATACTGACCGGCTTCCAAAATAAAAAAAAAATGTCTCACAATATTTTTGGATTTAGCGAAGGCGTTTGATACCGTTAACCATGCGCTCTTGTTTAAACGTCTCGAATATATCGGAATCCGAGGTATTGCTTTAGGTTTGTTGAAAGACTATCTGACCAACAGAACACAGGTTGTCAAAATAAATAATACTCTTAGTAACCCATTACCTATAGCAATGGGTGTTCCACAGGGGACAGTATTGGGACCGATACTATTTATTCTGTACATCAATGAATTATTCTCAATAAGTAATTTCGAAGGTGAACTTATATCCTACGCTGATGACACAGCAATTACATTTGTTGGAAATACATGGGCAGAAACGTACCAAAACGCAGAATGCGGATTGAAATCAGTATATAACTGGCTCAGCAGTAGTCTGCTGAGTCTTAATATTTCTAAAACAAAATTCATTGCATTTTCCTCCACATCTAGAGATCGCGACATTCCAAATAATTCACTACTCCACACTCATGATTGCCCTGATACTCTTCAATGTCCTTGTCAAACAATAATGATGACAAAATCTATTAAATACCTAGGGGTTTTCGTAGATCAACACTTACGTTGGGAAGATCATATCAGCTACACAGTTAAAAGACTTCGGAAATTAATACATAAATTTTACCAGCTGAATATATTGAATAAAAAAATGTTGCTAATGGTATATAATTTCCTAGTTGAATCCATACTACGTTATTGCCTCATTGTTTGGGGAGGAACATTCAAAACATCAGTGCACAATCTGGAGGTAATACAGAACACTCTACTAAAAATAATTCTCAAAAAAAACAAACGTTTCTCTACACAACTTGTATTTGAAGAGTCAGTAGTATTCAATTTACAAAAATTATACGTTTGTCAATCGCTTCTATGGATGACAAATATGCCTCAATTGACAGTTATTCATGGTTATGAAACACGTAGAAATTCTTTGCAAGCCCTTTCTATCCCTTTCCTCAGACTTACCCAGAATCAAAAATTCATAACGTTTTATGGTCCGAAATTCTATAATTTGCTGCCTGCTGACATAAAAAACCACAGAAATATAAATCTCCGTAAAAAACACATGAAAACATATTTGATAACTCACCCTCTTCCATTTCTGAAAATTCTAGATGATTGATAAATTAAAAAAATATAAAGTTAAATATTCACTTGAATAAATGCTCCTTTTCTCTTTCTTCGTACTCTTATAGATTAAGTTCAGGTACTTACAGTTTTGTAATTTAATATTTGCATCGTAATATTGATTGCAGAAGAATGTTCCACAACTCAAGCCCTGCTTAGGTGGCTTCTTCTGATCTAATTTCTCTTGAATATAAATAGATGTTTTGTTTTATGTTCACATACATATAACAATAACTATAGGTTTATATTTTTATATGTTCCGTAATGTATTTGTACGTTCTAACTCTGTACATTCAAACTCTAACTGAATAAACTAACTTACTTACTTACTTACTTACTTACTTACTTACTCACTTATTTAATCCGGGCGTCCAGGGCCGGACAGGGCCCAGCAATATTTTACAACTTTCTTATTAAGAATCCTGCCACTTACATATTTTAGTATGTTGTTCAGAGAGACAGAACAAAGAAATGTACAGTATCAGAATATTGTATGTCATTGAGGAAGACAAAATCATGAAATGTACAGTATCTGTATATGAATCTGAAAAAAATATTTATTTTCAACGCCCTGTATGGAGGTAAGTTTTTTTTAATTACCTTATTTTGGTCTCAGTATTCTGTAGTATCAATTTGTACACCATGGACATCCTAATGTGTACTTCAGATATAGGGTGTCCGGAAATTATGCGCATAAAATGAAGGGAGGGATATATCAGAAAATATTTTTTTCTCCATATGCACGTGGGTCCAGAAAGGCATAGTCTTCAAGGTACAGTGTGTTAAACATTTTTTGAAAAATCAGTATTATATAAATATCTCAAATATCTCACGGCCGATTTTGTTGAAATTTGGCAGTGATATTTATAGTAATAATAAGGGGCTAATTTAGCCATGATTGAATCAGATTCATGAAATCCACTGGCGTCCAGGGGGGCAGCTTACCAAATATCATCGACAGAAAAAGTGCGCCACTGATTTTCTTTCAATTTTTCATCCTCATATCATATCGAACAACTGAAAATGCAACTTCGTTGTCTCCTGAATTGTTTCGATATTCTGCTCAGTTTCCATGGAAAAAAATAGATACCAGTTGCATAAATTTGTGACGAAATTCCCATCAAAAACTGTGGCGAAAATGATAGAGTGATTCTATCCATAGGAATAGAATATTCCCAATAAAAAAATATTGCTGGGCCCTGTCCGGCCCTGGACGCCCGAATTAAATATTCTGATACTGTGTATCTCTTAGTTTTGTTTTTCTGAATGACATACTATAATATGTAAGTGGCAGGATTACTAATAAGAAAGTTGTAAAATATTGCTGGCCCATGCCCGGTCCTGGACGCGCCCGGATTAATTATTCTGATGGTGTACATTTCTTTGTTTCGTCTTTCTGAATGACATACTGAATTATGTATGTGGCAGGATCCTTAATTAGAATGTTGCAAAATTTATTGCTGGCCCCTGTCCGGCCCTGGACGCCCGGATTAAATATTTAGATAATGTACATTTCTTTGTTTTGTCTTTCTGAATGACATACTGAGATATGTAAGTGGCAGGATCCTCAATTAGAAAGTTGTAAAATATTGCTGGATCCTGTCCGGCCCTGGACGCCCGGATTGATTATTCCGATAGTGTACAGTGTGTCCAGTTTTCGATGCTTTTGCCTGATATCTCAGTTATCTTTGGAGATAGAACCTTGCGGTTTTCGCGGTCCTGTGCCACTTTTTTGTGAAACTCAAGATGACCTAATCAGATTTTGCAAGACTGTTTCCGTTTATGAGATACAGGGCGATTTTGAAAATTTATACTTTTTGGACCCCCTCTATATCCACGAAGTTTCTCAACAAAAATGTCAAATCAAAATCTTATCGCATGAAGAATTTCACGCATAATCCAGTGGCGCACTTAATTTTTTTTTTTCGGGGTATGGTTTTGAAGATACGACTCAAACTTATGATTTTTTAAATGGAACACCCTGTATTTCATAAGCTCATTAAATTCCTCATTTTTTTGTCTTCGAAATGATATATAACGAATGAATATAAAATTTTCAAAATTGCTCAAAATCACTAAAATATTGTTGTTGTTTTGTTCTAAAATTGTTCTATCCGTCATTCGGTTGCCCCCTTACGAGCAACCCTCAGAAGTCTTCGAGAGTCTTGTGCGAGCAAGGAATGACGGGGGCCTTACCTTTTAACGTGTGATCCCAAACACTTTCTTGGGCCATCAGAAAAATTTCTGCAGTCGACGGGACTCGAACCCACGACCGGCAAGCGAATGCGGATTAGAATATAGACACTCTGTCCGCACGGCTACCTGGCCCCCCATATTGGATTTTGATAGTTGGTTATGGATTTTTCTCATGAAAAACGTTTCAATTGAAGAAATATTTCCTTAAATTTTTCCATGGAGAGGTCAAAACTAATATCAACACTTATTAATTAACAAAACACTAAACTTGGGTACCTGATAGCAACAAATAAATAGCAATAAAAAGTTCATAATGTAGAATAAGCACCTGATTAAATATTTACTAAAATAATTGAATTCCGGCATCATTCAATAACTTATTCATTGACATGTTCAAATTGATATCCATTTTCCCCAACATACAGTTGAAAAACTTTTCTCAATACTTCTTAATATATTTCAGCACGAGATCAAACCTGTATGTTTTAAAACGACATTTCCTATGCCAACATTAAAACTCATCAAAACCTTATCAGTCGCAGTAAGCATTTGTTAAGATAATATAGTCCGTAACGTGTTTTATGATAGTCTTTTTTCAGAACTAATTATGATACAAACATGTCAAAATGGAGAGAGAACAATAGATAGTTATAAAAGAGATTAAACATGGCGGTATGATATGATAATTCCCTACTGTATCAAATAGTCCTTTTTGTGAAGATTGAGACTGTAAAATGAAAACGATGGCGATTTTTTTGACGAAAACATACCAGATATGCTCCAAAAAAAGCAGCGCCCTAGAAATAATGTGTTTTCACCAGTCAGAATTGGATGTGAATTCTAATAACTTTTCAAAAAAGTTGACAAAACTGTGTGAATGTTTGCTGAATGTGGGTGAGTCGTTTGAAGAATGTGGAAAAACATTATTTTCGACGGCAGTATCAATGCATCTTTTCTATTCTCCGCTAAATATGGCGCAAAATATACTTAAAACCAATTTTCTTTCTCTAATGCTTGATTAAAACCTTTAGGTAATGATAAGGCATTTTATGAGACGATTTCCTCCTGTTGAAGTACTTATTGCATATTCGAGTCCATGCTTATGACTATTTGCTCCTGGGTATGACAACAAAGCTTCGAAAATGATTAGATTGATTTGAGAAGGTTATAAGATAATGCCTTCGTAAAACTAAAAAGTTTCAAGAATATCCTGGCTAGTGCTCATTGGCAGTGTTGCAAAGTGTAGAAGAACGTCATCAACATGATTAACATAACCCCACTTTTGTTGTTTACAGTGTTCACTTTGTGAATATTGTGATTGGTTTAAAGTAGGAAACCGAGTAGGAAACATAGACAACCTACACTCAGTGCGATTCGCCTGATATTGTGTTGATTGCTCATCCATTCTCTCAAAATCATGCTCTACCCGCCATCTGACATAATTTGTGCAAAACTGTTGTCAACTTCCTCGCTTCCTAGTTCCCATTCAGAAGCACGATGATCAGAAGTATTTTCCATTACGTTCTGACTCGTTGATGGTACTTCATGAACATCAGGTCCTGATGAATTCTTGCTATTTGGTGGATTCAGGTGGTATGAATTGAAAGACGCAGTGTTTGGAATTGCTTGGGCTTGAGATTTCTGATTTACTGTTGCTCCACGACTTGATTTTTGATTCTTAAGTAATTCTCTTCATTTTTTCGCTTGGAGTTGCCATTTCTCTTAATTTCACACTATTTATTTTCTTGTGAGTTCATTTCAACGTGAGTCGTTTGTAGGCAAAAAAATACGAACATTTATATTATGGGATATGGGTTTAACACGCTTCTGAATACAAGTTCATAAATCCTATAGATTTTATGATTGACTTCGATGAGTTCATTGTGGCTTATAGGTTTTAATAATTACTTTCACATAGCTAGAATAATGCCAATAGGTTTCATTATTGCCTCAGTCAAATCCTAATTGGCCTAGTGTAAATTTGGTTTTATGATTGCTTTATGACGTATTTTCATAGGATTAATTCAGAACCTCTTGGTCAGATTCAAGACACTAATAAAACTTAAGAGTTTTAAGAGGGTTGTTAGGAGTAAATAGTTTTGATGAAGAATTTCAATGACTCTCACAAAGCTCTCTTAAAACCGAGGTGAGCTGAATGCCAAATTGTTTTATGCGATAGTTCTATCATAGTATCTCAAAGCCTTTTAATAGGATTATATGGACATGAAGGCCAATATGCTTTTTCCAGGGCATTCATAAAACGGTAGATCAAATTAGACCTATCATTTGCGCTCACATAACCTCTTTAAAGTCTCATCGAAGCTATTAGGCATTTAAAATGTTACTTGGGCCATTCTTGTGCATCCTATTGCGAGGAGCCTCTGAATTGAGGTGCGAATCTTTGAAACCGAAGTTTCAGATCGTCCAAACAGACGACTCGGAGCTTCTCTATAACATCTGCAGATGCTTTTATCAGAGTCTCCTTCTTGCTTGATGAGCTCTTGTTCAGATCATCGATGTGACCATTTTCCCTCAAATAATCCAACAGCCACTCAGTTTGAGACAGGCATTGAACGACGGTATTCATGAAACAAGTGTTCCCGATATTTTTCAAACCGATTAGGCCTGAATTCAGAACAGGTGGTGACAACTGCGATCTTACGGCAATGTTGTCCGGATTGCTGAGGAGTCGGAGCGTTACCACCGATACAACAAGGCCAGCAGACTCTGACGTAAACAGCTCGTGACGTCGCCAATTGAGGCCAGTGTTTTATTTTATCGCTTGTCGACTAACGCGTCAGTTCGTGTTTATTCATCGGTGATTCACGTATGTTTTTGAAACGGTCCCGAATTCTTTTGTTGTTTATTCATCAAAATAATTGGCGGAAAAATTACTGTTTTGTGAAATATTTTGTGTTGTGATCGGCGAAATAAGAATGCCTTTCAAGTGTTGTGTTCCCTTTTGTCAGGGGAATTATGTGGAAGGTTCAAAAGTTCATGCTTTTAGTTTCCCGTTGGACGAGGAGCTATCGAAAATGTGGGTATATACAATTCACCACGAGGATTTTACTCCATCTAAGTTCAGTAGTAAACAGAGCTTAATTTATAATGATGAATTAATAATAGAAGACAATTACTCTCTCATAAAAAGTATAAGTAGAAGAAAAATAGAAAAGCTTTGATTGTGCAGTTAGTTTTGTATTCGTATATCATAGTCAACAAAATCATCTCTGAATTCAAGGAAATTTTCTTGAATGTTCATAATGAACGGGCATTTTTGATTCTCATTCTCAAATTTCTTTCTGAAAACGGTAATTTGCCTCGTGGCAATGTATTCAGAATTCATTCCAATGATCAAATTGCAACTATCATATTAACATGAACTACAAACACTCTACTCAAAAAAGGTAAAACTGCATTTATCATGATATTTATCATCAAGATATTCGACTGAAAAGTTCCAAATTTCACCTCCTTTTTCACCTGTCTTCTGGATGGCATTTAGAACAAATTTCCCTTCTTTTTTCATCATATTGGACAATTTATATATAATTCAACTATAAATATGATTTTCTTGAGAATAATCCATATCTAGTAAAAAGAAGTAATGTCATTCGAAAGCAATCTATTGACATTTGACATCACGTATTTTGATTGACTATTGATTAAATGGTCGTCATCTGGAATGTTTGTTCACTAAATATGAAAAACTCGCCATAAAATCATATTTCCTGTTGAATTTTTTATATAAAAATGTGCCATCGAAGTACATCATGAGTATATAAAGTGTCCACTGACAAAATAAGAGCAAGTAGCTTCAAATGCCCCAACACAAGGGGAGAAAGAAGGCGAAATTTCGAACTTTTTCTTGAAATATCTCAATAAATAGTGGTTTGTTCACATTTTCATTATAAAATTCGGTTTATCAGACAAAAATACGTGAGTACCGAAAAAAAATTTAAAAAAAAAAACCATCGCATGATAAATGCAGTTTCACCCTTAAAAATTACGGTTTCAAGTGTAACGATCCACTTGGGTGAAAAATCCATCAACAGAAAATTGAAAACACTCACTGGTTATTTTTTTGGGTAATAGGAATTCTCCAAAATAAATATAGGTTATTGTAACAAACGGCATGTAAATCAAAATTGAATACATTTTCCTTAATTCTCTTTCGATCAATCTCACGATAAGTTTATGTTCTGCGGGCCCTGTATAAGTAGGTGTGATAAGTTTACCTTCACCACAATTTTTGCCAATATATTTGATTCGAATTGGTTGTTGTAGGTGGATATTTGTGTTTTATCCTGGTTTTCGCTTTAAAACTTCGTTTTTCCATAATAAAATCGAATGGGGTGCGAAGAAGGGCTCAGTTGACGACTGCCTTTTACCGGAAGCCCTTCAAAAAACAGCAAAATCGGCTCAATGAGGATCTAAAACTAAAATCGAAATACGCGGTCGCCTTATAGCGCTATAAGCGCTTGTCGTTTCGACCCGCTGGTTAGGCCTGACTAAGTGACGTCACCCACGGAGCATGCAGGCCTTGTTGTATCGGTGGTAACGGTCGGAGGTAGTAATCATCGTCTCTGTCTGGATAGGATTCGAATTAGAGTTGACGGATAGGGAGCTGGACGGCATGGAATTGAAGCTTTTATTATTCAGCTGAGTATAGAATTCCGAAGTTTTTTGTGGACGAATAGAAATTTCTCCAATCGCTGAGTGGAAGGAATAGAACCCAATATTGATGATGCATTTCCTCTTTGGATGGCGATACTAATACGCTGAATCAGGAAAGATCGAGCTCTATTATCGTCAGTTTTATGGATGAGTTTCCTTCCAATGAGATCGAATAATTCTGTAGCATAGGGGCCAAAAGATCCGTGAGTTTCGATGTCAAAAAGATAAAAAATATGTTGGTCCCTCAAAGTAGAATATTTTTTCAACCTAATCTCTTTTTTTTCAATTGAAAAAATCTCTTCATGTTGAAAACAGGAGCAGAATCGGTCCCGAAACGTCCAAAGGTAAGTGAAAATTTGATATTCTTTCTATATACCTTTATTTCCTTTCTCCAAAAATTTTTCAATACAAATTGTCACTGACAAGCTAGTGAATTTTTCTTTTAGGCTCTCTGATAGGAAAATTCTTTAAACGCAGTGACATTTTGGGGCAAATCATCTGATTTGTCCTTACTACACGTATATTGAAATAATATTCATATTTTTATTTTATAGAAACGAGGAGAGAAAATCCCAAAAAATTTGGAATAATGAATATACCACCTCCTCGATTAACCTACAGACAGTACAGCTTCAGTAATTTGAGACATGTCTGGCCAGTCAATTGTATTAACTGTCAACTGTTATTTTCATATTTTGTATCAGAATTATACAAACAATATTCGTTTGTATCAGAATTCTTCATTAAAAATATATGCGAAATGTAGACGAAAGTGAAATCAATTTATTTATTCTGCGCTAAGCATGACAATAAACGTGAAACAAAGGTTAGTGAGCAATGGACTGGACACATCTACAACCAATATCACTTATACGTGTCTCGCTGGTTGCATGCAGTTGCATGTATTATATTCACAATTCCAATTCCTTTCGAATTATTCTGTAGGTTAGCAGGAATAGCAGGTATTTTGATGTAATTTTCGGAGTTCGTAGAAACAGCATAGTATGTAACGCGATTACGAACTCTTCTAGACACTCGTTTATTAAACACTCGTTACTAAAAGGGCGTTTATAACACTTGTTAGATAATATACTATTAGCACAAACGTGAAAGAACTACAAAAAGATGACGTGGGAATCTCACACTCTTGCTCTGTCGCTGACTGCTTGTACCTATAGTTATAAGTTTGGTTGTATAGCTGTTATATTGTTTCAAATGTTTTATCTATACCGCCATTACCTGTAGTAGCTATCGGAGTTTTTATTGAGGTCAATAAATGAATTTGGAATTGTGTCTCGTTCAGAATTTCCAGAATTTAATTATATTGCAAACAGCGAACTTTCAATGAATGTGTTTAACTTCGTATAATGAATCCACAATGAATCACGACAAAATTCCGATTTCCCTAGTGATATTCTCAATTTGATTAGAGTCGGGACCAACGAAATTAATCTGGCCTCCTGACTATTCTACATCGTATTTCTGAAAATAGGCCTATACAGGGTGGCGCGGCAATAGAGCGTCAGAGTCCGATTTGTTCGGGTCCTAAGGCAGCTAGCTAAACTAGACAACAGGGTCTATGTACATTGTACAGTGTGTCCAGACTTCGATGCTTTTGGATTGTTTTGAACGTTATCTCAGTTATCTCTGGAGATAGAGTGTAGCGGTTTCCACATTACTGCTTTAGTTTTTCGTGAAACGAATAATGCGGCAAGCAGAATTTTCACAGTCGTTCCTGCTTTTGAGGTACAGGGCAAAATTGAAAATTATCACTCTTTCAGCAACAACTTGGGAACAAAAAAAGTTCAGCTATTATATAGGTTTGATGAGCTGTAGGAAATCTGGATCGAACTGGATAGAAATATGTGAGTACCAATTGAGAAATAAAATACGTTGGCTCCATTTTCTCAAAATGAGTGATTACAGAAATAAAATGAGTAAGCCACTGTATCATACGTACAAAGTTATATAAGGTCTTGTTCTCATCCTGCCGATAAGTTGAGAAGTAATCAAGATACGAAGTGCTCTAATAGTGAGAATTTTCAATTTCGCCCTGTATCTCAAAAACATGAAGGACAGTGAAAATTGTGTTTGCGGCATTATCCGTTGCACAAAAGAGTGAGGCAGTAATGTAAAAGTTACAACACTTCCCAAAGAACTGGGATATCGCACAAAGGCAGCGAATATATTGTACACACTGTACATATAACCAGAAACTATTGCTGTATATTGTATCAAAAATATTATCTAGGGAGACGTTGACAAGTTCTTCAATCGGTCATCCCTAATAGCACGCAACGTCCTAGGGACGTCTCTATCTGGTACAATTCAAGATCGAATGTCCCGGACTAAGATAATGGTACTTGTAACGTCGCATACCGTACATCTCAATGTTCGAGCAAGAACATCCATGAGATATCCCAGCTGGTTCATGCAAGGATGTCCTTGGAATGTTCATGATGGAATATGATTTTGAACATTCCTTCGGGGACATCCGCCGGATGTCCAAGTAGTACACATTCTGGCATGACATGAGATCTTATAATATAATGTCCCTTCTAGAACAGCCATGGAATGACCCAGACGATACATTCCTTCGAATATATCAGCACGGACGCCCTCAATATTTCCATCAGGATCATATAACATTCGAATAGTCTCTTTAGGTGGACATGTCATAATCTGTATACCTGATGAATTGTTATATGTTATATCCTTAGGACGTCCTGTCGAGACATTCAGGACGTCCATAGGACGTTCGAAGTTGGTACCGTGGACGTCCATCGGACGTCTGTGGGAAGCACAAACGTCCCACTTGAGGACCAACTAGGGACGTCCTTGAGGGATGTCCCTGGGACAACTATCGAACACCTGAATCTACAGCATTCCTCATCAAGCACTACAGAGGACATCCTCAGGACATCCATAGGACAACCTATCAGCAACGCTGAGGGATATCAATTGGATGTCCATAGGATGTCCCAGGGACGTACGAATTATTCTTGAATTTGAATTTTTCTTGAGTTGATGGTCTGTAGAAATTCCCCAAAAAGTTTTCCAAGGATGTCCAATGGACTTACGTGAAGGACATTGACGAGGAGTACTTATAGCCTACGAGCAATCATTCGTCGGCGAGGTGTAAGTTAACGTCCTCGCAGGAACAACATATTGAAAGTACCGACTGGGACGTCCATAGGACCTAATTTCTAGGACATTGGGAGAGTAGAGTTCATGTACCAATTGAGACATCCGACGGATATCCCTAAGGGACATTCGAAGGATGTCCCTAAGGGACATTTCGATTGTTATATATACGATCCTGGAAATATTAAGGGCGACTGTGCAGAGATATTTGAAGGAATGTTCCATCAGGGACATTTCATGGTTGTCTAGAAGGGACATTATATAAGATCTGAAGTCATGCCAGAATATGTACTACTCGGAACATCCGAATGGTGTCCTTAAAGGAACGTTCAAAATCATATCTCATCAGGGACATGCCAAGGACGTCCTTGCATGGACATTCTACAATATGTACCACGTGGGACGTCTGAGGGATGCTATTTCTAGGACATTTTGAAATGATGTACCAGCTGGGACATTCCGTGGACGTCCTTGCTCGGACATTGCATGAAATGTACGAGATGTGACGTCCCATGGACACTTATATTTGGTTCGGGACATTCGGACGTGAATTGTACCAAATAGGGACGTCCTTAGGACGTTGTGTGCTATTAGGGTTGTTCAATGGACGTCCCAAGAATCTATCGCTGGTATATATTGGCATCAAGACTTCAGATTGACATTTTATATAAAGTCCTTCACGTGAGCGAATGATAATTTCTTTCATTCAATGTCCTAGAAATAACGTCCTACGGACGCCTCAGTCGGTACGTTTTAATATTGTCCCTGTGAGAGATACCTCGCCGACGATCGACTGCTCGTAGGCTATAAATACACTCCCCAACAATGTCCTTCACATAAGTCCATTGGATATCCTTGGGAAACATCTTCATGATCTATTGGGGACCATCAACTCAACTGGATGTCCTCATCAGTTATGCATAAGATCTGGTCCTAGAGGGAGACCCAGATAAATTCAAATTCATCAAGGATAATTCGTACGTCTCTGGGACACCCTATGGACATCCAATTGATATCCCTCAGCGTTGCTGAAAGGTCATCCTACGGATGTAACATTCGTGCGTCCTACAAACGTCAGATGGACGTTTGCGGTACCAAATTCGAACGTCCCATGGACGTCCTGATGAGGATATTCATGGAACATAATTATGTCTATTAGCACATTTTTCAATTATCTCAGAGCCTCTCAACAATTCCTTCAATATAAGTGATTATATCCTAATCACTCGAAAGGTATTTTTTTGCCAAAAATAATGCCCTCTGCTGTTGCATACTAAACTACTCACTATCGTAGCAATTATGGAATATAAAAGGACATAATTATATTGTCATCTGACAGACATATGATTGCTTAGTACACGGAAGGGCGTATCTCAGATAAGTTATTCTTCAGGAAAACGTTTGAGACCTTTTTCCATACCACACTTGTACATCCTATCGACGTTCAGAATATGTCCGCTCAGGATATTCTGGATATCTACCGGACGTCCAAATTTCATTCTGAGTTCTCATTCCAGGCGGCATATCATATTCCTGGAATATGCCTACTACATCCTATTTTCTGATGAATATTGTCATATATCCCTGGAATATTTCATGAATATGTGCTTAGTCTAATTTCTTCATAGAATATTTGTGCAATATATTTTTGGAAAATTCATCATACATGTTTTTCGAATATTCCAGGAATATTGCAAAATCAGGTTGTCGGTATGCCGACCTATCCCGAATGTACACGAGACACACGAGTCTGTCGGACATAGAGAGGCAGTGAGGAGCATCAGTTTCTCCTGTTTGTCCCTGAAAAGCTTGTATCCCAGTTCATAGAAGCATATCATGCCACTTTAGGCCATTTTGGTATTCATAAAACTTGGTTATTCATGAGGGCTGAAGTCTGGTGGTCAAACATGCATCGGAAAATAAAGGGTTATGTTAAGGGCTGTGATATTTGTCAAAGGGCAAAGAGCTCAGTCTTACCTTCCCCTCCTCAAGGGAATATCATCCCTGAAGGAAAATATGATATTATAGCCACTGATCTATATGGGCCACTGATTCGAAGTCGTGGTTGAGCATGGACGTATGGAGCATGTTATCTTTTGGTGATTGTGAATTTATTCACTAAATATGTCACTCTCCATCCACTAAAAAAAGGTAATTCTCGAGCCATGTTGAACAGGATGTTCAAAGATTATTTTCCCAAACATCGGCATGACTCGCCGTATTCTGCATGACAGGGGCACCCAATACACCTCAAATATATGGAAGAAGACTATGGAAGATGCAGGTATTAAGCTTGTGTATAGCTCTGTACGCCATCCTGTATCCAATTCCTCCGAGCGCATCATGAGGGAGTTAGGGAGACTCTTCCGGACTTACTGTTCAGAACGACACTCAAGATAGGCATATGAAGTACCACGATTCGCAGAGCTTCTGAATACGATAATTCACGAATCCACAGGGTTCCCAGCGAGCACAAAAACATCTCAGAGATGTTAAAAGTACGAGATTTCGAGACATTGAACCTCCACTGCGATTTTCTGTTCACACATGAATAGAACTATTATAGAACAGCCAATGTCCGCCGCAGGCGGCAATTATCGAGATGTCCTTGATATGTCACAAAACTACCTTCTCCCTAGTTCTTTTTAAAGCCTCTTCATGGACACAACAAAACATTTTCAACGCGTCTTGTGCACATTAAATCGCTGTAAAAAAACCATTTTCGTGGTACTTTTCTGAAGCCTTTTGTCAAAATGAACTATTGTATTAGTGTTCCATTTCCCTTGAATGAAAAAATGCATTAAAAATAAATTGATCATAAAAATATTTTCTTGATATGAAATTACCTTCTTAATCGGTTCCTGAGTAGTGCTTACTACACACAGACATATAATTGGAAATAGGTTTCCCAATTTTTGAAATGTTCTCCACAATGCATAATTTTGCAACTGCGGAGAAGCTGTGTATTAATAAATTCGTACTTTTATATATTGATTACACTGAGGCACCGAACACCACATCTTGCATCTGATGGTCATTATTCAAACTGAATAAGTCTTTTAACACAATAAACTTCACCAAATTCCTTTGTGTTCGTTAGCAGCGTGATGTAAGCGTGACACGCTGCAAACGCGAATGCCAATTGCGAACAAGAAGAACAAAATCGAAAACAAATCAGAATTCATCGTATTGTGACGTAAGCATGAGACGTTGTGGTGGGGCAAACAAAGAAAGGGCACAAAAGAACAAAAACAATACTTTCAATATCCTTCTGAGACCTCTTTGGGAAGTGCATATTACGCCTCAAAAAAACATCCTCATGCCTACAATTCTAAAACATCCCAAAACATTCCAGGGATACCTCTCAGTAGGCAAACAAAGAAATGCCACAGAAGAACAAAAACAATACTTCAATATCCTTCAAAGACCTCTTTGGTCAGTGCATATTACGTCTCAAAATAACATCTTCATTCCAACATTTTCAAAACATCCCAAAACATCCCAGGGCTGTTTGTGCTCGCTGGGTTTTCGCCATGTGAATTGCAGCAGCTTGGTGAAGAGAGGTTAACCCTGCTCTTACCAAGAGATTTGCAACTGTCCTCTGAAAATTCTAGTTTGAGCATGGATCAGAAGCTTATACTAGCTGAAGCTACCTTATCCAGCAAAGCAGCTCGTCGTGCATTTCGAAGTCCAGGAAAGAGGGCACTGAATTTTGAACCTGGAGATCTTGTTTTATTGAAGGCAAACAACACATCATCTGCTATCAAGTCCGAAATGAAAAAGTTTCTTTCGTTATTTGAAGGGCCGTATAAAGTAAAAAAGAAGATACACCTTCATACCTATGTTTTGGTTGCACCTGATTGTGACACTCGCGAGCGTGGAACATTTCATGCCTCGCATTTGAAAAAATATAATGTGCCAGCTCATGCAAAATGAATGGCATCTTGAAGAGTACTTTGTATATTGATGATGGGAATGGAGAAAAAGTAGGATAGTGTGCGAGGGTTGGCAAGGTGAGGAGAATAATAACAGACGAATTTGGCGAGAGGTCAAAAAAATAGATTAGAAGTCTCGGATCGGGACAAAAAGAATAAGGAGTATCAACGGTGTTGGAGATCGTTTGGAAAGTTTATAAGAAGTATCAACGGTGTTGGAGGTCGTTTGGAAAGCCGATTCCCAACTGTATGCAGAGTTCCTGATCCAAACATCTATTGTACGTAAAGGCGAACGAAGCTTGGACGAAGGTTAGAGAGATCATAGCTATATTCCTATACGGAGCACTTTCAGAAGACCTGCGATTGTCTGTTCGATTCTATCCTCAGATTCCCATGTTAGATTTTCGTAATACATGAGCTTGTTGTAATACTGTGTTTGTATTTGGTAATGAACCTACAGCTTCCTATATTCTCAAGCTCGTTACATTTTGGCGCCTAACGCAGTGGCCATTACAACACAGTTTTGCAAAAGTCTCACATTCATTTTTACTGGGGATATAGGTATAGGATATTGAGATATAGCAAGTTATTTTATGTTCGAGATAGATTACTCACATTGTCATTGAATTGTGAATAATGAGTGGTAGGAAGAAAGGTGCGAGGCAATTACAAGAATTTGATGATTCTCGATTCAAACTGTTAGAAGATGCATTGTGTCAATTAACTAGAAATGTTTCATTGATGCAGCAAAACTTTGAAAAGGTTTTGGATTCGAATGTGAATTCACCTCATTCTGACAGCTGTGATCAAAATGTCAGACAGATAGATTCTGACAATCAAGTTATAGGTCAGTCAGTTGCAACACCGTGTGATGGAAATATCAGTTATATATCTTTATGGCGCGATCTTGGTGGATCTGCTATAATTTTTAATCCAGGTGGATCAACTCATCCAATTGATTTCATGCGAAAGTTGTGCAAATGTTTTACTGATGCTGGCGTGCCAGAAATTGAAAAATCTAGCTTAGCTATTAACTGCTTGAGAGGGTCAGCGGCTGACTGGGCCTTGGCAAAAGAGGATAGTTTTTGAAAAGGGGCTTATTTGAATGTATGTTTTTTGAAACACCCACGTATGGGTCAAAGATTTTTCATTCAATGTGATGGTTCTGGTTATGGTATTGGCGGTTGTCTTTTCCAACTAGACCAAGTAACTGGTGAAAAGTATACTATTGCGTTCACAAGCCGAACATTAAAAGGATCTGAATTATTATACACAATTTCGGAGAAAGAGGCGTTGGCATTATTATATTCCATGAAAAAATGGAGGGTTTTCGTACTAGGTCAGCCATTGACTGTCATCACAGATCATAAAGCTTTAATTTTCCTCATGAAATGTAAATTGCTAAATTCGCGTTTGTCACGATGGACCTTGTTCCTTCAGGAATATTCTTTTGACATTCTCTACTGCATTGGAAAGGAAAATGTAATTGCTGACTGTCTTTCACGTTATCCATTAGATCTGAATTCGAAAATAGATATTCCTAATCATGAAAACAAAATCGAGATTTTTACTTTACGGGGTGATGCATTCAGGAAAACTTTGAAGAATCTCTCGAAACTAACAGCAGATCAACAAAAAGATGTTTATTGTTCAAACGTGATACAAATTTTGGAGTCAATCACTCCGAGTGAACGCATAAAAAAATGGTTCGTCATTTTAGGTAATGTACTGTATCGCGGTGGTGACTCTAGAGAAGAGGGATTAAGACTATGTGTCCCCAAAAATCACGTTTTATCTTTAGTGTCACAAGAACACGACGAACATGGACATTTCGGTGCAACCAAAGTTTATTTAGCATTGAGACGATATTTTTTCTGGCCAAAAATGCGTGCTCAGATACGTTCTATTGTGGCGAGCTGTCAAATATGCCAGCAAACGAAGATTTCGCCTAAATTACATGGTGAAATGCATAGCGTTTTATCAAATGCACCGAATGATTTAATATGTTTGGACCTAATAGGACCTCTTCCTAGATCTAGGTCAGGAGCTACACAGTTACTGGTAATAATCGATGTTTTTTCGAAACTTGTGACTCTTTACCCGTTGCGGAGTGCAACTACGACAGCTATCATAAATAGATTGACTAATGATTATTTCATAAGGCGTGGTAAACCAAACTACATTCTGACGGATAATGGTACCCAATTTAGTTGCAAGTGGAAGGAAAATTTGAGCTCTCAGGGTGTTAAAATTTTGAAAACGACCTATTATTATCCACAAGGGAATTGTACGGAGAGGGTTAATAGGGAGGTAGGACGATTATTACGACATTTTTGTCATGAATGTCATACTAAGTGGGCAAACGAAGTGAAGAACGTGGAAACTTTATTGAATGAGGTAGTTCATGAAGGCACGGGGTATACACCTAATGAAGTCCATTTCGGAAAGTCGCGAGAAGAGCCAAGCCTAAAAAAATTTGCATTTCAAACTAATTTCTCTATAGATAAAGATCAGGTGATAACGTTAGCTCGGAAACGCCTTATGTCAAAAGCAGAGAGACGTCAACTGAAACATAATAACAAACATAAATGCATCTTTGTTAATGTTGGTGATAAAGTATGGGTGAAAACTCATCCTCAGTCATCAGCTGAAAATAAAAAAATAAAGAAATTCTTTTTGCTCTTTCAAGGTCCATATACAGTTGCTAGACAATTGGGTAATAATGCATTTGAGATCACTGACGATGACGGTGTTGTAATTGGGAAATATAATATTTATAACTTGAAGAAATATGTACCTCCAGTTAAAATGATTTAATATTGAAAGTTTAGTTTTTCTGCAATCCACATTTTCTTTTCATTGTTTTGTTGTCGTGTTTTGCCTCGTTATTTGTTAGTGTTATCAGCAATTATTTTTGATAGGTTCAATATTATGTCAACTAATTTTAAATTCTATTCGAAACCAAAGGTTTTTAATGCCCCCAACTTTCTTCGTTCGTTGGCCTACTACAGGGGGTCGTTACAAAGTAAGTTTTCCTCGATCAATGGGTTCGTTGATTATTGAGGCAGGAGGCAGACTGAGATTGTAGACAATAAGACAACATATAGATAGTTACAGAGACATATATTCAGGCAGAATGGTCAGGCAGAGGTTACAGGCAACAAAATCAAAGTTTGCTTACATTTTAGATTGCACATTATTGTTACACTGTTCACTTGTTTTTTCAATTGGCGAGAGATTCACTTCACTTTTACGTCTTTGTCACCAAAGTTGCAGACTACAATAAATCTACCTGAGTGGTCACTTACACAGGTATTATTAACGAAGTTCACTGGTACTGTTCGAACGTAGCATGTTTGATAGACAGATACAAAGTCGACTGGATACGTTTTGTATTGAGTCACGTTTAAGACTCAACATTTTACATTCTGCTCAATAGATTCAATGATTGAAATTCAATCACTCCCGAGGCTCACTAACAAAACTTTCAACTAACACAACGGAGATCGAGACATCGTATTGGAGACTGATCAAGACTGCTTCAAGAATAACTTCAGACTGTCCTCTCTCATTCGGATTGTTTCTGCTTTTATACAGAATATAGCAATGAATTTTGGGAGAATCAATTAAATATAAGACAAGCTCCATGTTGTGTTTATATTAGGCATGATTTTTCGTAGATTTTTGAGCGATAAATTACAGATGTTAGGATTAATTTGCGAAACTAAAAAGATTTCGTTGTAGTTCTGAATTGTTATGACGATAAATAATTTAAAGCTTCAACTCATACTCTTAATGTTAACAAAACTGTCACTTACGATAGTTTTCCATTAACCCTTTTTCAAGCAATAATTCAATGTGGTTTATGATTCTCATTAATTTTTTTTTGACTTCAATTTGCACAAGTGAGATGATTTCGATGTAACTCTCTAATGTTATGATAATAATTTACTTTATGATTATTAACAAAATTGACAATTAAATGCTCTTTCCTTTACGTATTTGGGCTGAATAATAATTTATTGATCTTTCGAGCCAATCAGATTAAAGTCACTCCCTTTTTACTGAACTTATAAATTCTCTGCAAATTCTCATCAACGTCATTTTTGTCTCTCAATTCGGTCCTGTGATATCAACCTGCTTCGTTCTCAAGTGACCAGTGAATTCGTTTTACAAAGGTAACGTACCTACTTATTCTATACATTTGTTTATGCTAATGATGCTGCACTCAATTCAAAATAAACATTCGTCCGTTCACGTAATAATATTGCCTAGTATAGACGCATGATGAAAGTTATTCTTGTTCAAGACAATTATTTTTCACTGTACTTAGTTCGAAAGAATTCAGTGCTCCATACCATTTTCTCTAAGATACCCGTTCATTACATACCATCCATCCCTCGTAGACGAAATTGTATATCCAAATATATCAATTTCGTTCCTGGACTATAATCTTTCTTCTTTCTCCAAGCGCCAATATTACGTGAACATGACTCGTGAACCATTATATTGAGCATCTTATAGAATCTTTTGATGTTTACATAAGCTCGTGACCCAAATAATCAATTACTTATAGAATAACCAATAAATATCCCGAAATGATTTTTTTTTACCTGCCGACCTTACAATTTATAGATCATTGCAATACCTACTAAATTTAGGTACCGCACTATTCAAATAAAATTGCTATACAAGATTCCAAACAATTATTTTCGATGAAATGAACTAACCTAATCTATCTTCAAGTTTTATCATAAATACCGCATAAAGTAAGTATAGCTCCACTATAACAACAAAATCCTAACTCAATAAGTTTGAACCATAACTTGAAATCTAACTCACATACTTCTGAAGGATCTATCTCAATTTGTCATATCAGCAATGCCTAACGTTTTTCCTATGGTGGGAGAAGTTGCTGGAAATTGAAGATCTCCATGAGGAAGGTTGGGTCGTCCATAATGATGTTATCCATTGAAAATTCTGCTGTTGCTAGGAGTTTGTGCTTCTTGGACTGGCTGCTGTTGATCGTCATATTGAAGTAACCATACCAGCGAAGACGGTATTTTCCTTGGGATACTAGTCGGATTTTTTTCCTGGGTTACTAGTCCAACGACTTGTGTGGAAAAAGTACTTGGAGAAGATGACCTATCAACGGAGCTGTTTTTTTTTTTAATGCAATGTTATGTATACACTGGAATGTTACTTCATGTCTGTGTTTTACAAATTGTTCATTTATCGAAAACTTTTTAATCCCGCACTTCGACAAGTGGTGAATATCAATAAAACTATAAAGTAAATTATTGGTTTTTTCTTTTAATCTACCGTATGTTACTACTCTGCATTAATCAGTTAACAATTGAACATAATATCTACCATACTGATGTTTTATTTCTCATGCTACCGAATTAATTTTTCATTGAACTGCACTGTACAACAATTGGTTTTGAAACTTTAACGGCATACTAGATCTCTTTACGTGATGCAAGTGGCATAGATATAAATTGATTTTTCTTGTCAAATATTGGGCTAGCTCTCCTCTGCTTGTCGGTCGATTTTCGTGAGTTTATTATCTCTTCTCTTTCTCTCTTTCTTCTGTTGATAATATTAAAGTGTTTCGACGTTGTACTGTTGATAAACAAAATATTTTTCTTCAATGACCTTGACCAGCACAGTAATAAACAGTCGAATAGCAAGTGCATTCTGAAGGTCTTCGAAGGCCACTTTGGAAATTCGATTACACCATTAGGAGTAAAGTTTATATTTTTCAATCTGTCCATTTTTTTTTTATGACTTATAGACTGTTGGCCCGCGACACAGGGTTTATCGATGTTCTAAGTCGGTATGCCATTTAAGGGACCCACTCACTCAGTCCAAGTTAACAATAAGAAGTGCCTCGGAGAGTCGCAACCCAGTCCTTGCCCCGGCCCTGTCCTCACCTTTCGGTTGGAAAAACTTTCAAAATTTAGTTCAAGAAGAAGCTCGGCAATGAGGTGCAATGATCTTATCTCACGAAAATTGGGGCGCTTGCCGGTTTGCATACGCCTAGGTCAGTCCCCAAGGGCGGCATACGAACCGGAAGTGGAAATTTTTCAGTGTTATAGTCGATGATCGAAGAATGTATGCCCTTTGGCGAAACAATAAATTCTGACCCATTAATCAGTTTCCCGAAATTTGCATACGATTCCGGAGAGGGGAGCTCGATTTATTCGAATATCATTTGACTGGATATTCTTCAAATAATCGATAATCGAAGAAATGTTCAAATTTTGACAATGGTTAGTGGACCACACAGTATATATGAGATAATGGTTTGCATACAATTTGCACATTCCGTACAGGGTGTTTCACCATAAATATCTCCCATTGTAACTTAGTTGTTTCTGAACCGATTTTAAAATTTCAAGAACTAATTAAAATGATTTTCCTAAGAGATTTTTCATTGTTATCAAAAAATTCACAGGCTGTTCATTACAAATGAATTATATGGGATAGTGGTTGATTTTTTTTACTGGAACACTATATTTTATTTCACTATCGAGTTGAGATTATCATGACATATACAACTCTACAGCATCTAGCGATATCATTTACACGCAGCACTCTTATACATAGCGATCATGCGCCAAATTGTCAAATTGTCCCAGAAATATGAATCCCGGATTTGAAGTATTTCCTTTTTTTTGCTGAAACAATTTTCATATTTGAACAATGATTTGCTGCGTCAGCCGGGTAGAGTGTAGCACGTAATGATTTAGGCATTCAATAATGTACTTCCTCTTTATCGGAGATCCGATATTTAAATATCTGAAAAACCATTTACTTTTGTATAATGTATATTACAGATTTATTCACTTCCTACTGCCTCCCCTAACAGTATAGTATGAATCGGATTACCATTAACCCAGTATGTGTGAATCTTATCGCTAAACGCCAGTCAACTATACTGGGTTTGATGAAGTTATGTCATTGTCAGTTACATAAAAAATAATGAAGGGTGCTGGGCCCTTGATACTTTTTTGGGTACGATTTCAATTGGTACCTTGGTGAAGCTCTTCCAGCAGGGGTTGGTGATATCATAATCTCTGAGACTTCAACTGAGAAAGTAGCTATCAGGTATATCTTTCGAGCATGCCAAGAATTTTCAATAATCAAATAATATTCTAACTAACAGGTACTGATGACAACTCTGGAGAATCATCTTCAGACAGCGAGAGCAAAGATGACTCTGAAGATAATGATAGAGAGGACGACGTATAATTTTTCTTTTGAAACATAATGTTGTTTTCATTTAATATAATTTCATTTTCAAATAATTTTTTTTTATGTGAAAAACAAAGATGTAGATCAAAGTTCAGGATACAGACCCCATACTATACCCAAAACATTCAACAAATTGAATGTACATTCTTTATATATTTTTGAGACGCCAGTATTATGATAAGCAGTCCCATAAGCCCCAGGGAAAAATTTTAATTCCATTTATTGTTTCGATCATGAGCAATGATCCCTGTACGATTTCTCTTGATCATCCTGCGAGTATCTTGTTGTCATTTCTTTTCATCATCTTTTCAAAGCCCTGTTTTCCAAATTAAAATCACACAAAACAATTTCTTGGTACTAAACCTCTCACACATGTAATTTTGTTGAGCTGTAAATTTCTGATGAATAAATACAAATATATCTGCAATTTGCGTCTTCCAATCACTCCCAGGAAGTTTTTCTTTGACCCGGTTTCATGTGAAGTGAGATTATGAGACTTCCCGATTATCTAGTTCGCTTTCGGCTGTGCCTCTGGCCTGAAGTGCGGGGCGCCGCGCCGGACCGAGGCACGCGCGGGTTTGCCCGATTATTACAACGTATGCTCACATTGAATTCGTATGCAAATAGCAGCCAGTTATGAAGAATATCCTAGTTTATCGGTCTGGAGATTTGCATACGAACTTAAATCATCGATTATTTGAAAGATGTCTAGTCAAGTGATGTTCGAATAAGTCGAGCTCCCCTCTCCGGAATCGTATGCCAATGTCGGGAAACTGATTAATGGGTCAGAATTCATTGTTTCGCCAAAGGGCATACATTCTTCGATCATCGACTATAACACTGAAAAATTGCCACTTCCGGTTCGTATGCCGCCCTTGGGGACTGACCTAGGCGTATGCAAACCGGCAAGCGCCCCAATTTTCGTGAGATAAGATCATTGAACTTCATTGCCGAGTTTCTTCTTAAACAAAATTTTGAACTTTTTTCCAACCGAAAGGTGAGGTCAGGGCCGGGGCAAGGACTGGGTTGCGACTCTCCGAGGCACTCCTTCCTGTTAACTTGGACTCAGTGAGTGGGCCCCTTAAATGGCATACCGACTTAGAACATCGATAAACCCTGTGTCGCGGGCCAACAGCCTATTAGTTCAAGGTTGATATCCATTGTCTCATTCTCATATGTATATTTTCTGCGTTACTCGTATGCCCTTTAGACATCGACGTGCATCACGGTGCCACGTCCTCTTTCGCTAAACAACCTATAACTCTGTATTCTTTCATCCTGTTACTTTCCAATTACATTTTCATTTGAATTTTCTTCTATTGAATACACAATTTTTTCGTTTCTGCTCTAATCTGCGGACTTCGAAGTGCATCCTTGTGCCATAGCTTCTTGTACCCGAGAAAATAAAGCTTTTTTCGAAATTATAATGACATTTTTGCTTTGCTCTTCAGCTACACTTCATACCTACTTTTCTAGACTTCATTTTTCATCTCTTCTGAGAACATATTTCTTTCACAGTTCTCATTTTTTTAACTCAACCATTTCACTTTTTCTGAATCCGTGTTTCAGATACCCGCCTCCTTATTGGTTTCGGCAACTGTTGTCTCCTGACATTGAGGTGCATCTTTGTGCCCTATCCTTCTGTGCCTGAGCAACAGTTGCATTCCCGGGGCTACTCTCTCGACTTTCGATTGTCTCTTCTCTAACATGTGATCATGTATCACCACGTTTACCTTTGGACGCTGCAGTCCTCCTTTTCCTTTGACTTCTCTCTATACCTCTTGGAGTATCTGGGATGGATATTGCTGTTTGGTGAACCAGAGGACTGGAATTCTCATGTTCACCGGAATTCGCTGCCAATTCCAGTGGCATCGAATTCATATCTTCCTTGAGTACGGTTGAAGTAAAGGCTTTCAAGGTATTCCTGATTTCAACCAGATTATTTTTCATTTCAGCTAATCTTATTTCAATCTCATTCTGCATATCCATTGCAGACCCATATTCATTGCTTTCCTTTGATAACTCAATAAATTCATCTTGAATATACATTTCCCCTGTTCCCCAGTCTATTTTCGCTCCAAATCTTTGTAAAAAAATCCAACCCCAGCAGCATATCAGCTCTGAAGTTTGCTGTTTCTATGAGAATAAATTCGTGTCCTATAGTTTTTCTCAGGTTTAAATTAATCGGAATAATAACCTTCCCTCTATCGCAAATTTTCCTTCCTTGGATATCAACCTAACTAATCTCATTATTTTCTTCAATATTAAACCCCTGCACGATACTTGGCTTAATGAGAGATACTTGTGCACCCGAATCAATTAAAGCTGTCATGTACTGACCTTTTACTTCAATTCTCGCTATGTTTCGGGGTTCCTCCATCTCATGGGTGCAACTCAGTATCTCAGCCGTCCTATGGTTTATTGTCGCGCTTGCTCTCCAGCAGCTACATGGCGGGGTTGGAATGCAGCTGCGTTTCTGTTTAAAGTCCTGGTGGGCTGATCTTGACGTGGATTGCTCCAGTTCCTATTCGCATGACCTTGACCTCGTTGGGATGATCCTCTAGGACAAAATCTGATGACATGTCCAGGCTTGTTGCAACCATAACATATCAAGGTCCTATTACCACTTGTTTTTTCTTTGCAGTCCCTAGCAAAATGTCCGGGCTTTTGACATCTGTAACATTTTGAGATCCTAGGAGTTGATGTTTGGTGTCTATTGTTCATTATTTCCACTGCTCTGCATTCTCTCTCTTGTATCTTGGTTAGATTTTCTATTGTTTCTTCCTTTTCCGCTACTCTGACTGCGTCTTCTAAGGTTAGGGGCTCTGCTGATAGTACTCTCTTCCTGATCGGGTTCAGCAAGCCTAATACAAACTGCGTGGTGGTGTCTGCTGCTAATTTCTGTTTAATCAGCCGATTGTCGTCTGGACGAGCAGTGTAGGTCACAGTCTTATTTGCAGCGACCTTTAATCGAGCCAAAAATTGTCTGCACGACTCACCGTTGCGTTGTCTACATTCGATGAATGCCTTCAGGGCTTGCCCAGGGAGTTGCACTATTCCAAACTGCTTACGTAGGGCCTCTTCAAGGATGTCCCAGGTGGCTGTAGTTCGTAGATCAGGCTCTGAATCGATCAACTGTTTGGCTACCCCTCGTAATTTCAATCGAGTAATGGCTGTTTGTTGCCTCTCGGTCCATCCTGCTAATATAGCTGTTTCTTCAATGATATGGAGAAAATCGTGAATACTTGTTGATCCATTGTACTCTGGTATTGCATCCAAGTTCATGGGCATGGAAACAATGATGTTTTTCTGTTCGTCGTCGTCTCCGGTTTGTGACATTTTTCAGTCTTATGCCTACAAGTCTTTCTCCTGCCGCTGAGGGTAGAACAGCTTCTGAATAATTCAACCCCACACAACTGACACCAATTGTAATGCCCCCAACTTTCTTCGTTCGTTGGCCTACTACAGGGGGTCGTTACAAAGTAAGTTTTCCTCGATCAATGGGTTCGTTGATTATTGAGGCAGGAGGCAGACTGAGATTGTAGACAATAAGACAACATATAGATAGTTACAGAGACATATATTCAGGCAGAATGGTCAGGCAGAGGTTACAGGCAACAAAATCAAAGTTTGCTTACATTTTAGATTGCACATTATTGTTACACTGTTCACTTGTTTTTTCAATTGGCGAGAGATTCACTTCACTTTTACGTCTTTGTCACCAAAGTTGCAGACTACAATAAATCTACCTGAGTGGTCACTTACACAGGTATTATTAACGAAGTTCACTGGTACTGTTCGAACGTAGCATGTTTGATAGACAGATACAAAGTCGACTGGATACGTTTTGTATTGAGTCACGTTTAAGACTCAACATTTTACATTCTGCTCAATAGATTCAATGATTGAAATTCAATCACTCCCGAGGCTCACTAACAAAACTTTCAACTAACACAACGGAGATCGAGACATCGTATTGGAGACTGATCAAGACTGCTTCAAGAATAACTTCAGACTGTCCTCTCTCATTCGGATTGTTTCTGCTTTCATACAGAATATAGCAATAAATTTTGGGAGAATCAATTAAATATAAGACAAGCTCCATGTTGTGTTTATATTAGGCATGATTTTTCGTAGATTTTTGAGCGATAAATTACAGATGTTAGGATTAATTTGCGAAACTAAAAAGATTTCGTTGTAGTTCTGAATTGTTATGACGATAAATAATTTAAAGCTTCAACTCATACTCTTAATGTTAACAAAACTGTCACTTACGATAGTTTTCCATTAACCCTTTTTCAAGCAATAATTCAATGTGGTTTATGATTCTCATTAATTTTTTTTTGACTTCAATTTGCACAAGTGAGATGATTTCGATGTAACTCTCTAATGTTATGATAATAATTTACTTTATGATTATTAACAAAATTGACAATTAAATGCTCTTTCCTTTACGTATTTGGGCTGAATAATAATTTATTGATCTTTCGAGCCAATCAGATTAAAGTCACTCCCTCTTTACTGAACTTATAAATTCTCTGCAAATTCTCATCAACGTCATTTTGGTCTCTCAATTCGGTCCTGTGATATCAACCTGCTTCGTTCTCAAGTGACCAGTGAATTCGTTTTACAAAGGTAACGTACCTACTTATTCTATACATTTGTTTATGCTAATGATGCTGCACTCAATTCAAAATAAACATTCGTCCGTTCACGTAATAATATTGCCTAGTATAGACGCATGATGAAAGTTATTCTTGTTCAAGACAATTATTTTTCACTGTACTTAGTTCGAAAGAATTCAGTGCTCCATACCATTTTCTCTGAGGTACCCGTTCATTACAGGTTCTCTAAAATGTAAAAGGGGGGTAAAGAAGGATTGATTTAGGAGAAGTTTCTGTATATCATGGAGTAGAGTAGGAAAGGGCTGAAATTTTAAAGGGGGGTAATGAAGAGTACTTTGTATATTGATGATGGGAATGGAGAAAAAGTAGGATAGTGTGCGAGGGTTGGCAAGGTGAGGAGAATAATAACAGACGAATTTGGCGAGAGGTCAAAAAAATAGATTAGAAGTCTCGGATCGGGACAAAAAGAATAAGGAGTATCAACGGTGTTGGAGATCGTTTGGAAAGTTTATAAGAAGTATCAACGGTGTTGGAGGTCGTTTGGAAAGCCGATTCCCAACTGTATGCAGAGTTCCTGATCCAAACATCTATTGTACGTAAAGGCGAACGAAGCTTGGACGAAGGTTAGAGAGATCATAGCTATATTCCTATACGGAGCACTTTCAGAAGACCTGCGATTGTCTGTTCGATTCTATCCTCAGATTCCCATGTTAGGTTTTCGTAATACATGAGCTTGTTGTAATACTGTGTTTGTATTTGGTAATGAACCTACAGCTTCCTATATTCTCATGCTCGTTACAATCTTCTCATGAGCTTTGGGCATAGGTATCAGAACTGGTAGGATGGATTGATTTGGGAGAAAATGAATTGATGATCCATTAACAAGTTTGCCAAGAATTACATATATATTTGCTAAATATATATTTTAGATTGGTGTTTGGTCACGTTTAGGTTAGTTGTGAAATGATAATAGTTGTTCTGAAAATTACTTAAATCACTGAAAATCAACACGTGCTTCTGACTGGACATTGATTTATAAAATTGATTATATGACATGCCGGAAAGTTGACACTCTTTCCTGATATATGTAAACTTTTAGTTTCTCACACTCAACATCACCTTCGTATCTGCATATCTTGCTGCCGACGAAATACTTCTTGAATTTTTCCTACTGGCTAACGCTCAACCCCTGTATCAGTACAATATGCCAAAATATATTCTTCTCTTTCAACTTCTTACATCTGATTATGGAAAAGGATCATACCAGGTAAGTAAATAGTGTGTTCTCCTTCGATATTAGCCAAACCGTCAGATATATAGGAAAAATCGAATACAGTTATATGATTTTATGAGAACTATCACCTAAGATTGTTTTCATATATATAGGGTGTTCGAATTCCAAGATATCGAGATACCCTGTATATTATCTATATGAACTTTTGATTCACTATCTACTGACATTAAATTAGAAAAAAATACAGGGTGTTTCAAGGTTCAGAATTCTGATCACCCATAATCTGTAATGATGAGATTTTAGAATCATGTCGTATGTTGATATTTTGCTATCGCTTATTATAAACATTCGGGATGTCTTTAGGAACTTCCACCAAGAATTTCTCGTTTGTGAGGATGACTTGAAGAACTCACAATAAGAATTTCTGATTCAGATTACGCTCGGGTCAACTGTACGAACTCGCAGTGAGAATATCTCGTTTTCGTTACATACGTGAAAGCTTCAGAAACTCGCAACAAGAATTTCTTGTTCAGTTTACGTTCCAGCTAGCTTAAGGAACTCGCAGTAACAATTTCTGATTCAGGTTAATTTCGTTATAACTTTGGAAATTCATTGTGGAAATGAAATTGATAACTGAAAGGTGAGGTTTGAAAGATTTCTACATGGGACTTCAAGAAAAAATTCGCTTAGTTACAGCACACAGCGATCTTTACTACCTCACGATAGGAGTTCGCATATATGATCCTGATGTTGATCTCTCCGAGATCTCGCGGAGAGGTTTGTGTTACCTGGGTTCAGATGGAGTCTAAATCAATTCAAACCAATAATCATCAGCCTCTCAAACGACCATTTCGTTTCATCTCACTCATAAAATAATGAACCATTTGTTGAGACACTCAGTATATTACCATGTATTCATCCTAAAAATACTAAACATATCGAATATTCTAACTTCTCACTAAAATCTATAGGAAATTTCAAGAATGATCATTAACTTATATCGACAGATGCAATTTCCCAAAGATATTTCAAATTCTAGTTTCCAGTTATTCATGTCTTTTGAGATGTAATAGAATTGAGAAACGTTTTGGTTGAACAATCAACACAATTGATCAATAAATCATTGTCAACTGGTATTTTTCCACATGAATTGTAACACACCTCATAAGGAGCAATGTATAAAAGCGGTGAGGCTCAAAATCCGGAAAATTACAGGCCAATAGCTTTGTTGATCATTTTTTCCACAATAGTTGTGAAAGTTATAAAAAAGATAATTGTTGGCTTCATCAATGAAGAATATCTATGGGTTTGACTTGAATCAATTTGGTTTTCAAGAGAAAAGTGGTACACAGCAGTTTTACAAGTAATCAATTTTAAATTTTATACAAGATAGACTTGCCAAAGGAAATCATGTACGGACCTATAATAAGCATACAGTTGACCACAATATTCTCCTGAAAAACCTTAATTCAATGGGCATCAGAGGAATTGGAAACAATCTCTTGAAAACATATCTAGATAAAAGGACTATCAGTACTAAAATCAATAATTGTGAATCCAAAATACTATATATAAACGAAGAAGTTCCCCAAGGATCAGTGTTGGGCTCAATTCTGTATCTTTTATACATTCAAAACATTTCTAAAATAAAATTAATAGGAAACTATGCCATATATATGCAGATGACACAGTACTTTTATTTGAAAACAAAAACCCTGTAATTTCAGAAAACAACATAAATGAGGATTTGAAGGCTATACTCCAATCTTCTTTCCCTAAATTCTAATGAGAACCAATATATAATTTTCCATCGAAGAAATAAACAAGATATTGATTTGGATATTAGAATAAAAAAAGAAAGATTGAAATAAACTGCCTATACCAAATACCTTGGTATTTGGATTGATGAAAAAATAACATGGGACAATCATATTGGCATGCTCAAAGAAAAAATTTCTCCCATAGTTGGTGCCCTAAGAAGAAGTCTAAAACTTATCCCAAATATTGCAAATACCGTTCTATACTCTCACATCCTTAGTAAAATGAACTATCTCATAAATATTTGGGGTTCATGTTCCAAGAATAATGTCAACAAAATATCTGTACTATATAAAAAAGCATTAAAAGTACTGTATCGTCTTTTATATGACACCCCATCAAATCAACTTTATGAAGAAACAAATACATTTTCTTTGGAAGAGCACTATCTGATGAATACTCTCAAAATTTCTTTTGATATTATCAACAAACACCTCAAATCTGACTTCATATTGGTAAAGAATTCCCAAATCCATGAACATCATACTAGACAATATGACTTGTTTCATCTTGATGCTGTTAATTCTACACTTGGTCAAAAAAAGTTCACTCACGGAGATATCTCAAAATTCGATGAATTACCTGAATGATATCAAATGTTGCACGAATATCACCCAATACAAATTCAAAGTCAAGAAACATATCATCTTGCAAAGAGAAAATCAAACCTGAGTGAATGATTTCTCATTCTTTTTTCTTTAATTGACTCGGCCGTTACTTGATGGAAATCCATGATAAATGTAAAAACTTCACAAACGATGAGATTTCCACAAAATTTTCAAACACACGACATGTTTCGCTAACACAGTAGCTTCGTCAGTGATATACTGGTACAATGAACTAAACTG
This sequence comes from Phaedon cochleariae, assembly GCA_918026855.4. Lineage (NCBI taxonomy): Eukaryota > Metazoa > Arthropoda > Insecta > Coleoptera > Chrysomelidae > Phaedon > Phaedon cochleariae. Next base: position 53,242,959 of record OU896713.1, on the reverse strand, counting down.
ACTTTGGCTTGCTAAGCTTTCATATATCTTACTTTCCCAACCTGAAGGATTAGTTACCTGTGGACAGGTACGATAAACCTCCATTTCCGGAAATTAGGCACAATATTTACATTAAATTACGGTATACCGGATTAACTTGAAAGAGTTGATATCGAATACATATTATTACTTACTAAGAAAACAAATTCAACAGTAGTGAACTATTGAGGTCTAATTGATCATTAAGTAAAATGTCAAAATGTTTGAGCTTGTTGATTTCTAATGATTCAAAATGATCGAGTTTCAGTCCTTTATTTTCTACGTGCAGATTTTGAAATTATCATCAAAACTATGGTTTTCTTCTAATATATGGTTGGCGTATGTTGAATTTGTTTTCTTTTTCATAAAATTCATTTTATGTTCATGAATGCGCTGATTAAACGTACGACCTGTCTGACCGATATATACCTTAGGACAAGATCCACATTTGAGTTTGTCGTACGTCTGACCGATATATATACCTTAGGACAAGATCCACATTTGAGTTTGTCGTACGTTTAATCAGCGCATTCATGAACATAAGATGAATTTTATGAAAAAGAAAACAAATTCAACATACGCCAACCATATATTAGAAGAAAACCATAGTTTTGATGATAATTTCGAAATTCTGCACGTAGAAAATAAAGGACTGAAACTCAATAATTTTGAATCATTAAAAATCAACAAACTCAAAAATTTTGACATTTTACTTAATGTTCAATTAGACCTTGATAGTTCACCACTGTTGAATTTGTTTTCTTAGTAAGTAATAATAGTAAGTAATAATATGTATTTGATATCAACTCTTTCAAGTTAATCCGGTATAACGTAATTTAATGTAGATATTGTGCCTAATTTCCGAAAATGGAGGTTTATCGTAACTGATGTCCACAGGTAACTAATCCTTAAGGTTGGGAAAGTAAGATATATGAAAGCTAAGCAAGCCAACGTTAGTTTAGTTCATTGTACCAGTATATCACCTGACGAAGCTACTGTTAGCTAAACATGTCGTGTGTTTAAAAATTTTGTGGAAATCTCATCGTTTGTGAAGTTTTTAGATTTCTCATTCACTAATCTATTTCATCATGTCATAATGTAATTTTCATGAGCTTTTCGTTTTATTATTATTTTTTATTCTGTTGATTATTTCAATAACTATAATTTAATTCAATAACGTATGAATAATCTCATACCAGATATGAATCTGTCTGATTATTCATGTTATTTTCATTGTAAATGTTAATGAATATATATATATTCATAATAGATTGACTGCAATGTTTATAGCAGAGAATAAAATGAATAAATATTATTATTATGTTTATTGAATAATCACCGAACTCTCTACAGTCAGATGCAAAGAAAATGTCGCAGATGGTGTAAGTGCTCTTATTGCAAAAGTGACTACATGTTGTGCTATCACCGCCCATCTGCGACATGTTCATTGCATCTGACTGTACATACCTATACTACCTGTGAGTTTTTTGTTGGATACAAGATGACAAGTGATATTCAGGGCGCTTCAATATTAGGTAGATGTTATATTCTGAACTCTGTTAATTGAAATTATCAATAAAGAGGTAACGTTCAATATAGGCAAGTTATATCAGCAAATGAAGACGTTACAGTATGTTTTGTACAGAAGTCATGATTGTTGAAGATTTTGAAGGGGAAGTGGCTGTTTTACTTTCCAACTTTTACGCCACTGCAGAAGTACAGTGTTCAACCACCATCAAATAATAATTCAAAAATACAGACATGTTTACTACCTACATATCAAAAGCAATTCATATAATGCATAGAGGAATAAATAAAAGTAGATTGTTGATCCGGATAGAACATGCTATTTTTCCTGCAACCCAAAGAATTATCATATAACTGAAATAAATGTAAGCGAAGTAACCACCAACACCAGACTAAATTACTTTGTTACAATTTGAGTTGACATGCATCATGTCAACAGACACTACAGGCAGCACGAATTCAAAACTAAAGAATGCGATGCAACAATTCATCCGTGTGGTGAGGATATTCTACCTGTGTGAATGTTTGATAAATGAATTCGCACGATATGCCAAATGTTGTGGGTTCGAATCCCGTTGACGATCACCAACATTTTTTTTTTCGAAATGATTAATTGGAAAAAAATACTGTGGAGGCATTTACCGATATTGTTTATTCAATTTCAAGGTATGTGATTGTGTTCTTACCTATGTTGTTTATGCTTCATGAGCTAGTACATCCTTTCAAGTTCCTAGGAGCTGAAGTTCAACTTCAGATACTAGGAACTGAATGTGTTGCCCAGCAATAATATACCTATTTTTTTGTCATTGATTGGAACGTCAACTTCAGGAGCTGAATTTGCGAATAAAATGGGCGACTTTTGACTTTCGGTTGCAGAAAAAATGATATTGGTTACTTGAAAAAAATTGTTCTAACGGTAAATTCCCGCAGCATTATAGAAATTGTCCTCACACACCCAACAAACATTGGAAAGAAAAATTGAACAGTAATAGGAATTTTGTGACCAAATCGGAATGTGTTGCAAAAAGCTAACTGAAAAACTTCCCAATTAAATCGCTTTTTTCATTCGAAACTACCCATTCCAATCTGGTATAATAACATGGGAAAATATAATATACGGTGATAACATCATGATTTTTTCAAAAACTGTGTCATTCCTGATGCATTTGATAACAATTCTTCTCATGTTGAGAAAGCAATTCCAATTTTCCAGTGAAATCGCAACCCTTTTTAAAATATGAACATGCTAGCACTATTTCACCAGCTAAACTCTCCAATTGAAAACATCTTGATTCTCCAATAATTTTTGTGCGACAAGAAGGACACTCAGACAGTTGAATTTTACACATATTGCATACTACATGTCCCTTTTCACAGTTATAAATATTGCCGATCATGTAGTCCATACAGATCGGACACTGTAACTGCTTTCTCAACAGATCAACATCAATGGTTGAATTGTTTGTTTGACTTCCCACTGTCAAATTTTCATCCATCAGTTTTTTATTATTTTCTTCAAAGCCCTTCTTTGGATGAATTTCTATGGTATATTTTATCTCAGAAATATCAAATATACGTTTCATGGTAATACCATCAATCGTCGTGCAATTTAGAGTGACAGGTATATTTTTCTTCGCCGATATATTTGCATTCACCTTTGAATTCGGGTGATATACTGAATGACAAGTCCCATTTATACATTGGAAACAATGATCCCTCTCATCATATTTGTTGATTGGCTGATTTTCAATTGAAAGAGAATATGAGTCTCCAGAAATGCTGGATAATTTCAAATTATATGTGAAACATTCATTTATACTGTTCAGCGAAGCAACATGTACACGTGTCATGCTTTCAAGATGTGAAATCATCACAAAAAATATTTGATTATTCGAAATAACAGAAGAAATTTTATAAAACTTCAGCTTAATATCATGAGTTAGGCATCCATCATAAAATATATTGCTTTCATGATCTTGTTTCATGTGCTCCTTTAAACTCTGCACCAGAACAATGTCTTCACATGGATAAATTGGACACCTGATAGTTTTTTTCTCACAAATGTTTTCATGTCTCTCCACATCTTCCCACGGGATCATTTCATTGCAATCCTTGTAGATGCAAGGAAATTTGAAAAACTTCAGGACATTTTCGAAAGCAAAATTCCTAGTGCTCAATGGTTTTTGGATTTTTTTACATCTTCCACATTTCAACTGTTTCCCATCTTCGGAAATCTGTATTATCGGCGGCACTGATAGAACATTATTGCACAGGCAACACTTCATCGATTGCAAAGATTCTAGGAGTTCCAATGATTCAGCCATAATTACCTAAAAAAAAAGTAATTATTATAGGTAAATAGGGCTTAAATGGTCTCCCTGCCGGCCTCCACCGTTACCATCGAGACTATCGTGGGTAACCAGGGCCTACTCTATCTCACCGGGCCGGAGCATCGCTTTCATGACGTCACACTAGTAGGGACAAAATCGAGGCGCTGGAAATTGCGTTTCCCAATTCATTGATGTACCACGGGAAAACGGTAACAGTTATCAAAAAATGTCACGAGATCAAATATGTACTGACTAGACTCTTTCAAGAGATGTATCAATATTCACTGATTTACGATCAATAGTTCAAGAAATATAGCATATCATAATGAATTGACTATATTCAGAATTGTCGTTTTTCAAACAGCTGCTCGAATTTTAATATTCAATTCACATTAATGATTCAACCATGCAGAGGCTTCTCGTAGTATCTAGATTGACTGTGATTTTTTTCAAAATTCTCAAGAGCCAATAACAAACCGATATTTCAATTCAAGGAAAATGGTGATTCAGATGATTATTACAGACTAGTTCAAAAAGTTTAGACGGCCCCCATGCTAAACCAATTAGTTGTGGATATGTGCTGTCACTGACTTTTTATAGTCAATTTCATTGCTCACAAATCGATATGATACACTTTGATGACGTTAGAAATCATATACCTACCCGAGTAGAAGTTATTACGCAAAAACCCTGACAGCGAATTATTTATTTTCAGGTATGGAGTAAATATTTTAGAAATAATCTCATATTAATGAAGATAACTTGAATCGAAAACATTTCCAGAGTATAAAAATTAAAAAGAACAAGAAATGAAGTTGTTCTCATACACACAATACTAAACGAGAGCCATTCTGAAAATATTCCATCACAAGCAATAACCAGAGTCTAAATTGGAAAAAGGTTCTTTTCGATACTCGCTCAGTTTATAAATTGTGGGTTCGGCTCTTTCTCTCAATACGATCCTATTCTTCAACTTCCTACCAAGAAATTTGAATTCCTCGCAAATTTTGTGGCCTGTATCTATATTCCATGCCGGCCGCATCATATTCTGTTTCCATTTTTGTAGAATTACGTTATCCGATGGAAATTCGAATAGAGTGAATTGATTTCCCATGTTCTCACAAACGGCACAAACTTGCATCTTTCTCCTGATTCTCTCAATTTGTCAAACCTTTGGAATTTATGTCATGTACGTCCGTGTACTGTCAGTTTCCGCTTTTTCCATCAATTTATTTGTGGTTATGTCTGATTGTCAGTGCTTGTCATTCGCGAAAATCACGAAGTGTGCGGCCTCTGGTGGCTAACTTTACAAGTCTTGCGAGTATGAACAACAAACATGGCGACCATTGTTTTGAGTTTCTGTGTTCTGTATGAAAATAATTTATTTGTTGAAGTGCATATTCCAGAACCTCATTTCTCCCTGTTGAAAAATTCGAATTATTGCATGAACTTTTATTGTTTACAATGAAGAAGCCAGTACCTACCTTATAATAATATAATATACATTTTCTGAAGCACAGTTAGAATCCTTGTATAAATGTTGGTTGCAATGATTCGATCTTGAGAATAACTCCAAGTCTTCGATTGCTGGAGATCCTTGTTTATGTAAATCGATGATATTGTTCATTTTGAGCAGCCTTTCCAACCATATCTTTTTTTCCCAGCCCCTTCACTAGAATTCCATCTCCTTCATAAAAGCCAGTGATATTTCTTGATGAATTCAATTATTTCTTCATACCTATCCCATATTTTTGTATCAACTGATTGCTTATATGGCTCCATTCCAGTCCATGCAAGTGTTGAGTGGACCATTCCGACCATTCCATATGTTTGAAAACTGTGGAATTGTAGTGTGATATCAATGATAAATACCACCATTGTCCACATCAAAATGGCAATTTCTCTGCACAAAAAGTAATTTTTTCCATACTGGAAACGTTGTACGTATTTCACGAAGTCATCTCATTAGTCATTATTCACTATTTTGCAAAATGATTTCGAAATAACCACTGCATACGGCAATGTTTTTGTTGTTCATACTCAGTTTGAAATTTGACGTTGATTTGACGTTAAATAGAGCCATCTATTGGTTCGTGATTTTCGCGAATAGGTCGCGTGCACAATGACCGACCCTGGAGGCAAAATATTGAAACACAACCTCATTCTTCTGTGAATTATTGAAACACAACCTCACTTTTTTATTTGGTTACAGAGGAATCAAAGGATTGAAATAGTTTTTCACAATATTTTGGCATATGAATCGTGTTTTTTGTGCTGTTGTACAATGCACAAAAAAATGCAGCAAGAGACTAAAGAATATGATTTTTCAGGTAAATAGTAATCTCACATAGGTAGTTATCATTATGAAATGTTGTCATTCCCTATTAAAATTCCTTCTGCCTTCTGCCACTTCTGCAATACAAGCTAATACTGCTAATACTGCTAATAGATTGAAAATGTCTACAACACACACGATCGTCAGCATGTCAGACCAGTCCTCCGGATTGATTGCATGAATCCAATCTTCTTGCATTGTTTTAGAAATTTCAGGTGTATTTCTATTAGCTCCTATCGCAGAAGGAATTCCGATGAGAAATCAGAGAAATTACCAAATTTCGAAAATGAAAACTATATGTGAGTGACTATAGTGGGTACTTACTTTTAATCATAATGTACCAACCGGATTACTTCGTCTTCCGCTGCAGTTTTTGTGCATTTCACAACAGCATAATGTGATGGCATGAGCGAATTGATGAATAGCGGAAAAATACGATTCGTATGCCAAAATAATTGTGAAAAACTATTTCCATCACTTGTAAACAAATAAAAAAAGTGACGTTGTGTTTCAATGTTTTGCCTCCAGCGTCGGTCATCTGACAGTTCTTGCACGCAACCCATAGTGTCCGTACTCTGATATACAAAAAACGTCAAAATCAGCAGTGTCAAGTACATTTAGGAACTCTAGTGATTACAAATTCTCAAATAATCCGGAACTTAGATATCAGGAGCAACAAAAATGTTCACTCTACATTCTAAAGTTATTCTCTGAACATTTTGACGTGCATCACACATTATGCATTCACGGCTCATGACAGGGCCCAGGACATTGAGGCGAATGCAGTTGGGGTTGTTCTCAATTCGATTGATATCTTCTCTCACAGCATTATAACAATTCGAACAAATTCTTGCATCATCAAGAATGTCAATAGGAGGATTTCCGACAGCTTGCCTTCTGAATATTGCAATTTGGAGCAAATCAACATCATCATCTCCATATATACGAACTGTATGTCTAGGAATAAAATTTCGATCGCAAACATAACAGCTTACTCTATTCGCAAAGGCCATTTCGAACACTGAAGTCACTGAACACTGAAAACTACGTTAACAAAACATACAAAATATAAGTTCCAGAGTTGATAATAATATACAGGGTGTTTCAAAAAACCCAACCCCCTTCGAAATATTCCGAAAACGGAACACAGTATCGAGGTTTACCAAGAGTACCTTTTTGATTATTCAAAATTTTTTGGGATTTTCTATCCTCGTTTCTATAAAATAAAAATATGAATATTATTTCAATATACGTGTAGTAAGGACAAATGAGATGATTTGCCCCAAGATGTCACTGCGTTTAAAGAATTTTCCTATCAGAGAGCCTAAAAGAAAAATTCACTAGCTTGTCAGTGACAATTTGTATTGAAAAATTTTTGGAGAAGAGAAATAAAGGTATATAGAAGAAATATCAAATTTTCACTTATCTTTGGACGTTTCGGGACCGATTTTGCTCCCGTTTTCAACATGAAAAGAGATTTTTTCAATACAAATTGTCACTGACAAGCTAGTGAATTTTTCTTTTAGGCTCTCTGATAGGAAAATTCTTCAAACGCAGTGACATTTCTGATTTGTCCTTACTACACGTATATTGAAATAATATTCATATTTTTATTTTATAGAAACGAGGAGAGAAAATTCCAAAAAATTTGGAATAATGAATGTACCACCTCCTCGATTAACCTACAGACAGTAGTACCTTTTTGGTGTGAAATTGAATAATGTTCAAGTTCACATCAAATTTGGATTGAAAAATCTAACCTCAAAAAAGTTATGTTCAAAACTTCTCGGTACGAACCGTGTAACTAGCGCCCTCTATGAGAGTCAGATATAAAAACAAATTCATGCGATGTGTCAGATTTCAAGAAACATCCATACAAAATTCCATTACAATGTTGCTAGTAGTTTCGGAATAATCGTGAAAAATGTGTAAAAAAATAATTTTTCAACACCTTGTATCATGAAAATGGATGCCGTTACGACATTTTTTCACTGAGCAAACCTAACTTATTTTGCATTGTTCTACCTACCATATCAAGGGGGCTAGGTTTTTTTGAAACACCCTGTATGAAGCACCTTTATAATGACAACTTGAAAATTGTTGGATGACGGATACGTTATTGATGTAATATTTTGTCTTCTAAACCCACTCCTAATATTCTGGAATGCAAAATATACGAAAATTAATGATAAAATGAGGAAATAACGAACATGTACACAAGAGATGATATATGTACACCTCATTATGCACTTGAAGGAAATTGAAGACTTGCGATTTCATCTGAACTTAATGGAAATATTTCTATGGACCTCGGTTGGGAACGGACTGCTAAAAGAATTCATGCCGTTTCCAGATCATGGATCATGCAAAATCAGTTCCATAAATTCCACATTGTAGGTAATTTGGAAATAGTATGAGATGATTCTACCATACCACCAGAAGTGACGTGGTATCGGGTTATAAGACTTGAAAAATAAAGATATGTGTATTGACACTTTATCAGTTACATTATTAGGAATACAAGAAATATTTTCGTGATGGTTGTCTACTAATAATCTGTTATTTCGAAGCAGTAGGTATCTGATGAAATAGTGGGTAATCATTTTTTTATAATCAAAGATGGAAATTAGTTTTTCATATCGTTCACTGGTTAAACGAAAAACTTGTGATAGCAAGGAGCTGAAAAATCTTCATCTTATTGAGGTAGCCATACAAACATTTGATATTCTCATATACTCTAGCCGAGCCGGTGATAAACAAATTCATATCCTATCAGAAAACCACATTTTGACCTTTTTAGCATCTAGCAACTAGATGCGCTACTGCTCAGTGGAATGTGCTTAGATCAGAGCCTATGACAGACGTGTGTGAAGACTGGCTCATACAGTGTTCGGCAGGCAGCCGAGTTAAGAGCAAGTGTAACCCTTGTCCATGTCATTTGTGCTCGTGTTTATCGAATTATGACCAACATATAACATCAGAAGTGGGATGAAATCATGCCCCGGTGAAGTGACAAAATGCAATTATTTTTTCCGGCGATTTTCACTGCGAAACAGATAGCCGTGGTTGAGGTATTGAGGTATTTATGCGTGATGCATTCACGGCGTTATGTGATGTTTTATTGAACTGTAAGTACATGACTTCTTTAAAATAAGCAATACCAATGAACCAGCAGTACGAAGGTCCAGTAACAGAGAATTTCGTATTCGATCCTGAAATCCAGTATTTTTTGCTATTTGTTTGTCTCGAAAACGATGATAACAGTGACATTCCGATCAAATATCAGATGATAATATTAATTATTGGTATTGGAATGTACAGAACGTTTGTTGTTCCCGTTTTCGATTGTATTGGCGATTACACGATATTTATTTTGGAATTTCGTTCGATGAATTTGCAATTTCAGTTCGTGATGATGGTTATGATGTATGTAACATAATTTTTGAATGAATATCTCTGGATATTCGAGAATGCAGGTAATGTTCGTTGTTCATGATTCATTCGTGCCCGAGTTGTGTTTCATTTCAACAAAAGGTGAACAGTAGATTGGATATTGTGAGATTTGAAGAAGTTTGGATGAGATGTAATGATCCTGAAAGTTTGCAATATTTCCGTGAGATTTGCATGATTCATCATCAAATGAAAGATTTCTGGCGATTTTCAATGTACACGAGACTGTCAAAGATCTTCAAGGTTCATCAAAATTGCACGGATAGATGGGACGAATCTGAAATTGTTTTAAAGAAATTTGTACATATTGTAACACTCTATCGATTTTTTTTTCTTAATAAAAAGATGGTCGTTGTATGAAAACTTTTAATGCAAGTAGGTAGAACGAGTTCTGTGAGTAGAACGTACGAAACAATGTTGGCATTGTTTTTATTTTGTTTATTCGCTTGCTGGCCGTTCCCGCGAAAATGGAGCAAAAAAGGGTTCCACAGGCAGAGCGGAAAATATACAGGGTGGTATGATGATGAGTTGTTACAATATGTTTATTCGCTATCAACTAAGATTTTTGGCTGGTATTGACAATCAGTGTGAAATTTGATGACTGCATCGACGCTTGATATATCATGCTGAAAAATACTGAAATAAGTATGAAAGGTATCTGGTTGACTAACGTGTGTCTGGGAGGAGGTGGCAGGTAATATGGTTTCGAACATGTTTGGCCATGTATGCTGCAGATATAGAAAGTGTTATACCAAGGTATTGTATATATTTTGTATTCATAGCATTGAGGAAAGTTTGATTCACAATCAGAAAGTTGAAACATAATTGTATATCAGGACAGTAAACAGGAAAACTCCAGATAGGAATTCCGATGTACAAATGATGGGAATCTATTGGCAATTGCAGAAATTCGATAATTAGAGGAGAATTGTGAGAATTTGAGGGCAATTGTTGGAATTAAGAATGATAATAATAATAATAAAAACAGAAATTGAAAAGGTTGGTTTCAGTTTGGGCTTTCTGGTTTTAGAAAACTTGGGCTTTCTGACTGATAAGGATCAGTTTGGGCTTTCTGGTTTTTGAAAACTCGGGCTTTCTGACTGATAAGGGTCAGTTTGGGCTTTCTGGTTTTTGGAAACTTGGGCTTTCTGACTGATAAGGATCAGTTTGGGCTTTCTGGTTTTTGAAAACTTGGGCTTTCTGACTGATAAGGATCAGTTTGGGCTTTATGGTTTTTGAAAACTTGGGCTTTCTGACTGATAAGGATAAGTTTGAGCTTTCTGGTTTTTGAAAATTTGAGCTTTCTGACTGATGAAGGTTGGTTTAAGTTTGAGCTTTCTTGTTTTTGATAACCTGGGCTTTTTGGCTGAAGGAATTTCTATCTATCATGGTGTAGCATTTAAAATTTCAGTACATACTTTCAAATTTTTAATTTATAGTATTGATACACCCTGTATCATATCCAGATTATCATATCACTCCATTACGTTGACATAACCAAATCTTGAAGTAGTTGCATACCAGAGTAGTTATTCATGCATAAATATTTTTTATAAATAACAAAAGTTCAAGTATACTTGTCATTTATTTCACTCAAATATCAGATTCAGTCACAAATCTTAGCTACACTTTAATTTCAGTATACCGAGCAGATAATCACATTGTAAACATGAAGTTGCTTGATAGTTGCCTCTATTGTGAAGTACCTAAAAAAAGAAAAGATAGTTCATTAGGAATACTTGAAACTTGTCACTAGTATACTCACCAAATTATTCACTTTTCTTACTGGCTCGATGATCAACAGGTAGTAGATGATGTTCCAACTCGATTTCAATCAATAATGCAATCAATAAAAATCAATAAAATGCTCCTAGAGTATATTCTCTTATAGGTTTTGCCTGAAAGAAATAAACACCTGTTGTTTACAAACTGAATATAGGTTATTCCCAAATACATTACCTTAATCATCATAGTAGTCTTCTGATGTATGTTTGAGGTCTGAATCTTGATATAGATCGGCTGGATATAAAATACAGTGGTATTTTTTTGTAAATAAATAGAAATTGCATACTTATTATTTTTCGGTTATGTAATTTGATTACTGACAATATTGACATCCATGTCAAGTAATTTCATTTACTTGTCACTTGTATATAGCTAACACATCAATGTCATGTGCCAAGTCACATCGGACCTCCTGTCACAAGCATGGAGAGTAGGAGAGTAGCTTCCAGTGAACTTAACTTCCAACGTTGCCAGTTGTTTTAAGAATCGGTATGTTACCGAAAAGTCATGCTTGGAGGGTAGGCCTGAGATAGATCCACTCTGATTGGGTGTTCCACAAATATCAATGTCAAGGTTGTCGAATTTAGGTCAGATTTGACACTTCCGGCTGTCGTGCTTGGGTTTTGAGAGATGACGATATCCAATTTCCGAGAATGGTCACTTCTTGGTGGGCTCTGGATGAGTGAAGTCGTATGTAGATAGGTGAAGTGAGTTGCTGTGGGGCTTCGCTGGTTTTATCCAGGATTTTTGGAGGCATCACCCATGGTTTCCACCAAATGACACCACTCAACTACCTAGAGAGTCGTTGGCGTTCTGGAAGCAGGAGTATTCAAGGTTCGTCCAGGATTCGGGAACACATCGTGCCGGCCATTTTCGTAACAACCCTTTTTGAAAAAGGTGAGTTCTTTTTCCATGACAAACTCAGGTTCACACGCCTAGACTTGACTGAGGTTTCATTTCGGCTGTTTGTTATAGGGTCCTACGCTGGGATTTGTAATCCAGGATTTTTTTGTTGGGATTTTGTATGCTGGGATCTTAGCCCCATGAGGTCAACTTCCTGTGCTGGGGATCCTCAAGCCGTTTTTTCTTTCGATGGTCATCAATCTACCCTCTACTCTTGCCACTATGTCCATGTCGTGCAGAGGCAGGTGCCTCAATACTTTTTGGCTATCTATGGAGCAACCAAGCCTGGGAGCTCTTCCAACTTCCTCCAGACCATCAGGATGCAGTTAGGTTCTGCAAGCAGCCTGAACAGACAGCAGCCATTTTTGTAGGCTGACTTCAAGGCACTCCTCCATTTCCCCATGGTGATGCAGCTGGTTGCAGCTGTGCAGCGAGAAGGATCCTAATCAGGCCAGAATGTTTATTTTTTTATTTTATACATTTTTGGGATATATTTCATCTTCAATATTTCTGACATGATATATTTAACATATTTCCTTTGAAGTTCTGTAAATCGAACCCAACACATAGTACTATGCGGTGGTAAAGATAAATACTTGCCTAGATTATTTACCTTCATGGAGTTTAAGTATATGAATCTCTCAAGACAAATTTCTAGTAGAAAAGAGATTTGAAATACCATTTTTCATAATACAGATATATTGAAGTTTTTTTGCAACATATACATATATGATTTAGTTCACTTTATAATATTCACCTGTTGTGATCTTATCTCGACAATTTGGTTATCTCCATTCATTCCACCCCTGCGCCACCATGGAGTAATAATAAATGTTGTTTTTTTGTATGTATGCATTTTATTTATTTGTTGAATTTGTTCACTCTGCTCTCATGATTCATAACATCATACCTACATTTTTCTGATTAGCTGGAATAACATCATTTTCATAATTGTTTGGTTGCACAACTACCCAAATAATAAAAATCTTCCTGTTTAAAAGTTGCTGTGGCGCCCCTCCTTTTATTGAAATAATCTAAATGAATATTATGTCCTTTATTAATTTCTTTTGAGACGAACCCATAGTGCCTACTGATGAAAAGCTGCCGTTTGCAAGTGCTCATTATTTTTTTATAAAAATAAGGTCACAATGGTTAAGTTGAAATGCATTCGTGGAATGAATTGTTGTGATTCATGATTGAGTATACTATCAAGGTGAAGTTGAAGCTTAAGTTGATTGGAGACACGTTCGACTCACAAACCTCTGAGCTGTCAAATATGTCGTTGACATAGTTGAAGACACGTTTAATAAACAAACCTCTGAGCTGCCATATCACTGTAATTTTTATTGGAGACACGTTTGACTTACAAACCTCTGAGCTGTCAAATATGTCGTTGACATATTTGAAGACACGTTTGATAAACAAACCTCTAAGCTGCCATATAACTGATCTTTTGGAGACACGGTTGACTCACAAACCTTTGAGCTGTTGAATACGTCGCTTTCAAATTTGAAATCATCAAAAAAATCATGAGCTGCTACTACTTGGAGTCTGTCGAGCGACGAGAGTCGGAAGAGCACCGATGTCATCACATATCATGATTTTCACACAATATTTTTTTTCAGTGCATATAGATATTTATTTATATATATATATATATAAATAAATAGATATATATATAAATATATATATTTATATACCCTCAATTTCTCGTTTGAATCTAGTTCTATCTCGAGTTCTATACTATATATAGCTCCACAATTTGGAAATTATCATATCAAGAATCAACTATAACATGTTAGTCCGATGCTTAATTTTCACGCAATCGTGAAGAATTATATATATCTACACTATTTTTTCACCCTCTTCTTCTCCTGAACTTTGAGGGGTAATTTCATTATCAGCGACATCAGCTTCGGCATTCTATGGACAAACGAGTTTTGGTGGAGGTTTGTTCGACATGTCTTGGGTTTGACGATAGAAGGGTGCACTGAGTGGGCTTGTCGTATTTTGTCTGCTGGTAATGAAACGATAACAGAGATTTCCGAGATAGCAGAGTTATCAAGCCATGTAGGTATTCCAAGGTGGGTTGACACCTAAATGACATAAAATTTAGTCAGGATGAAACCGAGCTTGTTGGGCCGAGAGCGTCCCAATCTCAGGATGGCCGTGTTAGCATCTAGCAACTAGATGCGCTACTGCTCAGTGGAATGTGCTTAGATCAGAGCCTATGACAGACGTGTGTGAAGACTGGCTCATACAGTGTTCGGCAGGCAGCCGAGTTAAGATGCCACGTGCCTTCTTTGAGAATTCCCTGGAAAACAGATGCTACATGCACGAGCAGGATCGCATCCGAAGCTCAGTCGGGTATAGGGTGGGTTGAACCGAAACACACCGTATATTAAAAATTATGAAAATAATGGGCGCCACCAACTTACAAAATTGCGAGTTTAAGTTGGAAAACTCCCCAAGTTCTTTCAGGTTCTGTTTTCAGCAAAATAAGGGAACCTCAATGATTTAAATGATAGAAAAAAAAATAGTATACTCAAGTGCTGACTTACCAAAACTTCCACTTTTTTATGATAGGAATTACCTATCATGAATAAAAAATAATCAAATCTCCAAGTTGCGCTTTATAAACCTTGAGAAGAATGAACAAAATAAATAGTTCCCAGAATAACGATTTATTCAAGACTGGACAAAAAATTAAAGTGCAACGGCTGATATTCTAAGGTTCACAGGATGCATAACCTGCATATCATCTTATATATGTATGTATAGGTACCATCTGCATGAAAAGCAAGATAAAGCTCTCGAATAGCAGGAATAACTTAGTGTTTGGTAGTTCAAAATTACATAGTCCTGTTAACCCCTACGTGATCACGTTGAGTGTACACTGTGTAACTTTTATCAATGTTATATAGCAATACTAGATGATGATTATTATATCAGCACACGGAAAGCATTGATGATTATGCGTAAACGCCAGTCTTAAACAAAACAATAGTTGTCTATGACTTATAGCCTCAATCGAACAAAATGAACTTATAAACTAATAAAGACTGAAATAAAAATAAAGAAAAGCATGCATCTTATCTGGTTCGAGCTTGGCAGGTCAGCATTCAGCATAATTATGTAACATCACCAAGTTCGCAGTCCTTCTATCCAGCATTACATAACTCGGGAATTGAAGTAACTTGGCACAGCAGGATATCATAGAGAGATCAGAGAAATAAGCAGAGCAGCAGATTTGAAACAGCATGCAGAAAATGTGGCGTCATGCATCAAAGCTTGATGACGTCAGGGTTACGATGCTGGTTATACAGGCGGTTGATTAAGAGCTGGTACAAGCACCCTAAAATGATTATTTGCTGTAGAAAGTTATTTGACTCACCAATGTTGAAAATTATCACCTCCTTATAGTTGGTTGAGGGTGATTTTGAAGTTTCGAACTAAAATTGAAGGTTCGAATCGAGCCTCATGCCGGTTTGCAAAGATCCTTCATAATGAAGATAATTCCATCACTTAAATCACTCCAGAGTGATAACAAACGATATGTGATGAAATGATTGGCAAGATAGTGCTAATATATCCACACTAGGGTGAAAATTTCCGAATACCACGAAAATAATATCACACAAGCACTACCCTTCAGCAATCCGACATGTTCTTTTACTCTCTCATCACGTGGACGAGTCACCAAGGAAACTATATCGCTATCCTTCAAAAATCTCTCTCGCACCCATGAACAAGTATCTGTACACATGTCTTTTCGACAAACCTGGAAGGTGTTGAGATTCCGGACACGGCAGATCTTCCTCGAGCCTGAACGAAGTCCTACGACCCTAGTCGACTCTTAACCTGTTCCTCATACTCGGAGTCGATGATCAGCAGTGATCTTTCTCAGATAAATATATCCAACGAAGATACGAATATTAAATTTCACATGCCAACATTAGCTAGGGACCTGCTACGGGCAAAATAATCGAGAAGCTGAAGAGACTAAGTCAGGTGACTTCGCGTCTCAGTTTATCAGCCAAGCGACGCTACCAGATTTGTTTATAAACAAAACAAAACAATCAAGCAATCGTGAAAACTAACTAATTGGTAAGTGAACTATTATTACTACATTATTATATTTACTGAACATCAACCGTGTCTTATTATACTAAACTATCATTTAACTATTATTCCTCTATATTAATAAACATATCTTCATTTCAGGTACGATCTCTCCTGCAGACGAGCAACAGATTCACCAGCACTTCGGACTAGGAAGTCATCAATGAATTGTGTTAAGTGCAGTTAAGTGCAGTGAAATAAAATGAGTGTTGTGTTATCCAGTGCGAATTTGGAATAAATGCATCGAGAACGTACCCTGTTCTTTATTACATATGTAAGTAATATTTCACAAATACTAGAATAAAACGGTGTTATCAATTATCCAAAAACAAGAATGACCAGGTAGTGCTAAATATTATGATAAAAATACAATTGAAAAATGAAACGTTACAAATTCTCCCCCCACTTTAAAAGATTTTCCCAAAATCTTTTGGGTACTTAGTCCTTAGGTGGACTGTCGGTCAGATCCTGACAGTGCCAGGTACCTCGATAATTACCACGTTCATCTTTCAGTTCATATGTCCACGGTGATACTTTTTTCGGAACAATATAAGGGCCAACGAATTCCGGGGCTAACTTTGCAGCAAAATATTTCGACTTATCAGAGAGTACAGGATTTCGTCGCCAGACCGGTTGATTGACAATATATTGGACATCTCGTCTACGGAGGTCATAAACCTTTTTATTCTGTTCATAAGCCCTCAACATGCGTTTTTGAACATCCTCAAAAATATTAACAAACGCCTGTTGACGTTCGGCTGTGAGACCTGAGCGGTCAAATTGAATGGGATCATCAGGAGTTACTTTCGAACCTTTAGCCGGAAGTTCGCGGCCATAAACGATATAGTTAGGTGAATATCCTGTTACCTCATGTCTAGATGATCGAATAGCGAAACCAATCTGTGCCAAATTTTCATCCCATACTCTATGATTGTCCGACACATATGCTCGAATCATTGTTTTGATTACGCGATTTATTCTCTCACAAGGATTCGCTTGTGGATGATAAAGAGCAGTAAATTTTATCTTGACTTGATGAGTATTCATGAGCTTCTGAAACTCCCGAGACCTGAATTGTACGCCATTATCAACGATAATCGAATCTGGACAACCGAAAACTGCAAATACCTGATCTTCTAAAATACGCGTAACAGCTGAAGCAGTTGCCTTACGCAACGGAAAAATTAGCGGAAATTTACTAAAACAACACGCAACAACAAAAAGGTATTGATATCCTGATTTAGAACGCGGTAAAGGACCGATTAAGTCAGCACACAACAATTCAAATGGGCGCGACACACCAAACTGTGGACTTAGCATCAACCCCGCGGGTGATTTTTGCTTCGGTTTAACGGCATGACAGGTGAGACAACGACGAATAACTGAGGCTACATCCGACCGCATCTTTGGCCAATAATAGGACTCAGACAGTTTGTTGAAAGTTTTGTAAACTCCCACGTGACACAAACCTTGATGAGTCTGGTTTATCAAAGCGCGACGTTGATTTTTAGGAACTACTTCTCTCCAAAAATCTGTTTCGTTAGCCAATGCTGGATGAACTGGATTAACATGTTTGAATAATTTGTTTTGACTAATGCGCCAGGTAGGAAATTTTTGAGGAGATTTCGTAACCCTGGTTATAAGATTCAAATACCATGAGTCCAAATCTGGGTCAGGCACTGGATTGACGTTAGGATCAGCGATGTTGGTCGCAACTGAATCAAGAACGGGAACGGAACGAGATAAGGTGTCTGGTACGATACTTTCTTTTCCCTTCCTATGAATAATATCATAATCATATTGTTGGAGTTTAATCGCCCAACGAGCGAGTCTACCAGAGGGTGTCTGAAGTCGATTAAGCCAAACCAGACTGGCATGGTCTGTTAAAACAGTGAATTTTGTACCTTCGACATAGGGTCTTAATTTCTCGATGGCCCACAGGACTGCCAAGCATTCACGTTCGGTCGTTGAATAATTTCTTTCGAGACGCGTTAAGGATCGTGACAGATAACACACAACTTTTTCACCTTTTGGGTGTTCTTGGGTCAAAACGGCTCCAATTCCAAATCCTGAAGCATCAGTCTGAATTGTGAACGGTAGGGAAAAATCTGGGCACGATAAAACGGGAGCGGAAATTAAATGTTCTTTCAACGCTTGAAATGCTACATCACAATCAGGTGACCATACAAAAGACCTATTCTTTTTCAATAATTCGCAAATAGGTGCAACAAGCGTCGAAAAATTTGGTACAAAGCGTCGGTACCACGAAGCTAAACCGAGTACACGACGGACTTCAGAAACGCTTTTTGGAACAGGAAGATTGATAATGGCTCTAACTTTCTCAGGATCCACACGTAAACCGTTTGCATCAATGATATACCCGAGATATAGAAGTTCAGGTCGGCAAAAATGACACTTTTCTTTGGCAACTGTTAAATTTGCTGCTTTCAAGCGAGAAAATACTTCTTTCAGGACTTCAATGTGCTTGTCAAAGGTTTGGGTGACAATGATGATATCGTCTAGATAGACGAAACAGTGTGGCTCAAGATCAGGACCTAAAACTCGATCTATCAGCCTTTGAAAAGTGGCGGGTGAGTTTGCTAAACCCATCGGAAGTCTCCTAAACTGAAAAAGTCCTCGATTCGGTACTGTGAAAGCAGTCAACGGTTTGGATTCATCAGAGAGAGGAACTTGGAAATAAGCTGACTTAATATCCATGGATGACAGATATCGAGCATCCCGCAATTTATCAAGAGTGGCCGAAACGTACGGAATAGGGTAGGCATCCTTTTCTGTTACTTGATTGAGTTTACGAAAATCAACGCAAAAACGGTAACTATCATCTTTTTTTTTTGACGAGGAGAATAGGAGCGGCCCACGGACTAGTTGACGGTTCAACAATATTCTCGTCCAACAATTTCTTCAACTCTTGATCAATATGTGCTTGCATAAATGGAGAAACGGGATAATATCGTTGCTTCACAGGTGGCGAAGTTGTACGAATTTCGTGTTCAACCAAAGTAGTACATCCAAGTTTGTCGCCCATCTCACAAAAAGCGTTCTCAACTACTTCATTCAAAATTTTATTTTCCTCAAACGTTAAATCATTCTGAGAATTCAAAGCAACTGAATCAACACTAACTTCAGATTTGTTATTCGTAAAAACCCATTCCCCACGACGCAAATCAGGAATCAACCCTAACTGTTTCCAAAAATCAATACCTAAAATTAACTTATGACGTAAAGACGGAATAACTAAAACTTTAATAAGCTTAACACGATTTTCTATCTTGAAGGGTAGTTCTACAGTTCCTAAAATAGAACATTCGTTGCCATTAGCAACAGTACAAGATACAACATTACTAGAATCTAACGGTAAATTGAGTTTATTTAAAATGTCCCAGCCTGGACCTCCTACAATGGTATTAGATGCACCTGAATCTAACAGACCTAACATATTAATACCCAAAATCGACACATTAAGATAAGGTCGTTCATCATCTTGGACATGAGATAAAATGAAATCAAGGACAGCGCGCTGCTCTGATGGTAACGAGTTGCCGGTGACACTGGTGACCGCCTGTGCAGAAGAGATCGTAACACGGTCATTTAACGACCCCCCTGCGCGTTTCCCGAATGCCTACTACACTTAGGGCAAGTACGCACAGTATGATTAGGAGTACCACACCGAAAACAATATTTACTTTTCTCAGTCGAGGTACAATCCATGTGAAACTTGAGAGGTAGACGGTACATCTGAACTGGTATAAACATACGCGAGGTCCGGTTCCATAAGATTATGTCGATTTCGAGGAGGAGGGGCGAAAGATTCTATCGATTCTTTTCGAGCTTCTAGTTGCCTACCAATTTCCAAAAGATGATTAACCGAATCAACTTTAATCAACCCTAACTGGCTTTGGTAGAACGGTGAAATATTGTGCAATAAAATTTTTAACCGAACAGAGTCACTAACCGACACGGTAAGTCTATTAAACATATTGGTCATAATAGCGATATATAAACCAATATTTTCTTGAGGACCCTGAGTCCTTTGTTTAATTTCATGCAACAATTTTTCGTTGAAATTCGGAGGTTGAAATTGAGATCGAAGTTCAGAAACTAAATCCGACCAAGAAAAAACTCTATTTCGAATAGACCGAAACCAAATCTGGGCTTTACCCGTGAACAAATCGCTTGCAGACTGAAACAACTGAGTTTTAGAGACATTTCTCGACAAACACATTTCCTCAATATTTTCCAAAAATGCGCTCAAAGATATTTTGGAATTATCGCCATCAAATTTGGTGAAATTCCACTTGGCGACGGGCACCGAAAGCGAAACAGGCGTGAAAGTGGGTGGCTGAATAGTCGAATTATGAGCTGGTAGTCGTATTGGCTCAGCTTCATCTTCAGAACACTCACTTTCCGAACTACTACTCGCCGAAGACAACACCAAAGCGCTCAATTCTATTGGAGTATTCGCATTTTGGGAAGCTCTTTTGTATTTACGTGCCCGAGATTTTAATTTAGAATGTAAAGTCAACAATTCCACTAGAAATTTTGATTTCATCACCTTTTCATCATTAGATTGCGCCTCCATACGTTCCGCGCGTTTAAAAGCATGAATGAGTTTGCTAGTGATCTTAACAAAAGGACCACTATTATTTGAATCAACAAAATCATGGATCAAAGCCTCTAACTCTATCAACTTCGCAGTGAGATATTCCGAATCTTGTTGCAATGTGAATGGATATGTAGGAAAAGTTAAAGTTGAATTAGATTTCTCCAACTTCAAATATCCTCGCAAACATTTTCGCATCTCTTCGACAGTGGTTTTATCCGAAACACCTCGTATAATTAATTCATACGTTAGTTCATCTTTATCAAGTCGATTAATCTCGAATTTTCCCTCCATTCTGATACAAAAAAAATCTCAGATACTGTTAAAATGACCAAGAATCGATAACAATCTCAAAAATGACAAAAAGAGAAGAACGACGTCGAGCGTCGGCATGCGTCTCGGCGCTTCAAAAACAATCGAGTCGACAACAATTATTCACATACACCTATAGCGATACAAACATCGAACAAAACATTAATCAGTTAACTTTATTTTTATTGCTGATAAGGTGAGCCGCGCGTTAGACTAACTAAAGGGGCTTCTACACCTAAGGATGAATTTAAAATTCATGAAAATTATTACCATTATTTAGATACGATACTAAACAGCAAGATTAGCGTGAATATATACATGAAACAAAATACTAGGTACCGCTTTCTCCTCTTCTACTGCTCTGCTGCAAAAAAAAATGAAATCTCGTAAATTGGGCATAGACGTCGCGATGCCTCGTTAAATATGGACGATAAATAACTAACGGACTATCAAATCATCTCATGATACTATATTTCACAAAAAGGGCTCCCAACAATACCGAAAAACCCAAAAAATCAAAAACGACGCTGGGCGTCGCGATGTTAAAACGACGCTTGGCCCCACGTTGGGCGCCAAATTTGCCACGTGCCTTCTTTGAGAATTCCCTGGAAAACAGATGCTACATGCACGAGCAGGATCGCATCCGAAGCTCAGTCGGGTATAGGGTGGGTTGAACCGAAACACACCGTATATTAAAAATTATGAAAATAATGGGCGCCACCAACTTACAAAATTGCGAGTTTGAGTTGGGAAACTCCCCAAGTTCTTTCAGGTTCTGTTATCAGCAAAATAAGGGAACCTCAATGATTTAAAAGATAGCAAAAAAAAAATAGTATACTCAAGTGCTGACTTACCGAAACTTCCACTTTTTTATGATAGGGATTACCTATCATGAATAAAAATAATCAAATCTCCAAGTTGCGCTATATAAACCTTGAGAAGAATGAACAAAATGAATATTTCCCAGAATAACGATTTATTCAAGACTGGACAAAAAATTAAAGTGCAACGGCTGATATTCTGAGGTTCACAGGATGCATAACCTGCATATCATCTTATATATGTATGTATAGGTACCATCTGCATGAAAAGCAAGATAAAGCTCTCGAATAGCAGGAATAACTTAGTGTTTGGTAGTTCAAAATTACATAGTCCTGTTAACCCCTACGTGATCACGTTGAGTGTACACTGTGTAACTTTTATCAATGTTATATAGCAATACTAGATGATGATTATTATATCAGCACACGGAAAGCATTGATGATTATGCGTAAACGCCAGTCTTAAACAAAACAATAGTTGTCTATGACTTATAGCCTCAATCGAACAAAATGAACTTATAAACTAATAAAGACTGAAATAAAAATAAAGAAAAGCATGCATCTTATCTGGTTCGAGCTTGGCAGGTCAGCATTCAGCATAATTATGTAACATCACCAAGTTCGCAGTCCTTCTATCCAGCATTACATAACTCGGGAATTGAAGTAACTTGGCACAGCAGGATATCATAGAGAGATCAGAGAAATAAGCAGAGCAGCAGATTTGAAACAGCATGCAGAAAATGTGGCGTCATGCATCAAAGCTTGATGACGTCAGGGTTACGATGCTGGTTATACAGGCGGTTGATTAAGAGCTGGTACAAGCACCCTAAAATGATTATTTGCTGTAGAAAGTTATTTGACTCACCAATGTTGAAAATTATCACCTCCTTAGTTGGTTGAGGGTGATTTTGAAGTTTCGAACTAAAATTGAAGGTTCGAATCGAGCCTCATGCCGGTTTGCAAAGATCCTTCATAATGAAGATAATTCCATCACTTAAATCACTCCAGAGTGATAACAAACGATATGTGATGAAATGATTGGCAAGATAGTGCTAATATATCCACACTAGGGTGAAAATTTCCGAATACCACGAAAATAATATCACACAAGCACTACCCTTCAGCAATCCGACATGTTCTTTTACTCTCTCATCACGTGGACGAGTCACCAAGGAAACTATATCGCTATCCTTCAAAAATCTCTCTCGCACCCATGAACAAGTATCTGTACACATGTCTTTTCGACAAACCTGGAAGGTGTTGGGATTCCGGACACGGCAGATCTTCCTCGAGCCTGAACGAAGTCCTACGACCCTAGTCGACTCTTAACCTGTTCCTCATACTCGGAGTCGATGATCAGCAGTGATCTTTCTCAGATAAATATATCCAACGAAGATACGAATATTAAATTTCACATGCCAACATTAGCTAGGGACCTGCTACGGGCAAAATAATCGAGAAGCTGAAGAGACTAAGTCAGGTGACTTCGCGTCTCAGTTTATCAGCCAAGCGACGCTACCAGATTTGTTTATAAACAAAACAAAACAATCAAGCAATCGTGAAAACTAACTAATTGGTAAGTGAACTATTATTACTACATTATTATATTTACTGAACATCAACCGTGTCTTATTATACTAAACTATCATTTAACTATTATTCCTCTATATTAATAAACATATCTTCATTTCAGGTACGATCTCTCCCGCAGACGAGCAACAGATTCACCAGCACTTCGGACTAGGAAGTCATCAATGAATTGTGTTAAGTGCAGTTAAGTGCAGTGAAATAAAATGAGTGTTGTGTTATCCAGTGCGAGTTTGGAATAAATGCATCGAGAACGTACCCTGTTCTTTATTACATATGTAAGTAATATTTCACAAATACTAGAATAAAACGGTGTTATCAAATATCCGAAAACAAGAATGACCAGGTAGTGCTAAATATTATGATAAAAATACAATTGAAAAATGAAACGTTACAAAGAGCAAGTGTAACCCTTGTCTATGGCATTTGTGCTCGTGTTTATTGAATTATGACCATAATATAACAGACCTCACTAAAAAACTCACGGATCTCGAGGTATTGGAACTTTTATAAAAAAAAATCACTTCCTGTCTTCGTGTGTGGAACATACGAATAGGAATTGAATTCTTCGTATGAAAGATCAAGTTGTGGTATTTTGGTGAGTTATAAACTTGTTTATCACCAGCTAGAGTATATATATGATCTATGGTGTAGCAGACAACCTGTATACTGTATATTTTGTTATTCCTTCAAGTCTCCAATGGAAATATCTTAGTAACAGTAATATTTTCTTCAAGTAATATTTTCGTTACGAAGCAGTCGATATTTAATCTGAGTGTGTAATCACTTTCATAATATTTAATATATGGAAAACAAGTCATAGCAAGGAGCTGAAAATTCTTCAACTCATTGAGGTATTGATACTCAGAATATTGATGAAAAAATTATATGACCTCAATGGTGAAATTCTAGAATCAGAGGGTGATGGAAGAAACAGTGGTTTTTTAATATTTTTCTGTAGTTGGCAATTTTTCCAATCAATGAATCACTCTGAATACCATGAAATGCATCATAATGTTACCTCAATAATTTTAATCGATACCCTACATCAACCCAATAATACGAGGTAGCTCAATAAACTTTATTTTCTAAACATCAGCATTCATGAATCACCATGTATAATCATATAATGCATCTATTTGATGTAAGGAGAACGATATCGAATGATAATTTCATTTTTCCAATTTTTATCAAGTTGTAGTAGCGATATTTAGAAATTGAAAATAACACAATAATTAAAATGTGGATGAAGATCAGCTTTGGTTGAACTGAAGAACTGCTAGCAGAAAATTCTGATTCATTCGTCTTTTCTTGGAGATATGGGTAGATGAAAAGGGGGCATTTTTCAACTTCAATACCCTGTATCTCAAAAACTGTTCATAGGATCGGATTTGGACTCGGCATATTTGATCATCAGGTCGAGTACTATAATATACCAGAAATTCAGAAAATTCGACAAAACACCATTTTTATATAGAAAAAGTGCGGTGTCCTCTTGCACAAAGGTAGACCGATATAATATAAACAAATTTGGATGTGGAGCCATCGGCCAACTGCCCCCTGGCGGCCGTGGCAGCCATTTTCCAAAATGGCCGCCCGAAATACATCAGAAGTTAGATGAAGTTCGCTGCTGAAGGTTTGTGAATGTTTATTGAATGTTTTGAATGAAATTATTTCTTCTTGAAGTTATATACTGGGTGTCCACGTGGTGTGGAGAATTTACCATTGCTCCATTCAAGAGAGACATAGAGAAAATCTTTTTGAGGATATAGAACAATATCGGTAGGTCTTTGAAGCAAAATTATTATTGCATTCCTAATTTTATTAATTTACGGGAAACTCCATTACAGAAAAATAATACAAAAGGTAAATATTATTAATACTAGTCTCAAATCTATATAATAAATCTAACTTATGAAAGAGCTCTATGTTTCAAAGTACAGATTCAACAAGTGTTTTAAAACTATCAAAAGGCCGATGAAATATATCCAAACCATTTTCATTAAGCGATCTCAATATTCTCCCAATAGGTGAAGTGTTGACCAAAATTGGTAGCATGATGAGATATTCTAAATAGGTTGGCATTTCTCAATGTTCTGTTTGGTTTATTGAAATTAATTATCTCCAACAACTTTGGACAAACAACCATTCCATCAATTAATTCAAGATTTTTTAAAATCTGCAAATTTATTTCACCACGTATGAAATAATAATCATGGTTTTCAATAACAGCATTGAGCTTAAAAGTACAGAAACTTAAGAATTTATTTTGTATACGTTCTAGAGTATAGTTGTGAATTTGATACAATGGTGACCAAATGATGGAAGCATAATCTAGGTGAGAGACTACCAATGACATATATAACTTCCTAACTGCATGGAGAGACAAAACTTTACAATTTCGAAGAATGTAACCCAACATCTTCGACGACTTTATTGATACCTTATTCATGTGTTCTATAAAAGTCATACCTTCATCAAAAACAACCCCTAAGTCTCTCAGTGACGCTACTGATGAAATTTCGTTATTGTTAATATAATAAGAAGAATCATATTTTTTATTCGTCTTATAGAAACCTATGAATGTACATTTATCAATGTTGGGATTCAGTTTATTTGGATCTCTTTGAAGATTTAATACATCTACATATGAATTAACAGGTCCATACATTTTCAAATCATTGGCGAACAATAGATATCAACTGTGAGTGAAGTAACTACTTATATCATTGACAAATAAATTGAATAATAATGGTGCACAGTGTGAACCTTGCGGAACTCCTGATGACACATCAATATCATTTGAGAGATGAGATTCCAATTCAACTCTCTGTTTGCGAACTTTCAAAAAGCTGCCAATCATTATATAGGATATCATAAAACCCCAAATTTCTTAATTTGAACAATAACAGATTATGATCTACTCTTTCAAACGCCATACTGAAATCGGTGTAAATTGCGTCTACACAGTGAAAAAAAAATTACACCAGTTCACACCAGCTAACACCCTTGGGTGTCCCCTGAGGTCCTGATCATTTTAGTGGGAATTAACTCTGATATTTTTAACACCATCATAGGGTGTCATTCGTTCTTACATACAGTCAAGAACTACACTAGAGTATCTAGAGCTAATTTGATCGATTCGTGTTATTCAACACCAGAGTGGTGACTGTACAATCATTTGGTGATTATTTTGACACTGTATCTGTTGCGTTTTTGCTTTCACTGATGATATTATGATAATATGTGAATATTTGTCGGATATTCTTCTGTTGTGAAAACACACTTATCGAGTGTTATCACGCTGAAAAGCAGTGTTTTCTTGTATGCATCTGAGTGTTGAATAACACGACTCTGATATACTAACATTAGTATTCAGTGTATAAAACGATCCAATGTAGTGAGAATTGTGAATTACAAAATATCTCTGAGCTGATACTATTTGTAGGCTGTCGAGAAACGTGCGTCGAAGGAGCGCTAGTGTCACCATCTATCAAGAAATTCACTAAAAATTTTTCTGTGCACAAAATTTCTACTTTGATATTCAATTCTATGTCCAATCTGGTTCGATATAAGTACTCTATAGTCTATATCGCTTCGCAATATAAAAATCATCATATATAATTTATGAATCAGCTTAAAATTTATTTAATGCATTATTTTCACGAAATCATCCGTTCTTATTGTCACCTATCAATCTGGATACCAGAATTCTTGGATGATGATATACCTACACAATGTCCATCTATTCTTCAATGAGTTCAGGTTTTTCAGTGGGTAATTTCATAATCAGCAAACATTATTTATTCACATGGGAGAATGCAAGACGATGATGCCCCAAATCTCATAATTCATACACGGTTCTGATTTGTTTGTGATTGGTGAGGGTGTAACAAGGTGATAATTTTATATAATAAGTGTATTTTTTGCGTTAACTTGGATGATACCACTATCAAAAGTAATTTCTTTTCATCCTGTTGGTGTTTCTCTCGAATGGATATTTCAGAACTCCTCTAAATTACCACATCCGTGTAATTTTTCACTATGACTGTGTCAATTGACACCACTGTACACGGTATTATCAAATTTCTAATAATATTGGTATGAAATTGCTAATCAAGTGTTGATTCAATCGGAGTTATTTCTGAAACCCACTCGGTTGAAATTACACCCGGAAATTTTTCACTGTGTAATTGCATTTTCTGTTCTTAAGTTGATATAATGTCATTTTCATGAATTAATAGATTCGTTACTGTGGATCGTTTAGCCATGAAGTCGTGTTGATTATTATCAATAATTTCTTTACATGTGAAACTAATTTGATCGTGCACTAAGCTGTCAAAAATCTTGGGTGATGCAGATTGATTAAAA